>JBBMOE010000017.1:2964454-3242619 GCA_037975065.1 Chaetodon trifasciatus | reverse complement strand
CCCCCCACACCTCCTCCTCCTCCTCCCCCCCGAATCAATTCCTCCTCCCCTCCTCTCAATTGATTTCCCACCATATCTGACTGAATATGTACATATTGATCCTCTCCTCCTCCTCCTCCTCCTCCTTGGCCTCATCCCTCCTTTCTTCTTCTCCTTCTCTTGTTTTTAGCCAAACATCTATCAGATTTCATCCCCCTCCATCTACGCCTGTCTCCCCTCCACCCTTATCTCACTCCATCTCTCTCTCTCTCTCACACACACACACACACACACACACACACACTTTCCTCATCTTTCATTTCATCTCCCCAATTCTTTCCCTCTTTCTGTGCCATCTCTTCTGCCCCCCTCACTCCTCTCTCCATCACACCTCCCTCCCCGGCTCCCTCCCTCACGGCTGTTTTTTTTTTTTGTTGTGTTTTTTTTTTTTTGTTAGTGTGTGTGTGTGTGTGTGTGTGCGCGTGCATGTGCATGCGTCTGTCTCACTCACTCTCTGAATATTAATTGGTGCATTTCTGCTGCGGCGGAGAAAACAATCAAAGCGTCAGGGGCGGGTGATGATGCCATTGTGGCAGCCGCAAACACGTACACATATGTACCGTGAGCGTACACACAAACACAAACAGAGTGCGCAGGGAGACGCACACACACGCGCACACACAAGGCCGATACACACTCACACACAGCACAGTTGCAGGGACACATCAGCAGAGAGATGCATACATACACTTGTATACAGATATATATGCTGCTGACATGCAAAATGTCCTCACGCACACACACTCGTGCACACATTGATTTACTGTGTACACACACTGAGACAAGCATGCACCACACATATGCCACAGACTTAGTCAGTCACTCTCAGATACACAATAGCAGGCTTACAATGGCTGATCCAGGAGATATGTTCTGCGTCAGCAAAGACATTTGAATTTCCCAGCCAACATTTACCTTCACACAGTGCTTGAGCACATCACATTTAAATGCTAAAACCGAGGCCTTCAGCTGAGAAACATTCAGACTTACAATTAAGTGATATTTCTTCCATATGTTGGGGGAGGGGGGGGCAAACACACAAAGGCCGAGGTTACATCTAAATACTGTTTAGACCGAAGCCCAGATTATCGGAGAGAATAAAATCACTTACGAGCGAGAGAGTCGAGTGACGAAATGTAAAGGTGAAGATTATGCTAACAGGCTGGCTTTTTGTTGCTCAGTACGTTTCGCTCTTTAACTATTTGATAAAGCCTGAGAGGTGGTGGAAGAGGTGCGTGGGCTTCGCCACTCCGTGCACATCCTGGCCCACGTACTGTAGATTTGACTCTGCTCGCTGCTGTCGTCGTTCGCCCTTGTACGGTGGAGCACGCCGGCTCTTTCAACCCGCTTACAATTAGAGAATAAGGCGGCCTGAAAACAAAGTCTGCGTTGAATTCAGCTCTTGAGGCTTTAAAATGCTGAAGTGTTAAAGGTCTAATGAAAATATTTGAGTTGGATCAAGACTTTTATTCGACAGTGGGACGCACCTTCGAGTGCAACTTAGTATGTGTGTCCCAAATCAAGATTCAACCAGATTCCAGTGGAATCACATCTAAAGTTGGTGGATGAGACTCACACTCGTCTGTATGTCTGAGGAGCCTGAAACCTGATGGAAACTCCTCTTTCAGAGGTGTAAAGTAAACTTTTTACTCCAGGTTCAGTCCACAGTTTGTTGCACAATGTCCCTCCAACGCCGGTCCTCGCGTCAAAGGTCCATTCTTCACAGCTGAGACTTTAAGACTGCATCTTAAAGTAAACTTAAAGCTGCATTGATCATAAAAACAATGCAATCATTCCCAAACAAACTGTGCTGACTGACAGTAGTTTTACAAAGAGCTCCTGATCCCATGTATTAATCTCCTTTATCCAATCATGTGTTCACAAAGTGGTGAACCTCGCTCCATCTTCGCTTGTGAACGACTGAGCTTTTCCATCACTTGTTACCAATCAACCTGTTTACCTGTGGAATGATCCAAACAGGTGTTTTTGGAGCATTCCTCAACTTTCCAAGTCTTTAGTTGCTCCTGTCCAAACTTGTTTGACACATGTTGCTGAATCAAATTCAGTATAAGCGGATATTTACATAAAATCAATGAAGCTGATGAGGCCAAACATTAAATGTACTGTCTTGTTTTCAACTGAGTATTTGTCAAAAAAGGATTAGCAAATGGTCGCATTGTGTTTTCTTTATGTTTTGGACAGCATCCCAACATTTTTGGAGCCAACACTGAATCTATAACTGATGTGAGAGGGGCCACTCATGGTGATGGACCCACAGAGCATTATCATGCAGCTCTGCAACTCTTTTAGCTCGTTGTTTCAGTTTTAAAGGGCCCTCCTTTCAAAAACATGTGTTGTCCTTCTTGTTACGTCACTTGGATGTTTGATGCATGTTTGACACTGAAAGACTGTTTTCATTGCTGAAGAGGGAAAATTTCCCTGTGCTCATCTTAAAAGTTTAACAGCACATTCGCATGATGTCGGAATAATTGGAAAAATTAATTCCGGGCCGAGCCAAACGCTCTCTCCCTACACAACATGTCCGCTCTGATGTCATCTACACAGACACGTGGCAGACAAAAGTAAATGTTTGGTTGATGGTAAGAAGCTTTTTTATTAATTCACATGTTAGTTGCTGGTCACGTAGAGTGACCTAGATAAGCTAGCAAAGTTAAAATACAAGACATTTTCTTTTTAGCAGTGAGCTAGCTGCTAAAGAAGCAGATATTCCCATCAGGTGCAGGTGGAGCCCAAAACAGAGCTAAAAGACAGATATTTTTCTTACAGGATGGACGACTAAAGAGCTAAAAGGAGAGAGAATAACTTATTTTAAAGTGATGATGGTGTTGCTGCATTGCTGACTACATGCTAACTAACACATTAGCAATAACAATGTTTTTAAGGTGATACTTTGCAAAGGCTCTGCGTCTGTCAGCTAGTTTTAGAGCCGCCTTTAAAAGAGCGTTGGATGCTGAACTGGACAGAAGTGGAGACAATTTTGAAGAAGAAAGGCTCAAGTTTCAAATACATCATCAGCGGAGTCTTGTGACTTGCTAGCACGGCGTACATAAAGAGCGCCTTTTGTCCGATGGAGGTTACCGTTTACACGCTTTTCCCTGAAATATTCTACGGTCTTGAGGTGGGAAACTGGTGGAACAGATTTCCCTGAATATCAACCTCTGCCCGCATTCCCACATGAGCCATCCTTGCTGAACATTTCTGGCATGGACTGCATGTATGAGAGGGGTTTCACTCAGCGAAATGTTCAACTTTTCCCCACAATCGAACCAACTGAAAAAGTCAGGGAAGCCAAAACATGAAAGGACAATGTGAAATAATGCACTGTGTGAGAAGACTTTTACTTTTAATGCCTGTATACTTTGAACTAAATCCAAATTTGAGTGTTTTCCCAAACTGATACTGCAGTGCTGCTATTTTTGCTCGAGACCCCTTGGAAACCCCCCGAGGGACTCCCGGTGGTCCCCGGACCTCACGTTGGGAACCCTACATCCAAATACGTGCACTTTGTGTTCCTCCCATCCTGGAAGTGGCCATGTGCTTCCGGGGTGGTTCACCACAACATTTAGGCTGCCTCTTGTCTCTGTCACCATCACTTTTAACACACTTCAATTGGTGTGAAACTTTTTTTTTTATTATTTTTAAAAACCCTCTTCTTTTTCTTCCTCAAAAAAAAAAAAAAAAAAAAGGGAAAAAAAAGTCTCTCCAAACTGTCAGCCACCCGCCACCCGAGATGCCATATTTAGGATACAAATGTGAAGAGATGACAGCGTTGTAAAATGGTGCCCGTGCTGAGATTATAATTAACATTTCCAACCTACATCACTCTCCCTCCCACTTCTCCTCTGCTTCTCCCTATTCACTCACTCCTGTACAATAAATGGGGAAAAAACGCAAGAAGAAAGGAGAGAAAGGGAGAAGGAAAAGAAAGGGAGATGGAGGAGGACAAGGAGGAGGAGGAGGAGAGAGAGAGAGAGAGAGAGAGAGAGAAGAGGGTGACCAAACGGAGGGAGGAGGGAGGGGGAAACGGCGTATGCTTGTATACAACCCTGATTTCCATTTTTTTCCCAACTCGTAATGTATTTAATTCAAGTGAAACGTAATCATGACGTGTCGTGTCATTAATCTCCTCGCCGCCTCTCCCGTAAGTACACTGAGTCTTTACTTTCAACATATATCCTATATCTTCATTTATCTAGTTCATTTTTTAGCCGCCACTCTGTTTACATATCCACTTTTATGCATGGTGGCGTGAAACACCGGTGATGAAACATTTCCAAAATTGAATTTATTGCGACTGTTGTTGCCTTTTTTCCTCCACGGGCAACACACGGGATAATGGCCAATATAGTTGTTGTTGTGTTTTATTCCTTTTTTTTAATTTATTTTTTATTTTGCAGTTTGGATGTGTGTGCGTGCGTGCGTGTGTGCGCGTGTGCGCGCGTGCCACCGATCGGCTCGGAGCATGTATGTGAGCCTATGTATGTTAACCGCGCGCTCCGGACCACTTTACGTGTGTGTCATGTATGTAAACCGGCGTATGTGCGCGCGTGGCCGACATGCATGTAGCCCGCGAGCCCTCGTATAGCCCGTGACATGACCGAAAACCAGAAAAAAATGCACCGCTTCGCTTCTTATTCAGAAAACAGTCGGTGGAACATTTTAAACAAGTCGATTCGACGACTCGAGGTGAAATTAAACGCGACTTTAAAATGGTTGCAAGTGCACGAAAAGTCACTCGGAGTGGTTTAAGATGTATTAAAAAAAAAAAAAAAACTTTAACCAAGTTCTGTTCGCTTGGACTTATTCCTACTCGCGCGAGGACGCCAGGTTTGAAATTAGGCAGCGTTATGACCTCTTCTTCTTTATCCATATTTAACCTCTGTGAAAAAACGACGTTTGGCCACACAAAAAAAGTAGCTTTTACGACGAGAGGGACAAGTTCTCGGTGCGTAACGGAGGATTTCGATAAGCCGCAGACATATTGTCCAGGCGTTAAAGTGGATTTTTGCATGTTAGCAACTTGATTTCCAAAGCGTAATTTGGGGCTGGATGCGATTAGCTGGACTAATTCTTTTGTTGGACACACATTAGGCACTGTGTAGGGCATTGTTTTCGAGATAAGCACCGCCACTTTCATCCGGGATGTGCGCAAAAACGCATCGGCGGGCTGTAATGGTGTTTTATAAACGTTCCACTTTCCCCACCGTTTACTACAATGTTTACTACAAGCCGTTTAGTTGTCCTAACATCACCTCCAGTGTCTACAAGCTCAGAAAGTAGCATAGCAAGTGTGGCAGGCAACGCTGTGGCCGTGTGTGTGTGTGTGTGTGTGTGTGCAAAACGCGTGTTGCCAAATTGTATTCCGCCAAGAGAAGTTACCGGTTTTACAGCCCCGCTTTTAAAATGTGCGTTTTTGGACACGATGTCGCTTTTTGGGACTGATGTCGGTTCGGGAGATTGGCAGAGGATTCAAGATGAAATCCATGATGGCACTTTTTTTTCCTCCTCTCTCCTCCCGTCCTCTCCCTGCTCGCTCACTCGTCTTTTCCCCTCCCTTAATCTTTTGTATAGAAAATTTAAGAACAAAATGGAGCAGGGGAGAGAGCGATAGATAGGCTGACATGACACACACACGCCACCGACTTCCAAAAAACTACGTGCCCACTGTTCGTGATTTTTAATCGCGTTTTTTGGACGCGGGATTGTGCGCGGACACCATCTGCGAGCAGGGTTCATCGCGTTTTTGGTGGGGGGTGTTTATTAGTGCATTGTTTGTTGATGGTTATTTATTTCATTAATGTGCCTCTAATTGAGATGGCCGCGAGAGAGAAGAGGGGAAAGAGCGACTGAAAATGGTTGCACGTTATTGACGCACATCACAGGGGCGAGGAGGAAATTCCTCATGAGATAAGGCGCAGACGTGTCATCTGGGTTGACCAAAGACACTCCTGTCGCCTTTTCTATGTCCAATGGAATATGTTTAGGGATCCTGAAATGCCCTATTTTTATATCCAGCCGAAATGTCACACTTTTGAGAGCGTGTGCATTCTGGAAGTAGGTTGGCATTGCTGGCTTGTCCTATAAACAGGCATGCTAAAGTAAACTCTGTCTACTTCTTCTTGCTATTTGGTTTTTTAAGCAATTTTACATGCAGTTTCTTAATCAAATACCACTAAACTGCGTGTTATCTGAATGGATTAAAAGCAGATGTGATGAATGAAAGAAATAATTCTGCAAAGCGCACACATTCGTGTTGAAATGAGTGTTTTTCTTTCGATTTCTGCCCTCTGCAGCGACCTTTTAGAATCGCTCCAAGTCTTACTGATGTCCAGCCTTTACTTGAAACTATAAGACGAGCATCTGCACAGAATATAAAAACTCAAACATGAAAAGAATCAGCTCTCCTCCCTCCACCCCTTACAGGTTGTCTACTTTTCGTTACAGGATGATTTCACGTTGCGAATGCTCATCAGGAACCTACTGTACTAATGAATGTGAAACGCTGGCCCCGTGTTAAAAAGCGCCTAATGGCTCTGCCTCATTCAGACCCCTCTCGGCTTGTTGTGCTCAAGTAGTATCCTCCTCCGCCACCATCAATGCCGCCTCCTCCCCATCTTTGTACATACTGTACTGTACTTGAGGGGGCACATACACCCCATCCAGGTGGCTCTTGGGGGAGAGACTGCATGTGAGGGAGAAAGAGACAGAGAGACAGGGAGAGAGTAAAAGGGAGAGGAGTGTAGCACCAATCAAGGCTTCTGATTGATATAATTGGGTCATTAGTGCGCTGCGGGAGAGGCACCTGCTTGCCCTCAGTTAGGGAGAATCTACTGCATTGTGACATTTTGAGACTGTTGAGAGTTCTGCTGGCTGCTCGGGATTAGCGTGTATTTAGAGCATTAGGGTCTTACTTAAATAGTACGCCACTTGTGCCACTTGCATCGAGTTTGCAGGCCGGTTTCAGACTGATTCTCACAACAGAGGTGGACAGGTAGATGGTTCGCTTTTCCCCTCCACCCCGCGTGTGCGTCTGACCGGCCGACATCGAATCGCGATTTTTGGGAGCGAGGCGAGCTAAAGCAGGTCACAGCGCAGGCAGAGGGGGCCCGCTGCGGTTTGAAACAGCAGGTCAAGGAAAAGATAGAGCCGCGTGGGTCCGATCATCAAGAGATGGTGAGCAGAGGAAGCCTAAAGGTTAGTCAGAAGGTATTAAAGCATCAGTATTCTCCAATCAGCCTCCACTCCAGCAGCTCTCTGAAACAGATGATCCGACGTGCGTGCACACTTCCTGCGGCCATTTTCCACGTCTGTGGAGGTGAGAGAGCAAAGCAGTTTCAAACTTACCTCAAACTCTCTTTTTTATTTATGGCTTTCCAGGAGAGTCAGTCGGAAAGTGTGAGCCGTTACCTCAGTATTCAAAGAATTACTGTTTAAATAACACTTTCACAGACCAGTCCTTGATGCTACGCGCACCTTTAGGCTCAGATCCCCTGAAGTTACTTTCCAGCCTCTTATCCGTGCTCTCGAGGCGCCCTTGTGCAAGGTGCTTCACCCTTAATTGGACCAAGAAGTGTCCATTTAAGTATTAAAACTTGCACATACATATGTACATATATATAACAGAAGAAGTGTAATGGAGAGTGCAGAGAGCAAGGTGTTGCTAAGAAAGAGAGCGCATGTTCTTTAAATTTCCCCAGGGTGAATAAAGAATCAGCCGTTTCTATTTTTTTCTATAGGTGCTCACATGTCTGATGCACATATTCCACAAGGAGGTCACAGCGTAGGGTCAGCTTCCCAGGGGCTTGTGGGTAGCATCTTGCTGAAGGACACCTCAGAGGGGGGGTGGCTAATGCTGATGAAGGGGTTTGGACATTTTTGATGCAATTTGAATCAGACTGTTTGTCGTTGGACAGGTGGACGTGTAGATTTTTGGTGGGAAATCATCACGTGGGCGTTTGCTCCCACCTTTGCGTCTTTTCTCTGAACCCCTGGAGGTGATCTTCAGTGTGCACCGTTAAGCCTTTCCAGTGATTTGCTTATGACATTTGCACGCTCCAAACCAATTCTTCTGCTAAGGCCCCGGTCTTGTAATCCTGAATCAGTCGAGTCTGTCAGCACCTCCGCTCACACGGCCCGCACGACTCGGAGCGAGAGTCTCGCCTCTGTGCCGAGACGCTGTGATGTTTCCAACATTCAGATTCCCTCGCTCAGATCTGGCACCGCCGCGTCGTTCCCGGTGCCGAGGAATCGTCGGCTCGTGTTCTCTGCTGGAGGAGGAATGATTCAGAAAGAGCAGGAGCAGCAGCTTGAGAGGACACGGAGGGTCGAGGAGAAGAAATTAAGTGGTAGGGTGAGACAGGAAGAAGGGAGGCGTAGGATGGCGTTAAACGTAGAGGAGTAGGGCATGAGGAAGTGGCGCATACTTTCATTTTTTCACCACATGTTGCTGCTGGCCTGCGACAACTGAGCAAAGGCTGAGGACAGATAGAGAGTCCGGGGCCGAATCTGTCATTTTTCACATCATCATTTTCTTCATCTTCATCATCAAGAAGGTCAACAGTATGTCCATTTGAAGGACATCTTCTCCCAACAGCACCACGAGTGCCTTGAGGCAAACCTGAGCCCTCTGATAGAAGTACTGCTTCCATTCTCAGGACAAAATGACAGAGAAAAGTTTGCATTTCCTGCACCAGGAGTCCACCCGCCACATCTTTCGTGGTGGAGACTTTCCTCCTTATCGCTGCCGGAGCTGGAGATGAGGGGAAGGGAGAGCCAGACAAAGTTGGAGCGAAGCAGGGAGTGAAGCAAAGGGGTTCAGGGAAAGGTGAAGTTAAGGAAATGAATACCGTCTGTGGGGAAGTTCGCCACGTGACCACGCGATAAAAACCACAGGGCCAAATTATACTGTACCGCACAGAGAGCGGCCTCCCCTCTCTGCCTCCCTCGGTCGCTCATCCTCTCCTCCACACACATAATTTTTTTTTTGTGGTCAGTCTCTCATACACCCACTTATCCCCATAGGACACCTCGCCGCGCACATCACATGAGAGCTCAAGCAATACAGCTGGAAGAAAGATACACTTGTAGGAATTCACACACTCGGCCTGCAGATACACATTTTACCTCACGCCCTGAGGCTTGAGACCTTGGAGGCGCCTATTTTTAGGTACATGTGCAACAAACACACACTTGCAGGCACAGATAAGAACAGCACGAAGGTAGCAGTTGCAAAGCCTTTTCGCTCTTCGGTGTCACTGCAGGTCAGGGGTTCCCAACCTGAAGCTCGGGCCTCCCAAGGGGTCAAAAAATAAATCAGAGGGGGTCGTTAGATAATTAAGAGCTCGGTAAGAAGACAAAAGCAGCTGCAGATTTGATGAATCTTTTTGCTTTTGAAATACTGCAGGCTTCCTTACACTTTAAAAACGGTTAAAACTGTTCTGAGCTCACACTTAATTAAGCAAACAGCGACGAGGGGTTGCTACAAAGGCTAACAAGCCAGAGAGGTTTGAAACCAGTGCTACAGGCGACGGACGCTCTTAATATACAGCCTATAACACGCATTTACACTCCTATCATTAATGCAAGGCTGAGCAGATGTAATACTTCCTGCCCACACACACACACACTGTTAAAAACACTAAGTGAAAGGTGTTCACACCCTCACATTTACAATTATGATGTGTAGCGCTGTGGCATGTACAAACCTGCACTAACTGCCTTCACAATAAAACTCTATCACTCAGTGGATATTTACACAATGACATCAAAACCCCCCAAAAATAAACTTGTCTGAACATATTGTGCTTCTGCTCCCTTGGCAACTCTTTATCACGGATGCTATGAATGACTCAGCGACCCCCCCCTCCCCCCTCTTCCCCCTCTTTTTTTCTCCACACACACCTTGTGACACAAGTGCAGGAGGAGTTATCAGAACTTAAACCATGCAGTTTTTTCAGGGCCGTTAAAAATGGCAAGTTAGCGTATTGACCTCTGACATAAAAACCAACTTCCAGTGAAGGTAGAGTCAGTTATCTCGGTGCCCGCAAAGTTACACTGCAATTACTGTAATGACAACATCATGGCAATGCTTAACACAACAACGATATGCTTTTAAGCTGTCATTACCATGTGAATTGCTATGTTGTTACACTGCTGCACGTACGCTGCAAATTTCAGTCAGAGAAAAAGCAGGAGGAGAAAAAAACAAGTGAATCCAGTTTAATATGTTTTTTTTCCCCCCTCTGCCTCACGTCAGGACCCATCGTGTGATTTTAGGTGGCTCACGTTTGCACCTGACATTGAAAATGCATTTGCATGGTGTACTTTTAAAAGTGTTCCTCCCTTTGCAGAACTGCTGCACGCGTTTCTTCTTCACATCCCTTTCAACAGTACAACACTTTACAGCTTGTTGAGTACCTGCACGATCCGTTTGCGTGCATTTTTTTGGGGACTCAAATTTGCAGAATGCCAGCGAACTGATTTTGTCGGTCGTGCGTTCAGGGCCGTGTCCGAAGGTGGTCTAGGCGGCTTGGTTTCTTGATTAATTCACACCTGGGTTTTATGTGCTTCTGCTCCACCTGATTCCAATCTGATATCTGTCCCTCAGTCACCCCAACCCCCTTCCCTGCATCCTTTGCTGCACCCTATCTCCTCTCCATCTATCCAAATTGTCTTTATTGGCATGACAGGGCCGGTGGTTGGCGACAGCCAGCGTCACGGTAGAACAATGCATTGTGATGGTGATATTCATATGATAATGCCATCAGACGTAACACGGCTGCAGATACATTTCTTTCTCCTTCTTTCAGTATCTCTGTCTGTCTGCCTGGATGTATCTGACTATGTGTTGACTTTTCAAATGATTTTTAAATCTGTTGTTCTCTCTTCATGTTATGCCCCAGCCTGCCACTCCACCACTCTAATTTCCCTCTTCTTCTCTGTTCCAGCATGTCTGTCTCTTTACCCTATTTTTCTTCCCCCTTCTCCCCTCAACACCATGCTGGCAATCACATTAAATCATTTTCATTCACATGGCTTCTGACAATGTTTTTTTATGCTGCCCAGTTTGTAACTGCACTGTATGTTTCTCGCTGTCTCTCTCTTTCTTTCTCTCTGTCTGCCTCCTTTCTCATTTTTGCTCTTCGCCATGTTGGCAGGGCCCAATCTACCAGCTGATATCAGCATTCCCTGGCACTCTGCCAACTGGCAACACTGCAGGAGAGAAAGAAAGAGAGAGGGAGAGAATGAAAGAAAATTAGTGAATAATAGACGGAGGGAGGGAGCGAGAGAATGAGAGGGGGATGGGAAGAGTATGAATCAGGGAGAGAAAGAAAGACAGAAGGGAAAGGAAGACGGGGAGAGAAAGAACAATAATGGTGGATTAAGAAAGGACTCTGTGTGAGTGTGTGTCTGTGGTTGTGTGTGTGTTTATGTGATTGATATGGTGTGATATCCCTGTGAGTCATAGCTGAGCTAAAATGTCAACTGGCTACATGAGAATCTCTTTGTCATGCAGGCTCAGTGACACACACACACACACATACACAAATCCAACAGATCATATAAACACATATGTGGCCATACCGCCGCATGAACGCAAGTATGGGCGACACACCTGCGAACACAGATGTTCCATTGTTTTGCCACAATGATTGATGACCTTTTGTTTTGTTGTGGGCGCCTCTGCTGCTTCTCAACTCCACCAAATGATGGACAAAAACAGCCGATGTGCATAAATGCAGTCGAACTGATGCAAACTGCTGTGCACTCAAAATATTTGGGTGTGTGAGCGTGCTTGCCAAAGTGCTTGTGTGTTCAATATGCTGTATATCACACTTTACATTTTAGCTGACTGTGTTATCTGGGGTGACGGTTGCAGTACAGCCAACACAACAGAAGAATAAGCTTACATTTGTGCATTACTTAAACAAGTAACCATGACTAAGCAGTGTACGGGTCAAAGCCACCACACCCTGCCGGTAGATTTAACAAATATCGCTTGCATAAGTGCAAGCGTACTGTACTTGAGTGTGTGTGGGTGTGAGTATGTGTGTATAGAGTCTTGATTTAAGCAAGAAGCTGCTACTGTATGAGTGTACAGGAAGGGTGTGTAGGGAAGTCAAAACATCGCGCGCCCATCCTGTTTGGGACAGTCCATGTCCTGTGGTGGTGCCCTTAACTCCTAAACACACACACAGAAAGAGTACACACCGGTGTGCGTTGACACACCAGCTAATCATCCCATATGTGCTAACAGTATGCTGGAGTGCATCATGCAGACATGCAGGAGGCAGAACAGGTGCACACCTGTTACACATTCAAGCGCATGCATACTCCTACACAAACTGAGTAGCAAATGAACATCAAATAAAGATCTGCTTTGTACTTAACATTTACATGCATTAAAACATTCAAAAAGGGTGCTGTTAATGAGTATGCATTTTATCCTCTGCTATTAGCATTTATGATGGAATACAATCAAAGAGTCTCGGTGCAAATTGGTTTTTATCCTGTTTGAGAAAAATCTGCTACCTGCAGTTCATCGCTCAATATTTCAAAAGCATGTACGCCTACATTGACACTGATACTGCTAATTTACCTCAAGTCTTTAGTTAGATAAGAGCTTCAGTAAAGTGTTGAAATGTGTGTCTTAACTGGCAACAACATAGTTTCGAGTGCAATAATTGTGAGGTTTTTGATCGCAAATAACTTATATTACTAATATTATTTAAGTGAAGTTCACTAATCATCAGGGTTTTTTCTTTTTGTCCTCAGAAAATTAAAGGAGGAGGCTGCCACAGAAGTGTGTCCCCCATCAGCCGAGACACTGAAGAATGGCATAACATCACACACACTGCTGGTAATTCTCTATTGTTCTCAAGCATGCAGACATATGAACCTGTTAGGCAAACAGTTTGATTACAGATCTGGTCAAGATCATATTACAGTTAAAGATAATCGTACACAACATGCGAATCTTCTCTTTTCTCTTGCTTTTAAACTCCTCCGAAGTCATCCGTCCCGCTCACTATCTGCCTCTCTTTCTCCCTGTGTTTTGTACTGATAGAGGATGGATTCTCCGCCAGAATGTGTGTTGTCTCTTTCTTGTGAGCAGCCCCAGTCGCCCCCCACACTGCCATCCCTGGACCACAGCCCCCAGGCCTCCTCTCCTCACACCCTGCTCTCTCTACCTGACAGCCCTGTTGTCCTGCCGATTCACAGCCCCGAACCCTCCCCTCAGAGCCTGGACACCACGCCTTATTTCCCCCTCTCTCCCTTCCCCCTCCACGAGGAAAATAACAATCACCACGATGTTGAGGAAGAAGATGATGAGGAAGGACTGGATGGAGTTCCTCCGTCCCCAACCCCGGCCGTGGCTCTGTTCCCAGGAGGAGGGGGACAAGAGCCTGGATGCAGCCCTTGTTTGGACTCCTCTCCACCGACCACACCATCAGCGCCAGTCCTTGGGTTTGGAGCGCTGGAGCTGGCCCTCTCATCGGGGCAGAGTGGAAACTGCAATGATGAGCTAGACCTCCAGCTGTTCCAGAAGGATACCGTTACCAGGGCGATACCTGGAGTGGGAGGGGCCTTGCCAGGGCCTGCGCTCAGGTTTCCCTGTCATGTATGTGGGAAGAGATTCCGATTCCAAAGCATTTTGTCTCTTCATGCCCGAGCTCACAGTCTGGACCGAGACCGCCGAGCTTCAGCCCTATACCGGACTGGACTCCCCTCAGCACCTGTAAAGCAGCACCTCAAAATCCAACAGAATCACAAAGACTTAACCCAGAATCACAGAAGTCACCCAAATCAGCGTTTACTGCCAGGGACACTCATCCGACATCTCACAGAAGAAGAGGATGTTGATGGTGAGGTCAAAGATCTAGATGACGGCCTACAGACAGACCAGAACCCAAACTTTTTACTGGATGACAGCACACCCTTGACCCCTCCACTCACAGAGGACCCTGTGTCTGTGACCTCTCCGTATTCTTCTACCATTGTGGAGGGTGCATCTACTCCCATAGCGCCTACGTTTCGCTGCCATGCCTGCAAAGGAAAATTCCGCACGGCTTTGGAGTTGGCGCGCCACGTCCGCATTCTCCACAACCCGTATAAATGCACTCTTTGTCCTTTCTCTGCCAGCCAAGAAGAGAGCCTGGCATCTCACTTGCAGGAGTGCCATCCTTCCCCTGAGGTACCTGCTCTGCCACCGGCCTTCAATTCCAGGCCAGTCATTGCAACCCCTGACACTCCCGTGCCCACACCGACCCATACCCCAGCTCCGACCCCAAGTACCCCACAGTTGACATCAGCCTCTGCAGTAGCCGCATCTCCCTCGCTGCCAGCATTTCGCTGCGATACTTGTGGACAGCGCTTTACCCAGTCTTGGTTCCTGAAGGGACACATGCGAAAGCACAAGGACTCCTTGGATCATAAGTGCCAGGTATGCGGCCGTGGCTTCAAGGAACCTTGGTTCCTGAAAAACCACATGAAAGTACATCTCAACAAGCTTGGGTTGAAGGCCGGGCTGGGAGCCCTTGGGGGACCAGGTGCTGAGCAGCAGGCCAAAAGCTCCTCTAGTAATCAGTCTCTCAATGCCCTCTACTCAAGCCTTCTTCTGGCCCAGCGAGGAGGAGGCAGAGGTGGACAAGGAAGATCAGAGAGGGAAACTGGTAGCAGAATTGGAATGGGCTCCAGCAAGTCAGCCATCCTGGGCTACCTGGGATTACCTAGTGATGGCAGTGGGGCCAGCTGTATGGAGAGACTTCAAGCAGTGGCTCAGGTAGCAGAGATGGGAAACAGTGGTGGTGGCAGCATTGGTGGCTCAGGAGGAGGGGGAGCAACTAGAGGAGGTGGCGCAGGTGAAACTACAGCATCAGTTTCAGAGGGAGGAGACCAGGCAACATGGTGGCAGCTGGTGGCTCGCAGCCTGGCAGTAGCTCAGCAGCAGCAGCAGCAGCAGCAGCAGAGGCCCCACCAGCGAGGCCAGCAGCAAGGTCAGCGAGGCCTAGGTCGGAGCTCGGTTATCACAGAGGCCGACCAAGTCAGAGCCTACCTGGGAGGCCTGGATCCAAGAGAAGATTCTGGAGGAGCTGGAGGGCCATGGGAATGCCCAGACTGTGGAAAGCTGTTCCGCAGTCTGCAGCAGGTGGTGGTTCATGCTCGCGTTCACACTCAGAGGCCCCAGAAAGGAGGTGGCTGCGAAGACGAGGGGAGCTCTAGTCGTAGAGGAGTGGGGCTAGGAAGAGGAGGCAACGGTGAAGTGAGACAGGAATCTCAGCTACACAGTGGTGGATCCCAACAAACAGGAGAAGTGAGACAGGAGTCAAAACTGCACAGTGGTGGATCACAACAAGCAGGAGCAGGGTTTCACTCTGTCATCTCAAGCTTCAAAGGTACAATCACATCCTCTTTTTTGTGTTTTCTCTTTTGGGTTTTGTTTGCTCACATGCAATGGTGTTATTATCACAAGAATATATTATTTTCATACCGCTTCTCTGTTGTAAATAGAAGCTCTCGGGGGGGCCCTTCACACCAGCTGGTATCCTTACATTTATTCCACCTTTTTCTCCACTCACAGGAGAAAATGGCTTGACAGCAGTCTCCTCCATACCTTCAGTTCCCACCAGGGAGCGAGTGCGTGGTAGAGGGATAAAAGACTGCCCCTACTGTGGTAAAGCCTTCCGCTCTTCACACCATCTCAAAGTACACCTGAGAGTTCACACAGGTGAGGACTGCTGTGAGTTTAACACATTTACTTTTTAAACCTTGTTAAATCCCTGGAAAGGTTTCATTGTGCATCCGATCTTTAGCGGCAGTCCTTTTTTCTTTTTTACACATTCGCCCCAGAGAGCTGGCCAGCGCTAATCATAGCCCTCTACTGCAGGCAACCAAGCAGCTCCACTGGAGCAACTCCTGGTTAAGTGCCTTGCTCGAGGGTATGTTAACAGTAGTTTTTGAGGAAAATGAAGCCTCTCCGGGGATGAAAACTTCACTTAAATTACTGACCATGTAAAGTAAAATGCTCACTTCTCTCACAAGTCTGTAGTCTTATTCCCAAGAAAGGTACAAAAACATATTATTTTTGCCCAGTAATTAAACAGTGCTTCTCTAAATAGTGCAACATGAAATTGGTTTGGCGTAGGCTTCTTGAGATAAAATATAATGATTTTTATGTAAATATCATGACACGGAGTACATGCTGACAGATTTTTCCATGCACTTTGTTGCCTTTAATCTTTCTGATAATCACATTCTCTGACCTTGTCTTTGAAGTGAGCCAATCTGTAATTGTCCTGCTTAAATTTTCCTCAAATAATTTCCAAATGAGTCTGACTGTAGAGCAGAGACACAGGACACTCCAACAACAGACTCTAACAGGCTTTAAAAACACAACACGAAAATGAAAAAAAAAAAAAAAAAAAACTCATACTGAATGGTGAGAAGTGAGTTGGGCTCATATGGAAATTGGGAACTCTCACAGCACTCACACTCCATATGATATGATGTATTTATAATCAGCATGAGTCATTGCCATTTTCTTTTTTTTTTTATTATTTGTCTTCGCTTGATGCATTCGATCAAAATTAAGACTCTTCTTCCATTTCTGAGATGCCACCAATCTCAACTGGTAAACTGGAGCACATCCAAGTCTTTCCAGTAAGACAGTGCCCAGAATGCATTCAATGAGATCTATTTAGTATTTCCATTATGAATGCTCATCTATGGTTGACAGGACCTATCACATCACAGCTATATTATTCATGATAGCGTACAGATCTTTTTCTCTCACTATTGCTTCTCTGTTTCCTTCGAGTTATTACCACATGGTCAGTAATTTAAGTGAATGCATCAAATTATAATAATACTCTCTTGACATTACTGTCCTATTGAGATTATTGCCCCTCAAGACTTTTATCCCATTATTATTTTTTATTTTTTTTGCTCCAGCAACAAAATTTAATCGTTCATACATTTGAATGTACATTTGCATTCATCAATTGAGCTGTGCTCTTCTTGTGTTCAGTTTTTTTTGTTCTTGTGAATAAGATCATTTACGCTTTTCATATGTAATACGTTTCCTGCTGTTGATGTGCCTCCAGCTAGATGCCTCCTCCTCTTTATTTTTCCCAACAGTGTCATTTTAATCATTAATGGAATACTGCCATCTACCTTTAAAATGTGTAACTACATCTTACCAGTGGTTAAAGGACCATACCAGTTATTTTGCAAATTACTGCTCACTATTATTTCACATATGCTGGAGTATATCCTATTTTTTATGCATTCCTGGCAGACTCTGCCTTCTGTTCATTTCACTATGATATAAAAACCAATGAGCAGACTCTTGAAACATATTTGCACTGTTGCTACTTGTTGAAACTCCAATTCCATTACCCCTGTCCTATTTTCTGATCTTATCCTCTCCAGGTGAGAGACCCTACAAATGTCCGCACTGTGACTATGCGGGTACCCAGTCAGGCTCACTGAAGTACCACCTCCAGAGGCACCACAGGGAGCAACGCAATGCCTTGGCAGCCTCCTCCAACTCCTCCTCCACTGGTCTCACCTCCACTATCAACAGTCTGACCTCTGGAACCTCTGGGCTGGGCAAGCAGCGCCGATCCCAGCACAACCACTGCCCGGTCAACCGAGGACAAAGTGACAGCCCCACCTCTCGACCCAGCCAGCAATCCTGGCTCCTGGGGCTTCCAGATCAGCGGGAGCATCGGAAGGCCTTGGCAGCTCTAAGGGATGTCGACTTGGAGACCCAGTACAGGTATCTGTCTGGTGTAATGGGGGCACTTTACCAAGGTGGAATGGAAGGGGGTTGGATCAGAGAGTCTCCTCCACCGAAGGCCCCCAAAGTGTCCCGTCGTAAGCCCCTCACTACAAGCCGAATGGTTCAGCTGTCAAGGGACAAGGAAGGGTCTGTGCCTTCAGCTCAAGAGGGTGGGTTTGAACCCCTGGATCTGTCCCGTCGCCCCTCACCAGGTCTTGGAGGGATGGACGAGGATGGGAGCATGAGCGTAGTGGAAGGAGGAGGTGCCAGTGGCGTGGATGGCGGAGGGGATAGTTCAACAGGGGTCAAACTGAGCCAATGTTTGTTCTGCCCTTTCCGTACATCGTCAGCAGAACTGATGGCCATGCATCTCCAGGTCAACCACACCAGTAAGTCCAGGCGCAAAAGAGGCTCTTCCACTCTCTTGGATGATGATGGAGCCCCGAAGGCCGCCAAGCCCCAGACGGATCACTCTGACCTCGACTCTCTGACAATATGGAGGCAAGTGAGTGAGACAGAGTCCCAGGCACCCCTGGGGGAATGGTCCTCAATTCAGACCAAGACCCTGAACGGGCTCTCTGAGGATACAGCAGAACATCTGGACAACATCCTCGACCACCCAGACAACACGGCCTCAGTATCCAACCATGTAAGAGACGGTCTGGCACTCAAGGGAAAGATGGAGGGGGATGAGGAAGAGCAAGAGGAAGAGTTAGAAGAGAATTTGGAGAACAGCAGTCTGGAGGATTCACCGGACCAGGATCTGAGGATGTCCCTCGCTCTTTCGCCAGCCCTGAGCTCCAACCACA
The DNA here is from genome assembly GCA_037975065.1 of Chaetodon trifasciatus. Classification (NCBI taxonomy): domain Eukaryota; kingdom Metazoa; phylum Chordata; class Actinopteri; order Chaetodontiformes; family Chaetodontidae; genus Chaetodon; species Chaetodon trifasciatus. The sequence goes on along the minus strand of JBBMOE010000017.1, from coordinate 3,223,968 downwards.
TGCTGGGAGAGGAGGAAAGAGTCTTAACAGATTAACACGCTTTTGGATGACACCATTTAAATTGGAGAGCTTGGTTTGATGTTTTCAGCTACACTTAACACAGAACTGAAGAAGGGGCCGGTAGCTTTGCCGGAGGAAACTGGGCGTAAGGTCAAATTAATATTCGCCCCTTTAAACTTTTATTTCTGGACAGAGGATCCTTGACTGCTGAGGTTTTGAAAAGGACGGAGAGAAAAATCACTGCTGTTACGTTCCCTCCGACGTTATTCGTCTACTTCAGTTCTGACAGTGTGGTCGTCCACAAAATAAACTTCCTGCACTAAAGAGCATGAACGCATCTTTGCAGGATTTTGTTGGCCACTTTTTCTTTTTTTTTTTTTCTTTTTTCTTTCAAGCTTCACTCCACGATGGATGATTTTTAAGATGACCTACTGTTTGATTACACATATAAGATCTTGGGCAGACCTGCATCATTCCACAAGCATTTACTCCACACTTATAAAGGACTGTATATCCCAGACTGCTATACTGACCAAGTTGAAGCCAGCTGTAAAGAGATGCTCTCCTGACTGACCAGTGAACAGTTTGAAACCTCAAACTCGAAGTTCCTCCTCAGCCGACGCAGATACGGAGGGAAGTTTAAGTCTCGAAGAGTTTCCAGCTGCGAACCTCAGCTAAGCTATTCTGTATTAATTTAAGGCATGAGGTAACTGTTGCAGGCTGCTGCAGGTGCTTTTCCTCAACTATATATCACTGCCTTGTTTGTCTGAAAAGTGTTTCTAGACGATTGTCCAAAAGAAAAACAGAAAGAAAAGTTTGTAACATTTTTCTCTTTTTCAGTTAGTGCCTGTTCATGTATGTTGTCGAGAGAGTCTCCGGTATTCCTTTTGCATCGAGGCTCTTATAGGTCATTCATTTTATCTGAATATACAGTTTAAAACAATTTAAGTACAGTATATTTGTTAAAAGTGGTTCTAGGGTGTTGTGAATAGTTGTAAAAGAAATGCTACATTGCAGCGTGATGTCCTTGACGGCAGCCGTTCGCAGCTCAGCTTGAAACAAAAACAAAAGCAAACAAAAAAAAAAAGCTGATATAAATAATGTATAATGCGACGAAAGAGGTCAAAGGCTGGGCGATGAAAAGGGGTCACAGTTCAAAATTCAGTGTTTACAATGGCACCGGATGCGAGTTCGGTTGCCAAGGCAGTGTAGATGCGTGGAAAAAAAAACAAAAAAAAAACCAGAGCGGGAGCCTGTTTGAGGGCTGCAGGGACGTCGCTCGAGCCCCCGAACACAATCAACCGACACCTTTTTGAAGAGGCAGAGACTTAGCAACTGTGTCAAAAAAGCAATTTCATTTTCTTTGTCCGTAAGAAAGAAGGTAGAGAACGCGGAAGAAAGCAGTATCCCTGCCAAACACGACTTAATCTGAGAAACAAACTGTACTCTCGGGGTATGGTGTCTTTTAGATGAGTAGATTCCCTCTCTTCTTCTTTTTTTATAAGAAAAGAAAAGACAATGGTAGGAGTAATTATTAAAACACTAACAAATGCATAGACATCCCAGTAGAATACGTGTAGCTTTTGTAAAGACGAGGAAAAAAAAAAAAGCAGACTTTTGTTTATTTTCATTTCAAGATGCTTACAGAAAAAGGTTATCAATATAGGTAATATTGATTATAATGTTTGTGAGCTAAGACTAGTTGGAATGTCTATACAGAGCACTGTGCAAGGTTTGAGTTCCCAAAGTAGTTGTTTTTCTGTTGACTTTATCGATAGACCAAACGTTTTTCAATGGAAGTCGTCACTTTCTGTTGTCGTTTTAAACGTGTAAAGCTGTGGTTTCGATAGATTTACCCCATCGATTAGTGAAATCAGTCGATAATATCCGGCTGGTTGTGAAAGAAAGTTCAAATTCAAAGCGTAAACGTCATGGAGCGGCACATCTGTGGCTACGAATGGAAAACAATCAGCCTCTTCTCGTGAATTCTTGTGTTTAGGAAAATGAAAAAGAGCGCGGTGCAGTAATATCGCCTCGCGCTTCTTAACAACCACTATTTATCTCCTTTTTGATGGGGTATTCTATGATTGCAACCGCACCTTAATGTGCATTAATGTGTTTAAGTTCTTTTTTAGAGCACCTTATGAGTTTTGTAGTGAAAGTCCCTTAGTGGTGTCTCCTTAACAACTACTGTCAATGCCATCGTGCCTTCTGTTTCAAGCACTTCCTGGTGTATTTTGTAAAACTCACCAAAAGCACTTAGCCTATATCTACACACTCTCTTTATCCCTCTCTGTCCTCCCACGTCCCTGCTTCCTCCTCCTCCTCCTCCATCACCTCAGCCCATTTACCTAATCTTTTTCTCGTGTCTTTCCCTCCTGACCCCTCTCTTCTGGGGGAAGCTGTTGTCATACCAGATTTCTCTCCTGCTCCTCAGGCCTGCTCGGCCTTAAACAAGGCCACTAGGCCATATTACTATCTAGCATGGCTAGACTCTTGAAAGAATGGACTACCTAACCTTTAGACGAGTAAAAATCCTTATAGATGTAGGGTTAGACTACTTTTGGTCTAAATACTAACCCTTGGTAAACCAAAGCCCAGGTTGAAGTCTAATGAATATTATATTTAATCTTAAAAGGTGCCAAAACATGTCCGAGGTGACACTAAATATCAACTTGAGGAAGCTAAATAATTCAAGTCCTCTCTCCTTTCTCATCCTTTCTTTCTTCACCCCCTCCCTCTCTCTCTCTGTCACGCTTGCTCTTCCTCCATCTCCCCCCTCTCGTCCGTAAACTGTCTATCTCTAGCACCACTTGAAGGTGACGTGTACTATCTGGTATTGAGGCCTTTATTAGATTTTTATTTCAGTTCGTGTGGTGTTTGTTCAATGCCGTTGAGATGGAAAAATGCTCTTCTTATAATGATAATTATTATTGTTTTGGCATTATGGTTAAAAAAAACAACAAAAAAAAGAGAAATGTGTTGTTGAATGTTGTACAGATAGCACTAGAGATGTTGTGTTTCTTAAAGAGAGCACAAACCTGAGCGATGGTCCCTTCTACTCCTCCCACCGGCAGATGGGAATAAAACAGCCTGCCAGTCAGTCTGCACGTCTATTGACAGAATCTTCCTCGCTGGTGACAGATTTTCAAAATAAACTTTTGTTCTTTCGTGGAGATTTGAATGTAAAAAAAAAAAAAAAAGAAGAAGAAGAAGAAGCAGCCTTTGACTTAGAGTCCATTCCTAAATTTATTGCACATTAAAAAAAAAAAATCCTGACTAAAAGCAGCACTTGAGCCAACATCTGTACTCTTTTGGAGGTTTAGTTTGATTTCAGGGAGACTTGCCTGTTTACTAAGAGTTAGACAAACACAGAGGGGCCTTTTTATGTTTCCACAAGCAAGCTGAACATATGTTTAACACTAAATTAAGTCCAATTGAGCTCAGTTATATGAAAATGGGATCTTCAACTTTTCTAAAAACTGGCGAAATTCACCTTTACATGTCTCCAACGACAGACGCTTTCCTATTTAAACCATCTGCTGCATGAAAATGGATTAATGCAACTGCTGATTTCACTTAAACTAGTGAGATTATGTCCACCTTGACTCCTGTGTTGAAGATGAATTCCCACATGTTCCATTAATTGTGCAAAGCAAGGCTGAGCTCATGTTCAAAACTACCTTCAAAGTTGACAAAAAAGACATAAAAAGCCTCCCTGAGTTTGTCTGACTGAGGCAAAACTCTCCACAAAACAAAGTATTTCTTTCCTTTTGCACGTGTTTTCAACTGAATACAATGTGGCTCCCTTTTCAAACCTATGTGAAAACTGCACCTTATTATCTCCTGATTGTCAATCAGATCATTTCACCAAAAGGACAGCACACTAATTGAGTGTGTATCGTGTGGGCTGATCCTGCAGATACGGTATCTATACGTATGATGGTGTTGAAGCTGATGTTTCTTATGAAAGGACAAATCCTCTGCGAGGTGAGGGGGCCATGCTGGGTTTGGGCTCTTGTGTAGTTTACTGCCATTGCAGTGAGGGAAAACTGATCTAACATAGTAGTGACTAATATGACTTTGTGGACAGATAAAAAAGAATAAAAATAAAACGCATTAGAAATAAATAAACACCAAGAAAATAAGCCAGTCTCTCTCTTTCATGCCTTTCTGCACCAGATTCCATTTCTCTTTTAATACACAGCGTATGATGACATGAACACGCTCCTGACAGTCGGACAGTCTAAATGTTTATTTATTTCTTTTGAAGCTTGTTTATGTGAAGACTGTTAGGATGCTTCTCCACTAAATCACAGTCTGAATCGAGCTGCAGCCTCCCAGAGCAAACAAATAACTTTTAGAAAAGGGCCCTCTTGTGGCTTCGAGTGGAATTGCAGGAAGTAGAGATACCTCGAGGGGACACCAGCTTTGCTTTTAGACCGAGGTCCCAGAAATGGCAAAAGCTCAGTTTAAACATCCTTATAATGAAGACAGAGCAGAGGAAAAGTCTTCATACACACAATAGTTAGTGAAGATATTTGGTCAGATGTGATGTTAGAAATCCAGGACTTTAAGCTGATTGATTATAATTTCATTGGTATTCTATAGCAGTGGTTCCCCGCTTTTTGGGCCTCAATGCAATATGTTTGCAATATGTCTACAAGCTGTGACCAGCTGAAAATGTTTTTGAGCTCTGAAGATGTGAAACCATCCAGTAATTCACAGAGGGAGAGAGAAGTTCACAAAACGAACCACAGTTCTACAGTTTGAACCAGTTTGTTTACTGACTCTCAGGGTTTATGTTGTGAAGTGGTCAATGTCAGAAGGAAGGTTATATTTTCTAGAGACGTGTGGTCACAAAAACAAGTAAACAACCCCGATTCCAAAGCAGTCAGGAGGCTGTGTGAGACAACAGTTTCATGAAATGTTCCTGCGCTCGTGTGTTCACAAGGCGGTGAACCTCGCTCCATCGTCGCTTGTGAACGACTGAGCCTTCCCAGGATGCTCCGTTCATACCAATCATGACACTATCACCTGTTACCAATTTTTACCTGTGGAATGATCCAAACAGGTGTTTTTGGAGCATTCCACATCTTTCCCAGTCTTTAGTTGCTCCTGTCCCAACTTGTTTGACACGTGTTGCTGCATCAAATTCAGAATAAGCTGATATTTATAGCATATATTAGCAGATCATCACATTCTGTTTTATTTAGGTCTTACACAGCCTCCTGTTTTTTTATGAGGGTTGTGAAAGCTCGAGATGTGATGCTGCCATGTCTGATATTTCTTCAGGTTGTGGTGTTTCAATCTTTTTCTTGTTTTTTCAGCAATTTTTTGCACTTTAAAGATAACTTTAGAGCTACAGAGGCTTGGGGGTCTGACCCAGCTATTGTTAACAGACAGAGGGTCTATGGCTAAAGGGCCCTGAGCTGTCTGCATTTGTGCCCGATGGGCCTCTTTGGTCACCCGTCCATGTCCAACTATTCTTCTTGACTGCAGCAGAAATTATGTCAGCTGTGTCGAGCGCTGTGGCTCTGCCAGTGTCTTCTGGCTTCAGCTAATTAATTATTTCCTAATGATCTGTGCCTGGAGAGAGTTTACAGCAGCCCTGAGACCCCTGACCAGGAGCAGCATGGGAACTTCTGTATCTGATGATGCAACGGCGCCCTCCAGTGGAGACACTTGCGACAAGGTGGAAGCCATCAACTCCATCTCTGGATTCTAATTATGGGTGAAGAGTTAATTGCCTTAATTAAACAACACAACTATTAATTGTGTACATCAGGACACATTTTTGATTCTCAAGAAACGCAGTGCAAGTGAGTAAAGTCAGCAGAAAGTCTGGCACAAAACCGGAAGTTATTGTTTTTTCTTTCAGAATACAATTGAGATCAGTATAGTTTTGAAATGAGAGAAGTTGTAGATGTATAAATATCCAATGAGCAGTGCTAATGTAACATGAAGATCATTTTATACTGACACTGTGTTCAAAATATTCATAATGTCTGCTCTTGGACTTCTGTAAATTGCATTTATTTTGAAATTCTTGAAAGGAAGTCTTATATCATTTTCCGCTAGCTTTACTCAAGTGAGTCGTGGAAAATTAAATCAGTCTGCTGTAATGGAAAAAAAAAAACATCAGAGCTGTTGCAGGGTTTAGGAGAAGGCGCAAAATCCACCTGAGAGGCAGCAGACCTCCGCATCTTTTAATCTGTGACACACACACACACACACACACACACACACACACACACACACACACACACACTTATCTCTTTGTGAGATTATAGACTGAACAGAGTACCAGCAAGTCTGCTCAGGATATAATCAAATGACAGCAATAAATAAATAAATATCAGACATCAATTAACACTATTCCGTGAAAGGCAGAGTTAAATGCTCCAGGGTTAACCTTCTTATTATGCACCTATTAGCCTACATCCCTGTACTAGGGCAATAGTCTGGTCCCCGGTGACTGAGTGGGCGAGAGAGAGAGAGAGAGAGAGAGAGAGAGAGAGAGAGAGAGAGAGAGAGAGAAATCCTGTTGCCCATAAACCGCACCGTTACAGGCACTAAAGCTTCCTTCCATCATTTCCACCGGAGGAGAACTGGCCGTCTCTGCGCTTCGCCAGCCCGCCGCTCGACTCTCAGGCATCCAGACCGCCTCGTCCCCCCTCTCCGCGGCTCGTCCGGCGCACACTGCAGCACCCCTCCGCGGCTCTGGGCTCCGCTTGTGACAGAGGCTGAACTCGGACAGAAGACTGTGAAGTCCACTCCTGCTGCAGAACTCCCTCCGCGCACCTTTCCAACATGAGCGAGGTGAGTGCGCGCCCGTGCCCAACGCGTAAATCATGCCTGCTGCTCACAGCAGTTTTTGAAGTGCTGGTGCAGGCCACAAGTGCCGCTCTTCGCAGTCAGCGGGCGCTCATTTTCCCTCCATCGTATCACACCTCATCATCATCGCGCACCTGTATGGATTCAACCGAGTCATACAGCTCCGGCAATTAAGCCTCCGTCCCAAACCTCACCGCTCGCACCCTCCACACCGTCACCCACCCACCCAAAAAAAATACCCGCAACCAAGGTGCGGTTAAGCATCAGGACAGAATGTTTTAGCGCAGCGCTCTCCGCTCCTGCTTGGCTTTGGTCCCAAGTCTGACAGAGGCACTGCAATGAGAGGCGAGCAGCAGCAGTGACACCAGCTCGCATCGCCAGTGGGCACGATCAACATCTGCTGGAGCATGAGGGTTTCCCCAAAGTAGGGTCCGGGAACCTCCGGGGGGCCTTGTGGGGGTTCCAGATGGTCCACAAAAATGAGATTTTGTTTTTGAATTTACTAAATTTAAAGCATTATTAGTCATGCACTCCTCTTGCATACAGGAGAGGGCTGTGCAGTGCAGTTTTAGGGCTTGTGTGCATCCGTAGAGACCTGCTTTCCCCTGCAGAGTGAATCAAAGAAAGCTTACTTTACACAGATCATGCAGCAGCACATATAAAGTAATTTATGTCCTGCAGAACCACCGCATGGATCCTCCCCAAACTGGCCGCGTGAGCATCATTTCTATCCTTGCATTAAAAGAATATCTTTTTTTCTGATGATGTGGGGTTTGATGCTGAGGCGTCAGTGCTAAATAGAGGACGACTTGGGGAGTGTGATCATGTATGATTGAAGTAGGCTGTAGCATGTTGATATGTTGTTGCAGACAAGACAAAAAAAATGCTTTTCAGTCTTTATGTTGTCTTATAGACGTCCGCTCTGTTGGTGAGCATCACGCTGAGTTTTAACGTTGAGGAGCTTCACAGTTCTTTACAGTGGAGAGGAGAGCTGGGCACAGCCTCTTGGTCTTCTCAAGACGATGCTGGAAAATTAGAATACGTCCAGAGTCTGACTTGCAGGATTAATTTAGATGTCTGCTGAAGCTCTCTGCTCGTGCTTTAATACTTCTGGGATATAATCCCTAAGCTTTAACCTGCAAGTTGACCTGGTTGTATCTCCACAGTGGAAAAGAAAGGAGTGATGTTGCTGCAGCCTCTAATGTTAGAGCTCTTAGTGAGGCGGCATCTTTGTGGTGTTTCTCCACATCGACTGCAGACTGACAATGACAATCAGGCAGATAAAGACATAGTTGTGTTATGCAACCTACTAACTCACACAGGAGAGTGTGTCATGTCAGGAGGAGCAGCGATGGCCGCTCAGTCGATCAGTTCCACGTCGATAAGAATAATGTTACGGAGGTCCCCGTGGAGGGATTATTCCCACCTCTCTATCACAGAGGTAGAGCTTTGCTCCTGTGGGACTCTTCTTCCTGTACATGTCATCCTCGCCGTTCAGTCCTCAGCTCTGGTGCAGATGGGAAGTGTTGGCGTCTTTCGATATGTAGCAGATGATGCCGCTGCTGCTGCTCATGGGAGATCTGAAATGTAAACACACAAAACGAACATCTGCCGGTCACTTCCTACCCTGCGAGGCAGCTGGATGTGTGAGATCATGTGATGTGAGAATGCATCTTGCCAGGCTTCAAGTCACGCACTTACGGTCGAACCACAGTGGTTCGGACCAAACGGCGTCCTGTGAGAAACTACTGGTGGTATTTTAGGTGTGACGGTTGGTTCCAAAACAACAATGGCGTCTCCTGAAAAGGTTAGATGTTTCTAAAGCACCAGCTCTATCAGAGCTGCAGAGTATTTGTTCATTGAAAGAAGAGCAAAGGTCAGCACTGAAGGCCATGGCAAAGACGTTTTCGCTCTTCTCGCGACTCATTTAGGCAAAAGTTTCACTTTCCTACTATGTTTCATCGATCTGATTGGTTAAAGTTAGCCCAGCGGTGATAGACACATGGTTCATCCAATCACATGACAACATTAAGTCACTTCTGCTCTCTGAGTGAGGACTATAACCTGAGCCAGTCGGAGACGCCACAGAGGTTCTTTCACTGATGGAAGTATCTGACATTCTTTGATTTCTGTGAGAATCTTGCTGTTTCCAGCTTCTTATGTCTTCTAATTATCATAATTCTCTAAATTTGAGCTGAAAACATCAGATAATTAATCGATTACCAGCAGCTGATTCATAAAAAGTTATTGGGGAACTCTATTAATAATCGTTTAATTGTCTTAAGTGGTTTTTCAAGCAAAGAAAAGTTCCAGCTTGTCATCTTTCAGGATTTATTGTTTTTTTTCTTTGTGTTATATGATAGTAAATCAATATTTATTTATTTATGCATTGATTTGGGCCTTAGGAAGCTGTAAAATGCATCACTTTCACTGTTTTCTGACATTTTATAGACTGGATGATTAAGAAAAGAATCATTACTTTAATTGAGAAGACACTTGACTGACGATGGCTGAAAAATCGAGTTTTGTAGTACTTATTAGCGTCTTTCTGTCTAAACAACATGGCATTTCAAAGGCGAGCTGAACCCACGTCATCCTTCTCAAAGCGTCGGTGTTTGGCCTTAAATGTTAAATCTGTCGCACCATCTGAAAGCAGCTGACTCGGGAGACCTGCAGGGAACATAGCGGCCCCTCTCACCAGCCTGTAATCTCTGGCGGCCATCCATGCCATCTTACTTCCAACGCACGCCATTTGGACGGATGCGAGTTGAACCCATGACCTCATGCATTAGGCTGCAGCCATGCCACAATCCCAATGGATGAGGCGTTAAGTGGAGTGTAAAAAGCATTTCTTGTTTCAGTTTTAAACCCTCTTCCTCTGACCACTGGACCATACAAACACACATGTGCATGTACAAATTTACATAAGTGCTTACAGAGACACGGACGTCCACTGTGGGTCGAACAGGATGTGACTGAGGCGCGTTAACTCACGCACGATACGTGTCTGACAATCAATAACAACATTTAATGGCTGATTCATGACAACAAGCACACGCCGCTGTAGATCATCTTCCCATGCACTTCCTCTTCTTTTAATTTGAAGAGGAAGACGAGGGTGTGTGTCATAACTCCAGTGAATCTGTGAGCTACACGCAGCCTCATTGAAGTAATGGCGATGAGCTATCTCACTGCACCTTCCCACCGCTTTGACAGACTGTCTCCTCCAGCTGAAATCTTGTCACCCACTGCCTCATTTCCTCCTCTTTCTCTTCACGAGCTTCTATTCATCCCCCCAACCCCCCGCTCTGCTTTTTTTTTTCCTCTCTAAAGGCTCGACTGTATTCTCCTTAGCAACAGCGAGAGAGGACTCAGGCAGGGTATTAACACTTGCATGCGCACATCCGGGAGCTAACATCTGCACAGCGTGAAGCGCAGGAGAAGTCAAAAAGAGAAGGGGGAGGAAGAGGGAGGGGTGGACACTTTTAATTTGTAGGAATATGAATGGAATATGGAGGGAATGAAATGAGTTTGGGGGCTGTTATGTAATCCATGTTTGGCAGTGGTTCCACTTTTGACAGCTGTTTGGTGGATTTTCCTTTTATCCCCGCTCCTCGCTCCCAAAGGCAGGACGGCGTTAGGAGGAAAAATAAGAAGTCAGTTTTAATACTTTCAAAATGAGGCCAGTAACCCAGAAGAAGCTGCGTGAACGGCGGAGCGTGCACAAAGTGAGGAAAAGGTGGCTTTCTCATTATGCCGGTAATTATCACTTAGCAGGCTTACCCCTCACAAAAAGCCACCCTATTCCGAGCAAGCTGGCAGGGGATAATTACAAGGGTCTAATGTGGCTCGGAGGCCAATCTGAAGCGAGCGAAGGAAAACTGAGAAAGCGCCAGTCCTTGTTTCTCTTTGTCAATCTGTCTCTCTCCATCTGTCAGTCCCTTCCACTTTCTCCCTCCTCTTCCTCCTTCTCTGCATCTTCCCTCCCACCCCCGCCTTCCCTCCATCTGAGATTGCACTGCATCTGGCATGTCTGGAAATCACTGGCTTTCCCCTTACTCCTTCATGGAGGTATAATCCTTTTATTTCTGTCTATAAATACATTTCTGCTGAGCTTTTAGAGGCTTCCTGCCTCTTTTTCCTTCCCCCCTCTGACAGCGAGTGCAGCACTAAGCCCTGTGTGTGTGTATGGCTTAAGAAATGTACTGTATGTGTGTTTTCAAAGAAGACGCCGTGGAGAGTTGAGCAGAGACAAGCACAAGCTGACAAAGGGGACCAGTAAAGGAGGTGTTTTCTGTTGAAGGAAGCCTAAATGTGTGCCTGGTTGTTGCTCCTGCCTTTTTAGCTGCTGGTTTTCTATCCCACCATCAGTTGTCTCGTCCCCTGCTTTGGTCTTTTACCCAATCACCTGCCTCCGTTTCCCAAAGGGGCGAAGCCGCGAGTGTTTATCCGATATCAAACACTGAAATGTGAACAGGTGAATGTTTGATGATGGGGATGCGTGCTTTGAATATCATTTGCAAATTAGCTCGAGGATTCAAAGCCACCGCTGAATTTTCCCTTCTCAGCAGCAGCACCAGCTCATGGATGTTCAGCCTCTCAGGTAGAAACATTAACCCATTTTCTGTAAACTAGGATCTTGAGAATAAGTTAAAAATGAGGTCTGCCATCTTTCAATTCATTGTTTCCTCTGCAAAATGTCAGCAAATAAAGAAAAATGCCCATCAAAGTCCAAAGAGACGTCTTCAAATGGCTTGTTTTGTCTCATCAGACAGTCCAGGCTGCAAATCCTCATGTTTGAGAAGCACGCTGGCTGTGTGTCGGTCATTCAAGAGTTTGGTCCAGACTGAATATCTCATGTCCATGAAGCTTTGTACAGACATTCATGGTCCCCAGAGGATGAATCCTCATGATGCTGCTGATCCTCTGAGTTTCTATGAAGCGCCACCAGCAGGTCAAAATGGGTCGGCGCCATTTAAAATAAATAAAATTCATGTTTCCAAGAGGATTCAAAATTGAGATTGTTGGAGAACATTTCATGTTTTTAATAAACAATATTTTAGGTGTAAGCAGCATAATAAACTTGTCATGAATACAAAGCGTTATTTAAAAGTCAAACACTAAAACAAATTATATACCATGGGTCCTCTCTCACACAACACCAGCCATTATCCCCACCTACCCCCAGGAATCGTAACTATTTCCGAATCGCTCTCTCACCACACGGACCCACACCCACTGACTTATATAAAGCCATTAACTGGCATTGTGCTATTTTTAGTGGGCAGGTACAGTGTGTTTCAGCATGAGGAGATTGTTACGGCTCGAGAACAGAGGCTGAGGGGCGCTGAACTGCAGAATTTAACAGATGGAGGAATGGGCTCCGCTTTTTAAAAGTGGTCGCAAAGTCACAGGAAACACACGGGTGGGTGGTGTGAGGGCTAAAAGCACCAAATCCACGGCTGTTCTTATGTATGTATGTTTTTTGAATTGTTGAGGATTACATCTGAACATTACAGCCGGCCATAATGTTGATCATGTTCACTGCATACTGGGGTGCAGATGTTGATTTTGAGACAGATTAAATGGACCTACAGTGCAGGTTAAGCTCTTAAGTTGGAGGTCGTCAAGCTTTGGAGCCTAAAGCACATTTAATGATACAGTACGTGCATGATAAGAACATAATCTTCCGAGCCGTTATAGCTCTGTAATGTTTGACACTGAGACTGAATCTTTACTGCTCAATGTCCAGCTCTAACTCTAATTATATCAGAACATTAAGTTCATTAGAACCCACAGCCAATCAGAGCCCATTAGTATCTGTAATTAAGATCTAAAAGCAGTATTTCAAATGAACAGAACTCCTGGCTGCACGGAGCATCCAGAGAGCTTAACAGCTTGGTCCACTTAATGTACAGTAAGAGCAGCTTTGAGCAGATGTTCAGCTCATACAGTAGCGCACACTTGCACATCTGGCCGCCCGGCCAAACACAGACCGTTAGCCGAGTGTCCTCAGAGGAGTGATGGAGGCAGGAGGTGGAGGAGGAGGAGGGCAGCGAGGGGGAACACAGCGCAGATGAGTTGGAAACAACAACTGGGTGGGTGTAAAATTGAAGGGTTGAGTGCAGAAGAGGACAGAAGAGCAGATGAAAAGAGAGGAGAGCATCAGTCCGCCCAGGCTAAAAACGTAAGCACTCGTGGAAACTATAAGGTGGATAAAACACCCCCTTCGCATGGCATACGTTATGTAAGATGATAAAAGAGGCAGGGATACCAGAGATGGATCGTTGTAGACCAAAAAAGCCCCAGCTAAAGCCTGCTTCCCTTTCTCCAGCACAAACACCAAAGAAAAACAGTAACGATGTCGCCTCCTACGAATGATGCCTCCTCCCTCTGGACCAATCGGTAATGAATCCACCACGTCATCCTGTTTTGACAGCAATTATTGCGTCCCCTCTGGGCTAGTTAGTACTTCTCTGCTACTCATTTATCTTTTAGGTTAGCTTCCCAAGACAGCGTTTTAATTTGATCGTTACGTAGAGACAGGAATATTGTTTTTTCCGTGCATGGGACTGAACGATCTCTTAATCTCTCTATCGTCCCGTTGATGTCGCTGGTGTCTTCTTCTGCCTGCGTTCATCATGGAAGCAAACTCAATGATGACTGACTACAGTAATAATTATTCAACTGGGTGGTTTGGAAATAGATGCAATAGTGAAATTTGATTTTTCCTCTTTTTGTCCACTTTTTTTAAAATAGTACAAAACCGTTGTTGGAGATATTTGCAGCGTCTGAGCTTCAAACCTCTGGGTAGGCGTTTTGTCATGGCGACGCCTGACTGACATCCGAGGCGGCTTGGGGACTTCCTGTCAACTTCAGTAGTGGAGCGTGTAATTATTGTGTAGACGATGAATGCTGATACAAGGCATTTTCCCCCTTTTATAACAAGCCCACGTAGCATTGGCTATCATCCATTAGCAACTTAAGCCACGTCCATTCACAGCAGTCAGCATTTAGACCCATTGCACTGTTAGCCAGTTAGCTTAGCTTGCTAATATTGATTTTCACCATTGCTCTTTATTTGTGAAACCAAAGCAGCTTATAAGCTCAATCAGATGAGTAGTGGTAGAGGAAAATCAATTAACAAGCTAATTCCTGCTAAAACAACTAATCAGTCAGAAAAGCAGTTTTTTTAAAGCAAAGTACCCAAAGATTCAAACTCCTTAACTGTGAATATTTACTTGATTTCTAAGTTTTCTTTGATAATAAACATCAGAAATATCAGCTTCGGCTTTGAATATGTCAACGTGAGCTCCAGAAAATTGAGAATCTTTCACTAATTTTATAACTTTTGTAGACCAAAAGATGAACCAGTTAATCAGGAAAATAATTTGATTCCCCCCCCAAAAACAAAACAACTCCTCCACGAATACGTTTGGACTCTGCAACAGACAGGAACAGTGCGCTGGGCTTCTGAGTTTAATCATCTCTGACAATTGCAGGCAGCTCTCTAGGACCTTATATAACTAATCTAATATTTATTATGTTTATTCCATGTAGACTTGGCTTTGAGATGAGGCGGTGGGAGGTGGGGTGGAGGGTGGTGGAAAAGGGCCAGCTAGCAACGAATAAAGAAATGTGACAGAAGTGTGAGGAAAACAGCTCGGAGAGGTGTATCCCCCAGAGGAAAACCTCGCTGTAAATGAAGTGCACGGCGTTGTGTGAGAGGAGGAGAGGGTCTGCAGGAGTAGGGAGGAGGAGGTGCATGTGCTTCTTTCTTCTTTATGTGTGTGTACAGTACGTGTGCGTCCATCTGGACTCCATTTATGCCAGCCGAGTCTTTTCTGAATAGAGCGTGTACCTTCCAATCTTTCTCACTGGGCCAGTGTGCAAGCTTTTTTTTTTTTTTAATCACCCTCTTGCTACAATGCATGTCTCTTTCTCTCTATCTTGCCTCCCTCTTCCTCCATATGTGTCTTTCTCTCTCTCTATCACCTTCAGCAGCTCCCCAGGGCAGGCTGTTAAATGCTGCAATCTGTCTCTGTCTCCCATCCTTACCCAACCTCCCTCCCTCCCTCCCTCCCTCGTTCCCCCTCCTCTCTTTTCTCTCAGCCTTTCATGAATCACAGCGCTAACTACTACATGTAAAAGAGGGAAATCCCTGACTAAAAGCAGAGGGTGGAGGGAGGGCGGGGGGTGATAAGAACATATCTCAAGGGGGGGTTAAACCCAGCTTGTCATTTGTGATTAAGAGGGAGAGAGTGGAAAGGAGACGAGTAGGAGGGGGACTAAAGGATGGACATATGATACGAGGGTAATTATATAAGGATATCAGGGTCAGAGGTCAGTTTTTAACTTCATTTCATCGACTTCAGAAAGCTCATTTATGGCGCTATTAGAAGCAGAAACATCGTGGCGAGTGCTGAGTTTGAAGCGAATGAGCTCTACTTCACATTAACAGTTTGGCACAGGAAGCTGCTCTGCACAGTCACATTAATCTTCTGTCGATCACCGAGCAGCTTCACTGGAGCAGAAGGGGGTTAAGTGCCCTTCAAAACTAGGGGGGGAAAGCGACTCTTACATGTTATTTTCAAGCAGAATTTCCCAGCAGGTCCGAGGCACCGGGCTGACAACCTTTCTCGCGGTCACACGCCGGTTTCTTTAAGCCCACAGAGGTTTGGTTTGTGTTTTAAAAGGGAAGCGAACCGAGTGCCACCATCGATTGAGCGCTGACTGGAAAGACAAGTGGGTCAAAAAAAAAATGTTGCAAGAAAGTTCTAACGCTTGACGGAGGCGGGAAAGGTGATAAAAACAAAATATGACAAAGTGCAATAGAACGAGATGCGTTAACGAACACAAAGTGCCTGACTTCGTCCACTGAAGCTTCCACTGCTACACCAGTACAATGGGACCTGACTGGAGCATTAGCGCCACCCTCTGCTCATCTTCACTAATCGACTCCTAATATTTGCATAATGGCATTTTGAAACAATGCATGAATTTGCATTTTCTTTTGCCGATTTTCTGTTAAAATTTATGATACGTTTGGATGAAAACGTGGCTATTTTGAGATGTTAAGTCTTCCATATTTTTTCTCCAATTAACTGTCTTAAGGTGTTGAATAGTAATTTTGGCTTTGTAGCATGAGGTTGTTGGAAACTGAAAGCTTGCAGCTTCTGAAGTAGCGATCGTTGGTTGTGGCTAGCGAAAGGGATACGAAGAGCAAAATTCGTATGAAATTTAATGCCATGATGGCCAATAATGACTGCTGATTGGTCAATGGCAGGAACATGTGTGCTCACTTCACTGAAGCTGAGCTATATCTGAAAGCACCAGGTGAACTTAACCCACTTCCATGACCGAATCTGCTGATCGTGGGTGTTACATTAAGATTAACTGACAATCAATAGAAAATGCTGATGTATCAGTACCGCTAGCGTTTAGAAAAATAACATGATTGGCTCAGTGTGGATGCTGGTCAATACATCACAAGACTGCTGCAAAAGGTTTTGTATTTCGATGTCTGAGGGCATTTGAAAATATGTTAACTCCTAAAGACGACAATAACTCAAACGAACGGTTCGGTTCACGTCAGAAACTTCTTTTTCCCCCCGAAGAGGAAGTTATTTTTGCTGCACGGAAGGATAAAGAACATAAAAAGTAAACACAATAAAACAGTTAGACAATGAAAGGCATTAAAAGTGCTGGTAGAATAGCTGCAATAGCAAACACAGTAAGGTTCATGGAAGTAAAGCTGCAGCAGGAAGAACAGGGACTGAACTCTGACAGCAACATGTTTTCTTGAGTTACAAAGACTTGCAACAAAGACACTGCAGGTTAAGTCAAGGTCAGATCTCAGGTCAGATGTCTCAACTTGTGGTCTTTCTTTATCATCTTTCACTTTCTCACTTAGAGTGTTTCTCTTTGACCTTCTTATTGTCTCTTTCTGGCACTTCCTGGTCTTGTCTGTCTCTCTTTTCGTTCTTCTGGTGTCCCATCATCCCACTTTATGCAGTAGTCTTAACACGTAATGGTGTTTGCCAGTCGCCGATTGCACACATACAGATATGTCTAGTATTGGGAGTGAACTGAAGCCTCCCACCCACATGAAAGACTGGTGGCCCTTTAAGGTGCATTATGTTAAGCTTTAATTGTGAGCCGCATAGTCAGGTTTCAGCAGTTTGAATTTCTTTCCCAGGTTCTCTTCAAATGAGCTTTATTGATGCTATTTTTCATCTGCTGCCAGAAACAGACTCTGACAGAGAAAAAAAAAAGATGAGACACAAATTAACTGGCTCAGTCGCTTTGATTTAATTCAAAAAAGTTCATACTCAGACAATTCACGGACCTTTGCTCCCTGAATGGAGGCATCAGTATTTGTTATGTGTCTCCACTCATTTATTCAGATGTTTTCTTCAATATGTCACCCGTCTGTGCTTGTGTTTGTCATACTGTCTCCCCGTTTTCTCCCACACGTCTCCTGTGAATTTTTTTTTTTTTTATCCTCGTGTTTGTCAAGGCCAAATTCAGCCCGTCTCTCACTCGGCTTATCAGACTCGCTGTTGAGAGAGGCTCCATCCTGGATAAAAAGCCAGTTTTCTCCTTCCCTGAAAGCTTCTGCACGTCTCACTGTGTGATGTGTGCTAATGCTGAACATACAGCCTGCCTCTGCCTCTCTGCAGTGTTTCACCCTCTCGCTGCAGACGCCCTCACTCATATCTCTGCAGTCTTTCTACCTCACCACTTCTCTTTTTTTTGTTTTTTTTATCCCCTTGTTCTCGCTGCCTCTCTTTCTGTTGCACCTTTGCTGCTCATTTTCTTGCCTGTGCTCTGTTGTTTTGAGGTTTTCGGCACGACCGCAGTGGTGCAGTAACTTTCTCTCCCTCAGGTGGAGCTGAATAATCTGAGGTTGAAAATCTAAGAGATTTAAATCTTAGTTGCAGTACACCAATGGTCAATGCCTTTTCAAAAGGGACAGGTGCAAACAGTCCAGTCCAGCCATATATGAGGTTTTGAATTAGTCTCTTCTGTAAAATGTTGCCTTGTCAGGTCAGCAGCTTTTAGCTTTAGCTGGGAGTCCTTTGGTTTTTGGCTAATTTACTGGCTTATAGCTAGCAACTACCCTTCAACAGTCTGGGTGAACAAATTTGAAAAATTAGGGAAAAAAAACAGGAACTGGGACTTTATGAGTGATGTCCAACAAATAGGCATGTTCTGACTGAGGACACCCTATGCTACTGTTGCTACAAGCTAACATAATAGCATCGCAGGCGGACGGGAGAAGCAGCTACAAAGCCCCAAATTATTATTAAAAATTAGTGCTGAAGTGTCAAATGATACTTTTAGCCTTAAATTATGATGTAATTTGCTAATTTTAACAGGAGATTCCAACAACTATGTTGTGACGCTGCCCTTCATTTACACTCGACAACTAGCTAGCTAATCGCTAGCTGTGTGAAATGGAGACTTTTTCACTTGTTCAAACATTAATAATGTAAAAATGGGTGTTTCTCTGTAACCAAAACCACCTTTAGTCAAAACACTGGTATGAAGAGAGCATATTAACTAGACAACAGACAAATTTCCTTTTTTTGTTTGGCTATCTTGCAGAAATTAGATGAATTAGCTAGAGCTGTGTAGCCTACATTTTTCAGTGACAGCTGTCCTTGGTGTCTTTAGACATTTTGACATGTCACAGTAGGAAAGAAAGCACAGGTTGAAATAACATTAGCTGCTTTGGTTTCGTGGTCCTCTTCACTGTGCATGCTAACACAGTGCTGGGACACTTGAACAGAGCTTAATGTTATTAGCAAGATCTCTGTGTTTCGTGCCATGACGGGCCTGAATATCTGCTGTGAAAATGGTCTATTATAGCAACCTACAGCTCATTAAAATTGAGCTCTTATGACTTCTAAATTACAGTCAACGTTGCTCAGGCACATTCGCTCTTTACATGTATTTGTTTTCTTCCCAACTTGTCCTGTAACGCCCCGGCTCTACCTCAGCCTCCTTGCCTGTCATTTGAATTTCTTCTCTCTTCTTTGCCTTCCCCTCTCTCTCTCTTTCTGTCTCCCATTCTCTCTCTATGCCTCTCACCCCCAGCCTTTCTCTTCACATACTGTAGGACACACTTGCAGTCACTGAACATTAGTTTTCTTCCATGTCCGGCTTTGAACGTGGGCCCCCTGGATTGGCTGTCGACCCATTGGGTTTGTTTTGCACGTGTGCACACGCACACACGCAAATCACACACATCATGCTCACAGACTGTATGGGTGCAGAAAATACTCCCACACACATCAGAACACACTTGCACTCATGCATGCTTGAAGACATAGGTGCACACACACACACAAACACACACACACACACACACACACACACACACACACACACACACACACACACACACACACACACACAGAGTCTCTTGCAGAGTTATTGGCAGGGCTGGAGTGACAGGCCTCTCTTCACCAACTCATTCATGCTCTGCTGGAGATTGTGTTATGCATGGGCCATTTGCTACATGGATCATAAAGTGCAATAAGGACAGAGTTAAGCAGGGATAGATGCACATACACACCCTTAAAGTCACACACACATTAATACGCATGCAAACACACACTTGGACATGCGCAGACTTCTCTCCTTTCTTTTCCCTCCATCTGACACGATATTGCGTAATCGCAGAATCTGTCCAAATCTCTTTCCCCCCCATGTCCATGTCCCTCTCTGTCAGATTTCTTCACTCTCTCCTGTATCGCTGACTCACATGTCTGCAAGAGTAACACTAATAGTGTGGTGGCAAAATGGCAAGTAAAGCTTGAAAGGACTGAAGCAGAAAAAATGTAAGAGATGCAAGAGGGAGAAGCTGTTAGAAGTATGACAGCTAATGGAGGTCTGAGGTAAAAATAGCATTTTTTGCAAGGGAAATTAGTGTAAAGGAAAAAGTGATGGAGAGGGAGGGAGGGCGAAAAACAAGTTCACAGTCTCTACTCAACAACAGGAAGTCATTTCTTATCACACCTCATGACACAAGACAAATTATACAGTACAACGACCCAGTGGAAAAGCAGCACCTATAGCCAGGTGACAATAAAAAGGTGAGAACATTAACCTTTATGTAGGCGCCACAACTTAAACAAAACCATCACAGGGAGCAAGTGTTGACATGAATGGAAATGTAAGATATTGATTGCACTTTTTGGCCACTCACGGGCAGCAGAACAAGCTGTGAACACAACACAGAGACATGAAACCTGTGGCTGATGTCTTCAAACAGTTGCCTATGTACAAATCCAACAGACAGAAAGCATCATCACCATTATTGACTCTAATTTTAGCTTGTATCTTCTCTGCCCCAGCTTCTGTTGGAAATACGTAGCTCTTTTGCTGCTAAATGCTCCATTATGTCCGCTAGCCAGGCGCTAAATCTTTCTGTCTCGTTTGGTGCTGGGGAGTTAGAGTTCAGTGGGTTTATCAGTATTGATGAGAGCTGTGAGACTTATGCAGAACAGTAAAGTTGTAGGCTGTTGAAACCAAAACAATGAGCTGAAAGATGCTAAAATAGGAGATTTTCTATGTGTTGTAAGCAGGCTGGTTGTAAGAAATCACACAAACAAAGCAGCATGTGTGCAGGGAAAGAGCTTCCTCAAACTGTGCTCTGGTCTCCTCTATATCCCTGACTCTACACCTGGCTCAGGTGTGTCTCATCAGACTGATGACCCCTCCCACTCTGCCTGCCAGCCTCTGCAAACAGGGTCGAGAGAGACAACAGCCAACACATAATCATTTCTCTCATTGCTCATATAGAAATATTCATAAATGTAGCTTTAAGAGATCAGAAATGTTGTGGAAATATGCCAAAATATGAAAACTGTGCCTTTTGTTTTCATTGTTCCTGCAGCAGAAACAAGATACTATGTGTTTAAGTCTTAAGCTGTTACGGTAAAAACATGAACGGTGATAAGAGGAGGAAAAAATTAGAGCCGAGAAGAGAATTTACGTAAATAGAGGATAACTAGCTAATACAGAAACAGAGAGATCCTGAAGAAGAAGTGAGACAGATGGCTGAAAAACCAAATGTTATTTCAGTGAGACAGAAAAACAGGCAGCGACAAAAAGATGAAAGATGAGAAAATTAGATCAGTCGTCATCTGGAGATGGTCGAGATGTTAGCCGCAGCCTCCCCCTGCTTTGCTCTGTTTTCCCTCTCTGAAGGTAAACGCCAGGCACATTTGGCATGTGACGAGATGTAGCAGAACCTGGCTTCCACTCGCACTCATTCAGCAGTGAATGTGTCATTTTGAGTCCCTCGCAGTCATTTGATCCCTTCCAAGAAGACACCATACTGTCTTCTGCCTCTCATCCAGTCTGCCAGGAAGCGTGTCTCAGCAAAATACGAAACTCTCAAGCCGCAGCGTTTGGCAGAAAGCTGAAACAGAACCGAGCGCACATTCATCCACAGTGTGTGTGGGAGCTACTGTGTTTATTAATACAATCATGACACTTGGATGATTCAATTATGACTGAAAACACTTTAATTTGGCAATCAGGAAGTGCTTGATGGAGCAGTTATTATGCATATGTTGCGCTAAGTGTGTGCGTCTTTGTACACGTGCATATACAGTAAATATCTCAAATGCAAATGTCTGTTACTCATGAAGTTTCCTTGCAGGAAGTTGTAATTTAAACATGTGACAGTATAAAGTGTACAGCTGCAGTGCATGTTGCTTTAAGTGCTGTTCTCTATTCTCTACAGGTGGCATCCACTAACTCTGCTAACAGCAGCCAGACGACTGCAGCTGACAAAGGTATGTCTCATTTTTATTCACCACCTCTACGATGTTTCCCAGCTTGCTGCTGTACGTTCTGATCCTTCTCTAAGCAGAGGAAAAGTGCTGCAAAATTTGGAGAACAATGTCAACAATATCGCTGCTGCCGATCTTTTCTATAGCTTTATTTGTTAAGAGCTGAGGAAAGTTTTTAGCCGGCATCAACAACTTTCCTTGAAAGAGTTTCCATTGAAGTTCGCAGAGTCTTCAGGCTTATTTGTACTCCTCTCTCAAACTCACATTATGCCCACAGTTGAGTCATCAGCATAGGCAAAGAAAAAAGGGTTTTTAGGGAAAGCCCCGAGAAGTTTTTAAAACTACTGGCTTCATAATTAAATCATGCAAAAAGGGTCTTGCTTTTGATGGCGAGTGCATTATTCCATAAGGAAAGCTGCATGTTGTTGTTCTGGAGTCACTCTGGAGACGCAGATTTGTCACAAACATCGAGTCTTCAAGTGGCAAAAGTCTCTGAAAGGCTTGTGTCTCTCTTCCTGTCCTTTTTTTTCTGTTTATCTCTGTCTTTTTCGCTCCCTCTTTTGAGCCTCCACAATACAAGAAACCTGACATTCTGCTTTACAGAGGTCAGACCACTGATTTTCCATGAGCTAAGCAACTAAGACGAGGCAGTCTTTTGGCAGGAATCACAGTGTGTCAGCCAGGAAAAGTTGGCTGCAGCTTAACTTTTGTGCAACATTGCTCATCAATAACCAATTCCAGCACTGCAGAATTTACCATCTATCAATGCACCACCGGTCTGGATCAGCCGGTCAAATGAGGTTGTGAATGCACAGTTTTTGTTTCCCTCCACACATCTTTCAGTATTTCATCAAACAGCATCACTGGCTCTCAGCGCTTTTCCCTCTAACATGAACTGCAACTTTCCCTCTACCTTCCTTCTTGTCACCTGTTCTCTCTTTTGCCTGAAATGTCTCGAGCATTAAGGTTTTCCATTCTGGCCCTAAGGCACGATTCACCTGCTGTAATGGCCACAGTGCCTTGTAGCTAACGTGCATGCACAGTGGAAATGGAGATACCCCGAGGCTAATCGTAGTGCTCTAAATCATACTATTGCCCATGCAGCCTGGTATCGTGCCAAAGTGTGCAATAAATCCACCATGTCAGCGCCAAGTTTTGCCTCATAAGGGGAAAAGAAAAGAACACGTTCTCATTACGTTAGCATTAATAAAAATGCAATATCTGGTTAGACTCTCAAGATAAAGCTCGCTGAGAAGCATTTCAGGTGACGGCCGTAGTTCGGTTAGGTTCAGGCACCAAAGCTACGTGTAGGGAAAGATGTAGGGAAAGATCCGGGATTGGGTTAAAATAACTACGTTAGTTATGTTACGTATGTACGAGACATGTCGAGGACGTTGCGTAAATTAGCTTATACATAAATTAAAGAAGTGTGGATTGTTTGACGAAAGTGTAAGCCCTTTTCAGAGTTTTGAGAAGTCAAATAAAATATCTATTTCTTTGTAAAAGTGTTATTTATATACAGGATTCAGATACAGACCCTCAATATGCATCTTTATGCTTTAACAAAGTGCCTTCTCTGAGGAGAAGTTTCAATACTAACTGAATTTCATTCTTAAAAACAAATCAATTAATTACTTTCTTCACATTTCCCATCAGTCTCAAGCATTTTACCTCTTGAGAGATGTAGATATTTCACATGAGGGCTGCTGAATCCTAGCCTGTTTGTTGACAAAGCCGTCTTAAGGGTCTCGGCCCACAAATACATTTTTAGCTGACTGAACGTTTTCTTTGGTCTGTTTTTTGTACGGAGACTGAGCTGTTCCTCAGCGACATCTTTGGTTCTTGTATAACCGCCAACGTTCCTTTGTCTTTAATAAACTCAAGATTGTAAGAGATCGTTCTGCATGACGGCACGAAAGTGCTGTTTGTTCATCCACACGACTCTTTGCACAGTCACTGCAGTTTAGACCAGCAGGCACCATCAAACACTGACTCGTTACTGTCAGTTAGGTACTTTTATGTTCTCTAGCTTTTATCACCTCTAATTTATTTTTGTCTTAGTCGTCATTTTTCCTTCTCAAAATCAGAGATGAGATGTTTTGGAAAGAGTGCTGAAAGTTGCTTCTTGTACAATAACAAGCTAGTTTTAGCCAAGAAGAAAATGTATTGAAATACTGCTAATAAACTGAAATATTGACAGATCGATCAACTTCCTGTCCACTCTGCTGCGTATTAACCTCTATCCTTTTCCCCCCACCCCTCCAGAAAAGGCATCAGCAGCCAAGCCTCAGGAACAGGAGGAGGAGATCGACATTGACCTGGAGGCGCCGGAGACGGAGAAGGCAGCGCTCGCCATCCAGAACCAGTTCAGACGTTTCCAGAAGAAAAAGAAGTAGAGTGACTGATTGTGAAAGAAAATGAGATGAGAAAAAAAAAAAAAAAAAAAAAAAAACCTTTCCGCAGATGTACAGAAATACAGTCAATGATTGAGATGAGTGGTTTGGGGGCTGACGGAGCAGGGGTTTCAATTGTTCAGGATTTATTGTCATATTATGCAAAATGTCATGAAACGCCTTTTTGCATGAGAGATCGACTGATACGAGGAAGGATGAGGAGGTTGTAAGGGCGAAGAAAGAGGGAAAATATGGGAAAAAAAGGTGGAGATTTGGAATTTATAATCTAGCATGATGAAATACTGTAATCTCCCATCACCAAATTAACCTTTGCAAACTTCCTTCCTCCATGTCACCCGTGTGTCCCTCGATGCTCCCGAACATGCATCCCTTGTCCTTGCTAGTCCTGCAGATGCAACACAAGCCCAGCACGCAAACAGACAGGAGCTGTGCTTAAAATCAGCTAAACACTTGTCTCTGCTGACTGACAGAACAAGCACACGTCCTTCAACGTCGATGAAACGGCAACGCACAAAAAGAAGAGAAGCACACTCTCTAGTTTCCAGGTTCTTTTCTTTCTGCCTCCTTTGCCGTCACACGCTTTCTTTCATTCTCCGTCTCTCTCTCTCTCTCTCTGCAAGGATGAAAATAACACCGAGTAACTGTCTCAGGTGTAAAATCTCCTCCCGTGTAGACCAGATATTGGATTGCCTTTGCCAGTCTGATCTCACAGGTGACGGAGGTGGTGGTCATGGAAACTGGCTGCTAACTCGCACGGTCAGAGGCAGATGGCTGTAGGCAGGATCGATATGTGGCTGAAAGTAGTCGTTAGCACCTCTCTCACACATTGACTGACACATTAGTGATCATCAGGTGTTTCCGTGTCTCGAGCGTCTGCATCTTTTAACGGTCCCCCATCAGTCAGTCATTTCTGGCCAACACAGTCAGAGGAGTTTGTGAAACAGTCACGAGATGTGATCGAAAGGATCCGTGTACATGGACCTGAATTGTCCTTTTGTTTTCGTGACACTCAGCACGACTTTCAAACCAATATTTTTCAGCTGGACTTCACTTTCCCACCTGCACCACATCCATCATTGTTCTCATTCCACTGTCAAGTTAGCAATAATAAGTATGCAACATCTGGTTGGTCTTTCAAAATAAATATTATCTACAGGGGAAATTCTTGCCCGCTGTAAAGAGACAGTGCAATATTGGATCTATTTTATGCCAACACCAGGGAGGTGTATGACTCATCACCTCCCCTGAGAGGATCTCATCACAACCTGGTGCACCTCCTGCCTGTGTACAAACCTCTTACACCCAGGCAGCCAGCTGTCACTCACACAGTGAAAATGGTCCAATGAGGCTGAGGAGGCTTTGAAGGACTGTTTTGGTACAACTGTGTGGGAAGTACTTTGTGATGCTCATGGAGAGGACATTGACAGTCTCACCCACTGTACAACAAATTGTATTAACTTCTGTGTGGAGAATGTCGTACCCACCAGGACTGTACGGTGTTTTTCAAACAACAAACCCTGGATTACTCCTGATGTAAAGGCGCTGCTGGAGGAAAAATGTTTTCAGAGGAGCTGAAGAACGTGCAGAGGGAACTGAGGAGGATCAGAGAGGGAAAAACACCTACAGAAGCAAGATGGAGGATCATCAGACATCTACCCCTCTGCTGCTCCCTCTTCACCTGCACCCATTCAGCTCAATGCCAGTCCAATGGCCTACCCCAGTCCCAGTGGTACCAGTGCCAAAGACTTCGCACCCCAAGGACCTCAACAGCTACAGGCCGGTGGCACTGACATTATACTTGATGAGCACCCTGAAGAGGTCCTCGTCCATCGACCTTAATCCGGAAATCAAAGGGGTCTAGAAAAGTACTTGGTTAGGTTTAGGAAAAGTTCATGGGTTGGGCTAAAATAACGTTCCTTGAAAGGTTCCACATGGGAATCAAACCATGGTCTCCTGTGTTTGGCCCATCCATCCATGCCGCTCTTTATACTACATTCGTCCTTATTACTTTAAAAACCGTACCGAGTGTCACGAAGAAAATGGAACATTTGTACGCACGTTCACGAATATATAGATTACGTTTTGTTTCACAAACTGCTCTGACACTGCAAACAGCCCAGTATTACCTGCTGACACTGCATATATGTGGGTGACCTGACATTTGTCACTGGCTACTTAGCTGTAGCAAGCTAAAGTTAGCTCCATGACTTTGTTCTGGTCGGCTTTTTGTTGTTTCTGGCCAGTAGTGTTGTCAGTGCCATCCAGTTAATCCTGGACTTTAGACTTTCGACCACATCTCATAATCCTCCTCAGCTGATGGAGTTTGCTCAGCTCTCATTGACATAGTGACATATGGCGTATGAGAACTGAGCTAACTGAGCAAACTCCACTCGCTAATGCTCTGGAAAAAGCTAGTCAGGGGAAACACTGTAATAAGGATGGCCCCTCCTCATAAATAAGGCATTTTGATACAAATAATATACAAATTCTGCATGAGAAGTGGCTCTTAACACAAAAGTGACTAAATATGAAAGAAAATAGAAACTGACTACAGTGTGTGTTGTTACCATGCCACAACATACGGCCTCAGCTCAGCACCTTTCTACTGTCTTTACACAACCAAGAATAGTTTTGAACTCCAGCAGCCCGGAAACCAGGCCTGAAGCCACTGATATGACGTTTGCTTGTCTGTACAACTGGCATCGTGTTGCTTCTCTGCCTTAAGTCACAATTACAACATTTACGCAGTGTCTGTCTGAGACTGAGAGCTCTCAACCATGCTCGGTGTTGGGTTACTCAGTGCCCCAGTAGGTAACTCAAGCCTCCGCATCCTTAAATAAACACTTGATAATGATTCGGAGCAGATGCCAGCCGTGAACCTGAGCCCTGTCACCTTTAGATCAGAGAGACAGAAGGAGAAGAGAGACACTGCAGCTGTTGGACAGAGACGGAAAGAAAGACACTGAATGAGAGAAAGAAAATTCAACTTCTTGTTCGACTCAAACCTGCAGAATCAAATATGAAGCACACTGTACAATGAATGATCCCTACAATATACACACACACACACACACACACACACACTGCTTCATCCATGCCCCCCCTTCCCCCTCAATGTATGTAGCACAAACTGCTTCTAAAAAGCCAGACTTACTCTCCATCGCTTTAATAATAATCTCACTAATTACTGGAATTATTATTGGAATGTAACCTCTTTTCTATTTCGAGGACAGGAAGTCGTTTCCAAAACGCGCAACCAGCACAAGCCAGCCGCCATCGCCGCCCGCTCGCTCTTCCGTCATCGTCCGACTGTTCCCTCCTTCCTTCCTTCGCAGTGTAGAGGAGATTTGTTGATGACTTCACCTGAGCTTGATATCAAACCCCTTTTTCACCCGTAACTGGATTTGACACGGCTTTCAAATAATCACCTGACGTACACTTAGTAATGCGGCTTTAGGTGGATTTGACTTGGCAGGCGTTTTGAATGAAAAGCCACGTCTAGTAAAAGCATAGCTTGTATAATATATAATTCTTCAAAAATATTAAGTCTGTGTGGGTCTATCCAGTGTGGACACATTTGTGCTTGAGCTTAGAAAACAGCTCCGATAAGCTTACCGGACACCACTGAGATTCAACCTCCTTTATGTACCTGCACCTGCCCCCTTTACTGTACATCCAGCTGTTCCAACATCAGTCACACTTGAAGTAAGCAGTGTTTGAATGTTACACCCCTGTCTGCAAATAGTGTATACTCTGAATTTGGACAACATATACTGTCTCTGCTTACTATTGTCCGTAGAAAATAAGGACAACACAGCAGAGCAACATGGGAAAATGCAGTTAAGCTTGTTAATCTGCATTCAATCAGTCAGTTTCGTAGGTGCCTGTGCGGAGAAATATTAGAAGAACGCTGTAGTAAAAAGACATTTGCAATAAACAAGTAAATAATACCTTACAATGCTTTATTTAAACTTTGATTGCTGCATGTTTAGTCATAAATATATAGTATTATTGTGAAATAATAAGGTTTGAAGCCGCGTTTTCAGGGGCTTTAATCATCAGGTGTCCTCGAAGTACCGCCACTGAAATCCGATTGGCCCCCAAAAATTTAAAAGCTGCACATTTAGCATCATTGTAAAGGTTATAGAGCGCAGTCAGCGCAAATCAATGCTATGACTTGAGTAAATGCATGTACTGCATAAAAGAAAAGAATGAGTTGTCATTGTAGGACGTGTTCAGGAGGCAGATCGGTGTAATTGAAAACAGAGTCTGCATCTGGAGGCTGTAAATAGCTACCTGTCAGAAGCTAAAGAAGCTTAATGCTGCTTGGCAACAGCCACAACTCAAGGAAGTCGCGCCATGCTGGTCATTTCAATGTGAAATGTGACTTGTGATAAGCCTTTGGATTTGAGGCCGTGAGATCATCCAGGCGGTTAGATAAAGGTGACCCGCAGCTGAAAGGTCACAGGTTTGATCCTCGCAGAGGAGTGTGCAGCCGTGTTTCTCATGGCGTCGGACAGGATTTTCCTCTCTTACTTGTATTTGCTCAGGATTAGTGGAAGTTACAAGCCTCGGCTGTAGAAGTCACTTTCGCTCACTCCAGGAGGGCGAAGGGGGAGTTTGATACAAATTCAGCCTCAAGAGGAAAGCTGATAAAGCCATCATAGTCACACTTGCCTACAGTCAGTCATGAGTTTGCATGTAGTCAAATCTAAAATACAGTTCAAACCTAATCCTGTCCATTTGTGACACTTTACTACTACCAAGCAGGGATATCACTTTTTTCTTTGCGATATCACGACAGCCAATACCTTTACCGATCCAATAACCGCTTCTCCGAAACAGCTAATTAACTGCTGATAAGCCATTTGTGTGGATGCACTTTGCTCACATAGCTACACTTATCACATGACAGATGCTGCTACTTTAGCATGTTGATCCAGATGTGCAAGATGTTCCAGGTTAGACTGTCAAGGCCTCATATCACATCCTGATCTCTTATTTTTCCGATATTTAATCTAGAGTTTGAGCTAATTTTAGACATGTAGCCCCCCTTCTCTTGTAATCTACTGCACCACACTACAGCATAGAAGCACGCCGGTCTTTCTTTATTTCTGCCTTTCTTTCTTTGTCGATGTTTTCGCTTTGCTTTGTTCGCCTGACCTCATTTCACTTTCCCCCCGAAGGCAGCCGAACGGGGGGTTCGGCGAGCACAGCACGGTCGCTGTGTGCGAGTGCAAAGGATGGGTGGAATAAAAAGCTCGTCTCACTGCTGTGATCGTGAATGGAGCAAAGCCGCGTATAGTTTGTCCAAGATGGCTTAAGTGAAGTCCCCACATCCTCCTTAAAAACCTCTTGACGTCACGGCAGACAAGAGCTTGGCAAACAGCGGCCAGGGTTTTTGTACATACCATTTATACACTACAGCGTCTGTGCAGTGTCTCCCCAAATCCATGCTTGCTAACTTAATATTCTCCCCTGCTTGTATATGTTTATCTATATCCACTTCTTATTATGCTTGACGAGAATATAATGTACTTGACGGAGAAAAGTAATTGGTGCGGTACGCCAACGGTGGATATTTGGGCACAGCTTTACAGCCGAGAAATGACATCAAAGCCATACTTTAGAGAACAAAAACATGTATATTTAGATAATCCTTCCTCGTGCATCCCTTCTGTTATGTCGTCTGTAGCGCTGTAAAGACGCAGTCAAGCGACCCAGAAGAAGAAATCCGGTGCGTCCCGCTGTGATGACCATGCTACAAACAGAAAGCCTGTGAAGTAGGATTGTAGTTTGTGTTGAAGGTGATTCGCGATGTGGCGTTAAGGTGTGGGCTTACCCTTCACAGCGTGGCCAATCAGTGACCACTGTCCTTTCAGGGAGGCATCTGCCAATCAGGAAGCTCTACCGGGCCCCATCCCACGACCCACCAATGTTCTTATTGCCTCATCACTTCTCCTACCCTGATGCTTTATTTATTGCTGGTTGATTAAATCATGTTTCTATCATTTCTGTGGTTACCTACGTTGTTGTGAACTCCTCTGAACTTGTTTAGTCGTGAAGGCATGTGAAATCCATGTTTGTATGTTTTAGGCTATAAATCCCCTCTGTGTGTTTTGACATTTCAATCTATGATGATGTTGTTGGACTTTCAGAAATGGTGGCTAAGGTGAGAATGCACAAGAACCCTCCCTGTACTGTGTTTTCTGCACTAAATAAAATTTGCTGCATATTGCTTTGAACCGCAGACGCCTCGCTGTTTTCAGTTTTGTGTCACGTGTCAAACTGAATGTGGAGCTCCTAAAGTTATTCCAATATCTTAAAGAATATCCCTCTGGCCTGGACCCTTCAGGGGACGCTTGCTATGAGGGTCCCCACAGGAGCTGGTTTCAATCTAGTCCCCTCTGGGTGCTGTTCCAGTTCAAACAGGCTCGTGGATGACACCACAGAACATGGCTTCTTCATTACAATGATGGAATTTAGGAATGTGGAGCAGTCAATTATGCACAGGCTAAATGGGACGCTTTGTCTTTGGCACACATGAAAGCATGTGACACGCCACAGGGGTCAGGGAGGCCGTGCATGCTTCCGTGCTCCCACACAGGCATATATTTGTGCACATTTAAGAGAAATAAAACACTTCTATTAACATAAAACACGTCAAAATAA
The DNA here is from genome assembly GCA_037975065.1 of Chaetodon trifasciatus. Lineage (NCBI taxonomy): Eukaryota > Metazoa > Chordata > Actinopteri > Chaetodontiformes > Chaetodontidae > Chaetodon > Chaetodon trifasciatus. Next base: position 3,193,235 of record JBBMOE010000017.1, on the reverse strand, counting down.
ACTTTCTAAAGTTATAAAAAGTCACTTCTGGTCGTTTAAATCTAACAAAAACTCGTTAATGCGTAGTGCTCTCTGTAAGACCTCAATAAGACCTGATTAAATGTGCTTTTTCGCAGCAGCACAACAGTTTTTTAGGGCGATGGATCCTCTTCTTGTGGTTTTCTATATCCCATTACCAACTGTTCAAACACAAGAAAACAGAGTATTCAGTGTAACTTAAATTGGGTGTGTTGAGTAACTATTACCAATATTAGCAATAACAACCTGGATTAACAACATGACAATAGTGACTGTGATATATAATTTTAATACAATGAGATACAATTTGATATATAATATAAAAAAAATATTAAGATGTGCTTCAGAAAGCTGCAGCGTGCCCTGTTTTTGGTGGCCGAACATAGATACCACAACTTAAAATGTCTCAACCAAACAGTTCAGTTCCCCATTAAAGGGATATACACAGTGACTGCAAGAGAGAGGCTCGTATGTTTGTGTGCTGGATATTACAGCGATTAATGGAGCAAAAAGTAATCAAAAAAAGGAAGAGTAAAAGTAAGAAGTAACTGATAGCACTTCATGAAACAATAACATTAAAATATATACAAAGAGAGAGACACAGAGAGAGTTATTTAGGTCAAAAAGAGGCAGATGAGTATGATTTTATTCTTTCTGTCCAACAATGATCAACTTCAGCAGATTTATCTTCCAGACTTCAGGCTCAACTCCCTTTTTTCTTTGACTTTGATTCAAGATTCAACACTGAAGATTAGGAAATTAGTCTTGGACATGAAGACATCTGCAGTGCAGTCAGACACATTTACGATAAAATAAAGGAAATAAAGGCATTGTGCAACAGCTAACGTCCATCAGAAATAATCAGGTGTCACAGAATGCAGAATTAACTTTTAATTGATTGTGAGCAGGCGCCTCAGATCCACCATGTTGGATTCATTTTCTCTCTACTGTGGTGGCGTCTGTGTCCTATTGATTCTTTATTGTAATTTCCTTTGGAGGATCAATTTGCAGGCTTGTAGATCAATTTCCCAGTGAAAGATCAATAAAGTTTCACAGAGGCAATGCTCAAAGGTAAAGTCGATCTGAAAGCAGAGACTGCGACGCCTGCGGTGGTTTTCAATGAATATTTCAGGGCAATTATCTGATTCCTTTTCGGAGCGTAGCTGACAATGTGAGTAAAAACTCAGAAAACTTGAGCTGAGAAGGCTGAAAGCATCCAGACAATGGCTTTGAGAGAAATCCATGTTTGATCAATACATGCAGGATGTTTTATGTGAGGACATACTGGAGGAGGTCAGAGGTCAGCCTGCTTTGTTTATGCTTCACACACACTGAGGAAATACGTTGTTTGGATAAGATGCTCAGATGAAGCGTAATGAAAAGAAAACAGAGATCCGTCGGCTTTTGGCCGCCTTCAGCCTGAGCTGCTCTTTTGTTTGATGAAATATAAGAAAATCCTGCTGCTGAATTCTGGGAGTCCATAATTTAAGGATGGGATTTCGCATGTTTACTGAGCCACACGAGCTTCAGCCTCAAAATGTCTCATACGATCACACCACGATTAGACATGCCGTTTGTCTTCTGTGGCGTTTCACTGTCTTCATTGAGACATATGCACAGGATAATTCAAATTACACAAGATGAGGAGAGACAAGATCAGATCAGACAGTATCAGATTAGATCAGATCACATCTGAAAGGAGAGGAGATAATGTCGCTGTCAACCGCGGCGAGCTGCGTAAACACAACACGGTTTGAGGAAAACCCGACGTTGGCCCGAATGCACAAGCTTTGTCTCAATTACACTGAAAGAACACACGAGTCATCGGAGCAACAAACGGCCACTGTGAGGCATGAAAAGGCATTACCTGACACGGGTGTGATACAGATATTACAGTGAAAGAATTCACAGGAGGACACGGAGATTCACTTCCCCCATTCAGGGACAGGGTGTATATAGACACACACAGAACATGCAGCAACAGGCAGAAGCTGAGAGAGCAGAGCAGCCCACAAACTGAGCGCTGCATGTGAATGAAGCACTGCAGTGTTGTAGCTTGTCATCAGCCGCATGCCCCTGCGTGGTGGAGCTTCTGGGACCGAAGGCACGTTACAGCCACACATTTGTTTCTGAATGATGGGGAGGATAAAACAGCTTCTCACTCATTCTTTGGCTGAAAATAGGTTTATTTTCTGAAGCGGACGCTGCGGTTCTATTAACCGCTGGGACGGTTTCCTCAGCATTGCTTTTGTTCCACATTAATGCAGCTGCATACATTCATTCAAGCACGCTTCGACAGGCTCTACGAGGCAGAGACTGCTGATGAGTATGGATGTCTTCGCTGGGAAACTCCTCTCCTGCACAAGAGGCGATGAATTTTAACATTTAAAGAAACAGTGTTTGGAATACAAATTAAAAGCAGGGGAGCATATAAGAAACTGCAGTCTTCACTGAGTCTTATTTATTACTTTTTTGGCCCCGTGCACTGTGTGCAAAAACATCAAAGTGATGACTAACAGCAAAATCAGCAGAAGCAGGACTCATGCGGATGATTTAATGGTGCTGTTGAAAGGTGACTTGGAAATTTATGCTTTCATTACTCTGCTCAGGCTCCCCCAATCTTCCAGTCATTATCTCTCTTCTCGGAGCTTCACGCTGCTGCTTGGTGTCGTCGATGGGTCAACATCACACAAGGCTCTGTAGCATTTCATTAATTCATACTTTACGAAACAAGACTTTAGAGTCTGCTGCCAGAGCTGTACTTCAAAGCAATAGCTTTGAGCTAAATGCTAATATCAGAATGCTAACACACGCAAAAATGGTTTTTGTAACATGTTAGCATGCTAACCACCACTAATGCTGAGATCCACTGCACATGCATGGGAAACGCCGACCTACAACATGGAAAAGTGTAACAGAACAGTCACTGGAGTCAGAATTTTAAGTCAGAAACTTGGGAAGATCCACCTAGCATGAATTCGCCAACATATATACACTTGCAATATGGTGGTGCGCACAGTTTTTATTTGCTTTTTGTGGTGTTTGTGTTGTGAAACGTGCTGAAACAACTTTGTAGCTTCCATTTCCATTCAGTTGATTTGTGGACAGAGTGACATTCAACACCATCCATTTTCAGGATTAAAATGTTTTTCAGCATTTGAAGAAGCTAAAAAAACGCAGAGTGCATCTTGGGTATTCACGCTGGTCTGACTGAACTGCATTCATGCATTTGTTAAATTCATGATCGACCCCTGACTCTGCATGAATGAGTGAGTTAATAAGTGCACCGATTTTCATTTGGCATGAGCTAATGGAGCACCTCATGGTCGGATCAGTTTGGTGCTGCTATAATTTACATGTCATGTCACTGACAAATCAGCTGTGCCACAACACTCCTCTGGAACAATCAATCAATCAGTCTGCACCAGTGCTCTTACATAACCATTCAGCTGCAGCAGGGTTAGTCAAGGGTCCAGAAACAGCTTCAAAGTTGCAGGCATGGGCACCTGCTCTGCTTTAGCGCCCTTAAGCAAGACGCTCAGCTACTGATCTCACCTCCCGAAAAAATTCCAAAGAGAATACCCCAACTGGGATTAATATCGTCTCAGGGTGTTATTAGAGGTGCTAATGCAACTCGATTACCCCACTGAGAAAATGCCACATGATCAGATCCAGGAGGAGTCATTTCAGCTGTGGGTTTTGTCCTCCGGTTGCCGGGGCACTGCGAGGTTATCAGTAACATAGAGAGTGTGACACTATCCGCACCGACTATCAATAATGCTCACCAGCGCTACCGTATCCCCCGAAGGAGGTGAGAGCACCGATACCCTCTCTAAGAAACCAGAGAGCATCCGGAGGAAGATGGCACAGGAGAGGTGAGCCGGAGAGGAAGCAACATGCAGAGACGTGGGAAAGTATGAGCAGAGCGAGCTTACTGTTCTTCCAGCAGAGCGACAAGCGAGTGGGCAACCTAAAGCTACATTTTCCTCCGAAGGACCTGTGTGTGTTTGCAGGGTTCTGTCAGAGTTCCTCAAATTGTGACACGAAAGAGAGAGATGGGGGTGCAGCACGAGGGAGTTCAGAGTGAGAGATGTGTAGAAAAGAGAGGAGGGTTCAAGACAGGAAAAGCAGTGCAGTGTAGCTTCCAGCCGAGACTCGGGTTGCAGACAAGGAGAGAAAAAACAGGAAGCAATGGAGAGAATAAGAAATGGAGAGACAGCAAAGGAGAAGGGTATAGCTTCTATTTATAAACCTGAAAGAGAACCTTTGGATTGGGCTACGGAAAATAAACCAGAGAGAAGGAACAAAGGGGGGAGTCAGAAAAGACAGCCGGATGAGTGCAAAAGATGAAAAGATGGATGGATACAAAGAACAGCTGGAGAGCTCGAGCTGCCAGTGGACGGAGAGAAGAGAGGAAGAGAAAAGGGGGAGGAAAGGGGGAAGGAGGAATACATTTACCTTGACTGACACTGCGACAGGGAGAGAAAGCAGAATCCCCCTCTCCAAGAAACTGTGGCTCCAGAACATCATGCGACACAATCTCTGCAGTGGGTTTGCTGTGGGGGCTACACTGAATATTATAGCATGCACGCACAGATGCATGCCCACGTGCACACACAAACACACAACAATGATCCAACAATGCACACAGTTTTGCAGCAGTAATAAATATAGTAATAATAAGTTTCAACTATAAGTTTCCAACTATAGCTGATGGAATGAGACCATAACAACCCAAGCTCAGGTGGTTTCTCAACAGAATCTGAGGAAAATGAAGATATGTAAGATGATCAATAATATGCAACAGATAAATAGAGAGGCAGTGACATTTGGAGGAAGTGAGGAGGATCAATAACATCTCAGAGACCCGGAGATGTGGTCATTTTTAGAACAGAACCCCCCTCTTTAAGGTCTCATTGACATCAGTGCCGTCAATATGCTGCAGAGCCAAGAAATCAATGTTTCTGAGGGCTCGGCGGGTGGCGGGTTTGAGGGTCATCATTCAAAGTTGTAGCCCAGAAATGGAAGAATCTTCTGTGAAATGACGCTGAGTGCATCGTCATGTTTTCTGATGGGAAAGCGTCCCACAGTATTGATTCTACAGCGTTTGGAAGGCGCAGCAGCTTTCACCCCGACACTGATTTCTTAAGGATGTTTCGGAGAATTTAGGCCCGTTCTATTGTTGTGCTGACACTTTGCCATGCGCGACAGCATCAGCTATAGGGTAGAAATGCAACATGAATGTGAAGTGTCTGCTGGCAGAAAGCTGGTGTTCCCTCAGTGCTAGCTCAAGGCCGCCCACTAGTGGTGGAGATGAAGAATTGCAGCTTCTAACAGTGCTGCTGTGCATTAAACTGAAAACTTAAGTATTCAAAGGGGAATACAATAAAGACTCAAAATATAATCAACCAATATGATTTAAATTGATGATTTAACAAACAAACAAAAATGTTATTATAAAAAAAAACATACAAGCTGCTTTGCTCTTGGGATGTCAACAACCTTTGGATGGATTGGCATGACATTTTGACATTCATGCCCCTCTGTGGATGAATTGCAGTGAATTTTGTCATGTGACACAAATCTGATTTGCAGTGACCTAAAACTGTGCGGCGAAAAGCCAAAACTCACAGAAAAGCTACATTTTGAAAAATCCCCGTGTACATCTGATCTGTGTGTGTGTGTGTGTGTGTGTGTGCTGTGAGCGTGGAAATCCCTCTCTCACTCCCAGCTCCTGATCCCTGCTGATGACGCACACCTGCTGAAGCTGCCCACCTGCTGTCCAACAGCTCATCATCGCTTCAGCCCTGCCTCAACCCCCACTCGCTGCTGAATCACTGTTTTTACCAGAGCAGTAGTTGTACTTCAGGTCACCCTTGTTTTTATTTCGAGTGGTTGATATTCTGGTTTTCTATCTAACCCGTTCTTTCCTTGTGCTTCAGGATCCCGTCAACATCAGCTGTACTTAGCGCTTCCTGTTAAGTAACAAACGTTCTTATGCTAACAAGTCAAAATAAGAGAGTGAACATAGTAAACTTTACTGTACGCTCGCTAAACAAACGCTAACAGCGTGCTAACATGCTGAATGGTAATGACGTTAGAATTTAGCTAAGTTACCAGTTAGCATACAAAAAGAATACCTTATATGTGTGCCGTCAGAAGTGCGTCAAAGCACACCCTCAAAAATCCCTTTTTTTTTTTGGTCTGATTTGAGTTTATTTTTCTGAAACTATAAACTAAAATCTGCTGAGAGGCAGTGTGTGACATAGTTTTTGGGACATGTTTCCTATTAAAGGTTGTTTTATGTTCAGTTTTGGCGGTTTAAGAAAGGTCTCACAGGCCACCTTGTCAAGTCTCTGAAGCCCTCCGAGAGAAATTCATATAAATAATCAATTCTATCAACATTAACGTGACTGACTAATGCACAGCGGCTTTGAGGTTGTCTTTCGTGATCCCAAAACAAAAGAGAAAGCATCTGTGGAAACCTGGCAACACGAGCACCTGGGGAAGTACAAAGCTTCCCAGCAGTTACGTTTGCAGGAGGAGTAAAATGTGCTACTGCTTCACTGAGAGGATAGAGCGATCACAGATTCCAGCCATCGCAAGCAGGAAGAGAGATCATACCTAATACCTGTTACACCTGAGCGAACGGTCAAGAGACACACAGGTATGTCTTGAGATCTTATTTTCTATGTGTAGTGGGCTTATACATACATTAATAGATATGGGTACTGTATTTTTGGGGAGTTCTTACTCTGTTTTCCAGCGACTATGACAAACAGTTCAGACTATGTTCATTTCATTGCTCTGTACGTAGAAAATGACACACCAAACAAACTGACATAAAAACTTGGCTCATTTTGGATATTTTTGGGCTCAAACGTTCACTCGAGCTCAAGCTAAACCCCGAATAATCTGTTTCTAATGAGTTTAATAATTCAAAATGTGCTGAAGGGCATTTAAAGCTGAAAACTAGTGAAGTGATTTAGTCATTTTTGTCGATCAACCTTGTGTAGACTCGCCCAATTCATTTCCTCGAACTACCAAACAACATTTATGATTTGCTTGCTTTTATTTGTAGCCTCGTTGTGGAAGCCTGTTGTGAATCTTACATTCCATCAAACCTGTTCGATATGGGTGGAGTTGGATTTCACCCATTACCTTGTTAATCAGTCATTAGTTTTCTGTTCTTTGCTATCGTTTTGGTAGCTGTCACTTCTGTTAGGACATGGCAGACGCACTGGACGAGCAACGCCTTCATTGCTCTGTGTGTTTGGAGCTTTTCACCAATCCGGTCTCGACTCCGTGCGGACACAACTTCTGCAAGCTCTGCATTGAAAAGTACTGGGACAGCTCAGAGGTGTACTGCTGCCCCCTGTGCAATGAGACGTTCCACAAGAGACCTGATCTCCGGATCAATGTCTCCTTCCGAGATGTTGTCAATCACTTCAGAAACACAAAGAGCATCAATGAAGCCTGCGAGGCCAAAGCCAGCGATGTGCCGTGTGATGTCTGCACAGGCGTGAGGCTGAAGGCCGTGAAGTCCTGCCTGGTGTGCATGGCGTCTTACTGCAAGACACACCTGCAGCATCACAAGACAGCAGCGGCCCTGAGCAGACATAAGCTGATCGAACCGGTCGAAAATCTGGAGGATAGGATATGCAAGAAGCACGAGAAGATCCTGGAGCTGTTCTGTGAGACGGAGGAAAAGTTCATCTGTCAGATTTGTGCAGAGACCGGCCACAGCCGGCACAAAGTGGTGACGGTAGAGGTCGCGTCACAGCAAAAAATGGTAAAATTTGTTTTTTTGTATTTTCATTTTGCTCCTTTTGTCTTTTATGCAGAACTAAATATTATAATTCAAAGCAGATATACCGGCTGAAAGAGGATTCAGAGCTCTACGCTGTGTATATAATGTTAAAACTACATGACCTCAGTGTGGACGTTTGCATGATCAAGGCAAAATTCAAGACGGCTGATGGCCTCTAAAATTCATTTTACGTTGGATCGCTGAATGTTTTTTTTTATAGAAATAGAAGTAGAAATTTAGCTTCTTGCTTCTTGCAGAGAAAGATTGACAGATGATGAAAAGTATGATGGCAGTTACAGCAATTACTTCACTAGTGAAACAAAGTGCATGACAACATGAGGAGGACAGGAAGAGCTGTGATGGTGTTTGTAGAAATGAAAACTTTTCTCCACATGGAAGTATTTTCACCACAGCTGATGTTTTCACTTCCCTCCCAGATTCAGGTGAAGAGCCGAGAGAGAGAAGTGCATCTGATGATTCAGGATCGGCAAAAGATAATGGAAGAAATCCACTGCGCCCGCAAACAAACCAAGGTGACAGAACAGCTCCAGTTTATCAGCTCTTCACACCTGCCTTAACTCATACACAGTGCACACCTGTACTGCATTAATGTGCCTTAATTAAGCCCCCACTCTCTAAACCTGAGAACTGCACAAAGAAACAGCCATTTACAGCCACACAGCTTCTTTCTGACTGAACGTGGAGCAGACGAACTGTTAAAAACAACATGGATGACAGTAGAGGTGTTTTCTTTGGGGGATTGCTGAAAATACAATAAAGCAGCATTTACCAAAAGTTTGAAGCTCCATTCATAACCTTGACATTCAGATTCCAAATCAACATTCGAATGCTGCTCAGCTTTGTTTCTGTTCACACCAGATATTTCTGCACAGTTGCAGGTAAAGATTAGGCTCCATTATCAGTATTAAACTGTGTGAAGGATTGTTTCCAACCTGTAGGACAAGAAAAATAGCAACGGTACGTGCTGTTTTTCTTTTTCCACTATGGCGCATGGAGAGTGTCAGAGCTGAAATAAGTTCATGTATGTTATCAGGAACAAATCCCACACTTTGCTCAGCTTGCACAGCACGACCACTCACGTCTGCTGCTGACACACAAGGTACATGCTTTTAATGACAACATGTTTTATTTGCTTGACTTTCAGAAGAATGAACGGAAGGAAGTGGACGAAAGCATCGAGGTGTTTGTGTCTATCATAGAGTTAATGAGGAAGACCCACCAAGAGCTTATGGAGGAGATTAAGGCGAGAGGTGATGACGAACAGAAGAGGTTTGAAGAGCTCATCGGGGAGCTGAAGCAGGAAATTGATGACTTGGAGAAGAAGAACGTTGAGCTCCAGCAGCTCTCACTCATCGAAGACCACATCACCCTCCTGCAGGTCGGTGCTGGAATAATCTTATCTTGTCGTTCATGTGAATGAATGGCTGTACAGTATGCTAACGACAGCAGCTGACTGGTTGTATCTCCGCTGGGCTCTAAATGAGAGGAAACATCTATACCATTGATGCAAGGTAGCAAGCCAAGGTAGCAGCTGAAAGCAAATGAAGTCAGTTTCATTTATTTAGTCCAAATTCATAAATACGTTGCTACAATAGATCAAGGGGTTGGTTTTATTAAGGAAATAACATAAAATTATTACCTGAATCTGCAGTTCCCTTTAGCTCTATGTAGCATTTTAGCATCTTGCAGCTCTTTGTTTTAGTTTTACGGCCCACAGCTTTACTGGCTCATCATTAAATGTATCTTTACACATTAGCATGCTAACATTAACGTTAACAACAGAAATGTGCTCATGTTTAGCATGTGGCATGTTTGCACACGAGTATGATAAGTTCTGCAACCGCAAGCTAACAGCGTCAATTCAACAGGCGATCGACCGAGCCGATGTGCTACCATCAACTCTGGACTGGCAGAGCATCCCTGTTAATACAGTGGATTTCCTGGGTTACGTTCGGACATCTTTGGTCAAAGCAAAAGAGTTCATCAACCTGGAAATTAGACATCAGTCAGCCAACGGTAAGCCTGAACAAGTCTCATGAGCATTCTGCACATTTTTTGCTGGGATTAAACTTAAAATTTACAATAGAATGAAGTGATGAATATTTCTGACTCTGACAGTCTGACGGATGGAAGGTTATTTGACGAAAAAGCACAATAAAGAAAGAGTGATTAACCGTGTTGTCACTAACCATGAGTTGACCACAACAGGAGATTTGATAAATTAATCTATTTTTCTCTGTCATTTATCATTGGTCACATCAAAAGCATCATTCACCACATCACTGATTATGCTCTATCTTCCCCCACAGACCTAAAGAAAGTGCAGAAATTCGCAGGTTTGTCATTTTTCATATTTGAAGTTGGATGATGTGTCGTTAGAAAGACATCAACGTATTTAATTCTCACATCCCGTCTGTTCTAACAGAGGACATCGCCATTGACCCCGACACTGCAGGGCCCTGGCTCACTGTCTCTGCAGATGGGAAGGAGGTCAGACAGTCTCCAAAGAAGCAGAAAGTGCCATCTAGCCCAACGAGGTTCACCGAAAACACTTTCGCTGTTGCTACACGGGGTCTGACCACAGGCAGGCACTACTGGGAGGTCGGGGTGAAGGACAAATCCAACTGGCTGCTGGGAGTAGCTTCCGGCACTTTGAAGAGGAAGGAGCAGATAACCCTCTCCCCGGAGAACGGCCTGTGGACTGTAGGTCACAGGGATGGAGGGCAGTATTTCGCATGCACGCGAAATCCATTCCCTTTCATGCTGTCTCCTCCTCCCCAGAGGGTGGGGGTGTTTGTGGATTACGAGGAGAGGCAGGTATTGTTCATCAATGTGGAGGCCAAGACTCACATCTTCACCTTCACAGAGTGCGACTTCACAGACCAGGTCTACCCCATATTTGATCCGTGTTTGGCGACAGAAAAGAAGGAGGTAGCTCCTCTGAAAATTATGATCCCGGAGATCAGAGAAGGAAAACAACTGGTCTAGGTCTGTGACCCTAAGCAAAGGCCAACAGTGCAGAAATCACATTCATCAGAAATGCTTGCAAAAGCAAGTAATTGTAGAATAATTATATAATAGTATATCTCTCAGTTTGCAGCATGTGGACATGTTTGACATTTGTAAACATTGTTCTAGCTGTTGTATGGTCAAGATGATGGTGGCGGCCATGCTTGTGCAATACGTCCAGATGCATTGATGTAATGTAACGGATCTGAGGTGATTTTGAGGTTGTTTTTTTAGCAATTTAAAACATGATCACAACCGATTCCACCTGAAATAAACATCAACAGTAATATTTTTCCTGCCTTTGTGTGTGTGTTATTTTGTCTTAAAGGAAAAATACAGCTTAAAACAATTGTATGACTGCTGAAGTACAGTAACAATGACTTTTTCTGATTTTCTGCTTTCACATTAAATTGATTTTGGCCATGCTAATATATTTCTTGCTGTAACGAGGTTTAACTGAAGGGCATTCACTGTATGTAATTTCTATTTTTATACAATATAGCACTATTAGTACACTGCATAGTTCAGTACAAGCTGAAATAAATGAGGAGGGTTGAGGCTACAGCAAAGAAAGTCACTGCACTAATGACTGATAAAGCTCACAGAAATAGAAATTTGTTTTTACTTATTGTCATTTTGGATATTTTTGTCATTATATTTTCACGTTCATTGTGTATGTTTGTACATTTTCTTGTATAGTTTCAGTTTTCTTTGCCTTTTTGTGACATCAGTTCACCCGATTTTATGGCGTTTTGCGTGTTTTTCTTGTTGCATGGATTCCATTGGTCTGATATATCAATACTGATCAGATATAGATATTTTCATGCATTTAGCCTATCTAAAACAAACAGTTTGTCTCACATTTGAAACAAAATGAACGTTGAAATTCATGAATTTTCCAACATAACGGTTTAGTGACAGATGTTGGCTCTCAATCTGATTTTTTTTATTCCTCCACAGTCAGAGTTTATGATCTCATAAACATGTTTATGAGACTTTCTGAGGTGAAAGGATTGTGTAGTAATTGTTACCTTTCAGAATGACACAGGGTGTAAATGCTCTCGTATTCCCACAACCTTCATTTAGCTGCTTGAAGTGTCCCGCTGAGTCTTTTCAAGACCTCTTCAAATGGAGAAAACGCAGCCCGTCCTGTGGTTTTGCATAAGTACGCCGCAGAGCCGTAGAAATCAGAGCGTGATAGCGGCGGGAAGGCATGTGTGGAGGTCTGGGTGTGTCGCACTGGGAGTGGGAGGGCCACTTCAGGTTTCAGGAAGCACCTGTGAGCTTGTAATTCACAGCAAAGTGCATGAAGCGAAGGACTGCGCTGCTCCACGTCAGAGGGAAACATGCAGAGTAAGTTCTCCTTTATCTTTAGTGTTTTTATTGCCTCTTCTGTCAACTGTAGGACATTATGAAGCTTTTAAGTACAGGTTTCTGTAGAGCTTGTGTTCAAACAGGGTGAAATGATCGCACTTCTTTAGAGAGAGAACCTCTGTCAGTGTCGTTTACTAATAGAAACTTAAAGCTGAGGGCAGCTGTTTGTTTGACTCTGATAAAAATGATCTGAAGCTGATATTTGTGAATCAAACTTAAAGTCCTGATATGATGCTTCACTGGCTGACATGTTCCAGTCTAACTCACTTCTCAGTAGCTGTTACATAATAAGAAAAAAAATAATAACTACTGATTCTGTTACTTCGCTTTAATTTAAAATAATGATGTAAAATGGTGACATAATTTAAAAAATGCCAGCAGCGGTGGCTGCCGGTTGGTTGGAGCTGCTCAGAGGAAATTTCCAGCGTGTGTTTTCTTTTAAACCTGCAGCAGCTGCTGTGAGGTAGAAGGTCCTGAGTTTCTGCATTCCTCAGATAACTTCTCAACAATCACCGGTCACAATGACACACTTAAATTCACTTCCTGCTTGTGTGCGAAGGCTTTGTGTTCCCTGGTGCTGAATGTCAGAAAACTTCTAGGAAATCAGGGGTGAAAAAGCTGTTTTATCGTCTTGTAGCGAATCTTCCCGCTTCTCTTGGTAAATATGTTGAGATGTGTGGCGTTTTTGCTCAGTTTCTGTTTGTTCACACTCACACTTATCAGCTCTGAGTATTAGTCACCATCTCTTTGCTCTCCTCATTAGATCCCTGCCCTGAGCTCCACGAAAAAGAACAGACAAAGTGTACTAAATTATCAAAGTTGCACCCGATAGCGCCCACGAATCCCAACATTTCCTCCCACGTGCCTGCTGATGTTTTGACAGGTCACCTGTGAGACATTTTGAGCCTCAAAATTGACAAAAACTGGAGTTAAATCTAGATTTTGAGGATTTCACAGGTCGTCAGATTTTTCCAGTCATGCTGTGAAACACTTATCACCTTTTCTCTTCTCCTCTGTGACTCTTTATGAGGGAAGCTCCAGAGGAACAACACCAGATTGTACACATACTGACCTTTGGCCCTGTAGTCAAGACTGAGGGCAACACAGACACCACAAACCCTCAGCCCACGTCTCTCTGTAACATGAAGAGTGTTAAATTTAGTCACATCAAAACCAATATTTCTCATCACACTGTGAGTTATTAAATGTCTTCTTCTTCTTCTTCTGTGGAGCGTGTGTAAAGAGTGACTGCCGTGGTCAGCCAAAAATGGCCGTGTAGGTCATCTGTGCAAGCAGGTTATTACAACCCATATTTAAGATTGTTGTTAGGCTGCAATCTCCGGTGGCCCCAGTAATTATGACGGGAGCAAAGCAGGAAGTCAGGTGATATAGTATGACGAGCAAGAAGGTCCACGTTTGAAGGGGAGTGGGATGGATGGGAATAAATCCGTGTTTCTTTAAATGTGCAAGTGAAACTGCGAAACTGCTGTCCTGAAGGCAGTTTCGCAGCAGTTCACACTTCAGTTCACGTCTCATGACTGTGACTCTTAACATGAAGGTGTGAACGACCCTCTTGGATGGATGGCAAAACATGCCGGAAGCAAATCCAGCAGTCTAAACTGAGTGTGTGTTGATATGATATGCAGTTTCTCTTGTGTAGAAACATACCTAAAGGCTTGTGCATCTAATCTGTACCATCATCCTCCCTCTTTCTTCAAGGCAACACGAGCTCTCCGGGAGGCCGGGTCCTCTCTGAGGAGCAGTTCAGCTGCTCCATCTGTCTGGAGGTGTTCGTGGAGCCCGTCTCCACGCCCTGCGGCCACAGCTTCTGCAAGGCCTGCCTGCAGGGCTACTGGAACCACAGCAAGAAGTTCGTCTGCCCCATGTGCAAGAAGAGCTACTCTAAAAAACCCGAGATGAGCGTCAACAGAGTCCTGGCGGAAATCTCCACCCAGTTCCAGGGGCTGGTGCTAGCCGGAGGGGCTGAGGGGGCCTCACGGGGATCCACGCTGAATCTGAGCTCAGATGCAGCCCACGTGGGCTCTCAGGGGCCCGACACCGGGGAGTTCGCCCGACCTGGGGAGGTTCCCTGTGATGCCTGCATCGGGAGGAAGTTAAAGGCGCTCAAGTCTTGTGTGAACTGTCCGGGATCATTCTGTGAGACCCACCTCAGACACCATAAAAAGGTCAGTTTTTCTTCCTCTGTACAATTATCGCAAGGCAAGCTTTCCAAACCACGGTCCTGAGTTTGCTGCTCCTACATTTGCCCGTTCACGCAGGTGAAGTCTCTGATATCTCATCGTCTGATCGAACCTACTTTCCACCTGGAGGACAAGATCTGTAAGAAACACGAACGTCTTCTGGACGTCTACTGCCGCACGGACCACGTCTGCATCTGCACCGCCTGCGCCGAGGCCACGCACAAGTCCCACGACACCGTCTCCACCGACCACGAGTGGAAGAAGAAGATGGTGAGCCGTTGCTGCTGTTTGTCCAATAATGTGCTGCTACAAGCTAATTTTCTCAGCTAGTTTTCTGATTGATTGATGAACTCAGCTTTAAAACCTTCACACCTTTTACATTTAGCTGGTTTTCCTCTGTATGTGAACAGCCTCAGGTTCTATCTCTTGCATTAAAAGCAGCTGATGAAGGCCTCACTGACAGTTATGCGGACTTTCATGTGATTTTCACGGTACAAAGCTATGCTGAGCTTGATCACAGTGAGCCACGATACTGATTTTCTTCTCACAGAGTAATCTGGGTAAGAAGAGGTCAGAGCTCAAACACCTGATCAAGGAGAGAGCCAAGAAACTGGAGGAGATCAAACAATCCATCAAGGTCATCAAGGTGAGTCGGCCGACGTCTGGTAGAAGAATAGTTAGGAACCAAGCTCTCGTCTGTGAGTCTTAACTGTGAAAGTGTGTCATTAGGTAACAAAACACTGCATGTTTGAAAGTTTTGGTGCCATTTTTCAGCTCTTTAAAGCTTAAAAGCGGTGCGAGTAACAGCTTTTTTTCACCGTGCCTGCAGCCTCTGTTTGATCAAACCCACGCAAATAGTTTCAAGGAACAAACAAGACTTCCTATTTAAAATTGGACAAATATATTGTTTACAGGATAAGCCTCTTAACATGCACCATCTCTCCAGAGTGCATAAGGAAGAGGCGGCGAATCAGAGTTGTTCTCATGACATTAACTCCTAATTAGAAAACTGAACAAGAGGAACTTTATTTTAAGTGAGAATAATTAATCCTAAAACATTATAGAATGAAATGTGTCGCGCTAAAAAAACAAAGCTTATCGTCTTAATAAATGCACGGAGGTATATGGTTGTAAAAAATGAACATGAGCTAGTTCATCTTTCCTCTGGCGGCAAATCAAGAGCTTGATGCTTATTTCAATGATGGGCGTGAAATTGACATTTCAAAATAAAATCAAGATTTACCGTTGCTTTGTTAGGGAATCTGTCACACATCATCTCTGTCATACCTGTCGTGCTCTGTGGCAGTGATGAAGGCGGCCTGCTCATGCAGTTTGTTTTTCTCTTGAGTAAATACGCTCGTATCCATGTCTGTGGTCGCCCAACCGGTGTGACCAGCGGGAAGCTTTACCTTTAGTTTCCCACACCCTGTGTTTAACTGCAGCCTCACGGCAGTAAAACTTAAAGATAACAGTTGAAAACATGAAGGATTGGCTGCTTTTGTTCAGATAAATTAAAGGATCGTAACCGTAGCTGTAAACTGACTGAAATGCTAATGAGGTTTTGAGCGGTTTTCTGTAATAATCCAGTGAGTAATATGAGTGTTTCAAACCCCAGAGATTAAATGCCATCAGGCTAAAATGAAACTGTGTTAAATAACACATGATCAACATGCTGCTGATGTTTTTCACCCTTATGAAACCAACTGCATTTCTTTCTCAGCCAACCGTCCCGAGTTCAGTGCAGCTCGTTTAGCTTCCTGCTCGGTGACATTTTCATACTTTTAGAAACACAATGAGGATTCGGTTACCAGAGGGTTGAATATCAGGATGTCCACATCTGTGTGCGCGTGTGTGTGTGTGTACGGTATAAACACAAAACTGCATGTTGGCGTGTGTGGTTTCAACTGATAGATAAAGACGAGGATGCATCATCGGATTCTTTTGAGGAATCACGCACAGGAGGGAGCTAAATAAATAATCATGAACCTCTTCATACACCTGAATTTCAGGAGACTGGAGATTAATGTTGAAACCAATGGGAAAATCTGAGATTAAAAGGTTGGTTGGTTAGCTTCCTTTGCTGCGTAACCTGTTAGTCCAGTTGTACAAGCAGCAGCAGACAGACACTTTGTGAGCCGCTCAGGAAACGAAGGATAAAACACAAACAGGCTAATTTGTCAGACATTGTAGTCAACAGACGCTTTAAAGCAAGGCACGTTTATGTGTTTCACACCCTCAACAACACGTTGCTTTACAATGTACGGAGGACAAGAAGGCACTGAGCCAAGCTGTGAAAGAGACATGAGGTGATATATAAAGGCACATTTAATTTTTAAAAAAGAGTAAAATAATAGAGCAGATAAAAACAACATTGTATGAATTTAGAATCTGACTAAAGGTCAAAGCTCAGACAGCAGAGGATGAAATATCCTTTAGTCTGTAGTATAGATCTTTTCATTACACCTGATAGATGCCCTGTTTTTTAAACTTGTAATGCAGGCTTTACGTTGTAGTCTCCAAACTCATGCTGGGATAACCCTGATGACATCACTGTGACATCATCAGGGTTATTTTGTCACTATAGAAAGCTCCTTCAGAGCCACAGAAGACATTACGCAACTGGTTTCACTGACTTTGCTGTAACTTACTCCCAGTCTGACCTCGATGTTTAGTCTCTACTAGTCATTAAGTAACCATGCAGACTGGAACCCCCACCCCCCCACACACACACCCACCCATCCATTTTTTCCGACATCCCTGCTGCACATACTCACATTCGCCTCCACCTCATGTCCCCTCCGTCGCAGGCCAGCGCTCAGAAGGAGCTGGAGGACAGCTGGCAGGTTTACGCTGAGCTGCAGCGGATGGTGGAGCAGAGCCAGGCGGAGCTGGTGGAGGTGATCGCCACGAGGCAGCGCGAGGCCGAGCGTCACGCGCAGGAGCTGGCCCGAGGTCTGGAGAACGAACTCAGCCAGCTGAGGAGGAGGAGCAACGAGCTGGAGGCCTACGCGCAGACCCAGGACAGAGTGGTCTTCCTGCAGGTAGCGCAGGGCTTCCAGTGACATGACGGTGGCGGCCATGTTGGAAGCCGACCTCTTGAGAAACTAGATGGGATATGATTAAAGGTCCAGTGTGTGAGACTTAAGGGGATCTATTGGCAGAAAATGCTGTTGCTGTTGCACCACCCTCCACAATGTCCCATTTTCACCCAGCTTTGGGCGCCGCTCTTCCGATTCTTTCATTGCCGCTGATCAATATTTTACATCGAGACCACACTCCAACCGTAATTTTAAAAATGCATGCTGGCATTTCAAGTATGACTTCATTAGTCATGATCCAGCATGTAGCCTACATACACAAAACACACTTAGTATGCATTTAGGGCGCAGCAAGGAAGCTAATTAGTTAAAAGGCTAAAACCTTCAAAACAGCAGCGTAAGCTTACTTAGACTCATGGCAATCTGAGAGATGTCGACTTTGAAAGACTAATGTAACAGAAGAAGGCTGGAACAATGTATTTTTAAAGCCATCTCATCATAATTTATCTGAGCGATATCCACACAGCCAATTATCTGGTGGACGTCTGTGGTTGCACCAGCTGTTGTCTCCATAAGATCTGCGACACAACATCAAAAGCCTCTATGAACAGAGCCAGCTGCTGTGGAAGTTCCCCCTTGTGCATTTCTCTGTTTACGTAGATAAAATGTTGACTTCCTCTCGCGAAAGTCGTCTTTGAAGTTGCTCATTTAGAATTTCATCCAGAGAGGATGAGGAGGAGCAAGGACATACATACCCAAACACAGTGTTCTGCCTCTGTTGTGGATCTGTGAGTCCGCTGATATGAATTTCTTCTTCTGGACAATATCCTGCACTGACTGCTCTGTGATTTTTCTGTCAGAGTGATAATGTGCAGTGCTCTGCATTACTACACTTAGATTTATAGAAACATGTCTGCACAAGATTTTTTTCACCTTATAAACCCGTTTAAATCAACAAGACAGCGCTGAACAGAGTGAGGATTTTTCCACATCTGCGTCACACTCGGTTTTCTTTTCACTGCAAAGACTTTATTTCCCCTGAGGCCCCATTACGTTTTAATTTAATCTCACCTTGCACAACCTTGCTCTTCTGTTTCCTGCAGAATCTGACGACGCTGCCGCCCGCACCCGAGCCCGCTGATTGGTCGGCGGTCAGCATCAGCACCGACATCTACCTGGGAACCATCCGCTCCTCCGTCAGCAGCCTCATCGACAAGTTCCAGGAGGAGCTTAAAAGGCTGTACGGCAAAGGTGAGGGCAGCCGGGCGAAGTTCATTTCTCGCTCCGTTATGATAAAACAAGGTGATTTGCCAAAGATGCATCTTAGATTCACCGTGTCAAGAAAGAAAATAAGTAAATAAACGGGAATTTATCTGTAACACAACATGCAGATCTCCATCACAAACTGACACATACACTAAGCCGCCAGGGAAGCAGGCCCATTTGTATTACTGATACACAAATAAAAGAAACACCTTGTAACAATGTAGACATTGAACAATACTGCGAAGCCATAAATGGCTATAAAAAGTTGAATGAAACATTAACTTAACATCTATCTTCACATGGGTTTCTATCTACTGAAAGGCTGTTGTACTGGATTGTTGGGCGTTCCCATTATTTTAGATCCATGCTAATTTTTAGAAAATACGATCAACAGAACTTTATGAATTCATTATTTGTAACGTGCTGCATCCTTATATAATAGCTGCTGATGCTTTTTGGAGTCCCTACCAATTAAGAACCTACTACAGAGCTACTACACACAACGAGCTGTGCTGGGTGGATCATCTGTGTGAAGTTGCAGTGAAACCCTCCCTTGTACTACGCTTCCTGTGCAAAATTCAAAACAGGGATATGTAGGTCACTGTACGAGCACTTTGAAATAGAAAAGTGACTCATCGTTGCGCCAACCGCCCCGACACACTCACACGTCCACACATGCAAGATGGTCGGACAGCTGGAGATAGTGTTGATGCCACAGTTCATCCACTTGGAATCGGTGGAGAGGCTGCAGAGTGACGGCGGCACATGGTTTGAGCGTTTACAGCTCTGGATTAGAGCTGCATGTTTACCACCCACACGTGCCATCTGCTTTGACTTTGACTCTTTAGCTGGATGATTTGCTGACTCACTCTCTCTCTTTCTGTCTGTGTGTTGCTCTCTCTCTCTCTCTCTCTCTCTCAGAGCTCCGGAAGGTTCAGAACTATTCAAGTGAGTAAGACGATAAATTGTCAGTGTGTTGATCTGCAGGGTTCCACTTGTTTGGGACAAAAAGTCCTGATTCTTCTTGTGTGGGAGTTTTTGACAATCTTCAGTGCAACAAAACCATAACGTGATGTTCAGGTCTCCATATTGTCCACATGATGGCCCCACTTCTTCAGAGCTCACTTCAGGGTCATGAAGCGAGTTCATGAGTGTAAAGTTACACCTTTGCAGCGTCCATTTACTCAAGCAACTGTACTTAGTTTGCAATATTAAGGAACTTGCACTTCGAGTACTTTCAATTAAGGCAACTTTACACTTACCATGAAAATTCTGAACTTTTTACTCCACTAAATCGATTTTAAAGTTTAAAGTTTTTAAAGTACATGCAAAACTATGATCAAATATGAAAGATTATTCTGGACTAAAAGCCCTGCACACCAGCACCGTCTGCAGTTATTGTGGCCGTCAGGTTAGAGTTGTGCTAGCTATGTATGCTAGGATGTAGGTGAGGCCACCAAACTCCATGCACAAATAAACATAATAAAGTTTTTAACAAAACTAAGAGAACAGTGACAGAAATGTGAATTAAAGCTCAGTGAAAGGGTGAAAACTCAGAGAGGGGTCATTTATTGAAGAGTACTTTTAGTTTTGATGCATTTTGCTGATAATACTTCTTCACTTTTACTCAAGAAGACATTTTAAAGGAAGACTTTTTCATGTGTTTTCCCGTTGTGGTATTGCCAGTTTTACTAACAGAAAGGATCTAAGCTCTTCTTCTCTGTCCTGTCTAGGCGAGGTGATTCTGGACCCTGCCACGGCCCAGAGGAACCTGGTCGTGTCTGATGACGGCCGCCAGGTGAAATATGAAGAGCGTAAGGCCTCCCACACAGAGGGTCCGAAGCGCTTCAGCCCGGCCCTCTTCGTCCTGGGCCG
This sequence comes from Chaetodon trifasciatus, assembly GCA_037975065.1. Classification (NCBI taxonomy): domain Eukaryota; kingdom Metazoa; phylum Chordata; class Actinopteri; order Chaetodontiformes; family Chaetodontidae; genus Chaetodon; species Chaetodon trifasciatus. Next base: position 3,172,623 of record JBBMOE010000017.1, on the reverse strand, counting down.
CGAGGGTCTCAGCTCTGGGCGGCACTACTGGGAGGTGGACGTGGGGCGCAAGACGGCCTGGACGCTCGGCGTGGCCAGCACCTCAGCCCGCCGCAAGGGTGAGATCAAGCTGAGTCCTGCCGGGGGGTACTGGTGCCTGTGGCTGAAGAACGGGGAGGTGAAGGTTTTGGCGTCATCCCGCCTGCCTTTAATGCTGCAGTCCCAACCCAGTAAAGTAGGAATCTTCCTGGATTATGAAGGAGGACAGATTTCCTTCTATGACGCGAAGGCGCGTCTGCATCTCTACACCTTCGTCGATACCTTCAATGAGAGTCTGTACCCGATCTTCAGCCCCTGCCTCATCCAGGACGGGAAGAACTCATCTCCTCTCATTATAACCCCTGTTAAACACACCTGAGACTGGCAGCCAGTCAAAAGCCAGTCAAGGGTTAAAGTTAATATCATGTTTAGGACCAGAAAAGTTTGGTACAAAGTGCAGATTTTTCATTTGGAACAGGTGATTTGAACCTTTATTCAGCTTTAACATTGGATTCATTCTCCTCAGTGAGTGAACTTTATGACAGTTTTACATGTATACGAAGCACTTTATCTCAAACAACTTTAAAAAAGAAGTCATTTTGCATATCAAAACCAGCAGCTACAACACTCTCATCATATGAACATGTTATTTGCTCAACTTAAATCAGGTTCAGCACAGATCCTATAAAGGCCGCTGACCTGGAGTGACTGTTTGGAAGAAAGTGTTGTGTTTCCAGAGTGTGTTTGGGTCAAAGGAAACCAAAATGAAGCATGGATGCTGCTTGGTATTGACTGACTGCATCTTACAGAGAAAAGTATTCACATTTTGGTTCCTCAGAAGCACCAAATAATTCCTTTATACTGCGTACTTTTATCTCAAATTGTATATTTAAGTGTAGAAAACATGTGAAGGACTAGAGGGGATTATTCCAAGGGCCAGACTTGACCTGTGGTTCTTTCTCTTTGAAGGCCTGCTTCAGCTGGACATGTTAAGGACGTTGTTAAATTTGAGTTTTGCTGTTCTTCTGCCACTTTCCTGACTGTCTAAGTCCTTGTTTAAAGGTGTGGTGAGTCATTCTGGAGGAAGATTAATACTCTCTGAATCTGAAGCGCACGCTGAACACAGCTCTGTGAATGGGAAAACGACAAAGTGGCCACATGACACTCTTTCGGCCAATCAGGAACAGGTGGCGTCCTGCAGAGTGACTCATCCCACCTTTAGCTGTGACTATGAGGCTTTGGAGACTTTACAGATTAAAGCAGAGAACTTAGATGTACATTTAGTATCTGGAGGCCTGCCTGGAGGACCAAAAGAGAGATTTATGTACACACTGGAAGACATTGTGTCCAATGTCCAAAAACTGTACCTGGACCCAGGATTGTTCATGGACCGATGTTCAGTTTTTTATATCAAATGTTTGCTTTTGTACTTTCTTTCCGAACTTGTTCATTAAAGATCAATTACAAAGAAACTCTTTAATGTACTTTTCAATCCATACAGTGATAGTGATCAACCATGGATCAAATAAGTGTGTGCATTCAGCCTCGTGGAGCGTTTTAGCTTCTTTCAGCTCATTGTTTTGTTTGTATCCAGTGTTTTTCCACTGTTTCCTTATAGCTGTGCTCTGGCACATATCACTCCAAATGCCAGCTCAATCAATCACTCAGTTTAATATGTAGCTCAGTGAGAACATAAATAGATCAGACAGACCATCAGGTGTTGCCTTCTGCAGCCTGAATTCAGAATCTTTTGCTCCACCTGCAGGACGGGGACAAAATAGCAGAAACACCTTACAGTATATCAAAGTAGCTCTGCAATGCCAAATGAGTGAAGCTCCTGTTTTTATCGACATTTCAGATGACACAAATCACAGCTTGTGACTTTAAAATTACAATTTTAGCCATTAGATATCAAGAAACTAACAAAATGAGCTTTAACAAACTGGAATTTCCTGTCGTGTGGCAAAGCTGCTGTAAGGGTTAAAGCCTCCTGGAGCTCTGAGGGCCATGGCCTGGGGTATAAATTTGTATCTGGGGTAAAAAGAGGGGGTGGTGGTGGAGGGAGGGGGTTGTATTTTGGGTCTGAGGTGTGTGTGTGTGTGTGTCTATTAGTGGGGGGAGGTGGAGGTGGCGGTGGTTACAGCCTGTCTCATGTGTCAGTGTACAGCGTGAGCCTTGAGGCAGCTGCTGTCTGGTGAGTGTCCCCATATCTCTGCTTTTCTGCGGCTCCTCGTCCTCTCCTGCCTTTTCTTTTCTATTCTGTCACATCTGCTTTTCTGTGCACCAGCAGGTCTCTTTGGAGAGTGTCTGCTGTTTGTATCTTTCATTTGTTTCATTACTGTTTGGCTGCTAAAGAGCTGTGACCTGAGCTAAGGACTTCTTTCTGCTGCAGCCTGCTCAGGACGGACACAAATAAAATCCAAGAAAAGACTTTAATCGTAGCTACAAGTTTGTATTTTCTGAGTTATGAGATGTTTCAGCGTCAAAATAGCCCGGATTATTGTTTGGAGAAGGGAAGCACGACTGGACCAATATTTTTGGAAGATGTTAATCTGGTCCATGAATACCAAGGCCTCAAGCAGAGTGTGAGAAGTCAAACTGATTTACCTACAGCTTCAGACACTCTGCCAGTGTACAAGCTAATTAAACAAGCAAATTTAAAGGATCCTTATCAAAAACGTTTGCTTATATTGTGTGTTTATGTTGAAGTGTAATACCAGTTGATATATTACCAGATACGGCCTCAAAAATCCAGTAATGGTCAGGCTGAAGAATCAGAAACAGAAATAAATGCACAGTCTGATCACTGCACTCACAGGGGCTCATTTATTACAGGAACGAAAAAGACTAAATTTGACTTAATCTTACGGTGCAAAACTTGAATTGACAGAAATCTTTGCAGTGATAAATGAGTCTCATGTCATGCATGAAAATGACCCCAAATCAAGTCCCGCCATCTAACCCCAGCGACCTCAATATCACAGCAGGTTTGATGCCCCGTTCAGAGCCTGGTTTCTTGCGCTGAAAATGACCCTGCCTCTCCGCCGTGTAGGAATGGCCACCACTGGGAACCTTTCTGAAGAGCAGGTGCACTGCTCCATCTGCCTCGACGTCTTCACCAACCCCGTGTCCATCCCCTGCGGACACAACTTCTGCCAGAGCTGCATCCTGGGATACTGGAAAACCAGCCCTCTGTACCAGTGTCCTATGTGCAAGAAGTCTTTCTACAAAAGGCCTGACATTAGCATTAACACGGTCCTGAGGGAAATTGCAGAGCAGTTCAAGGAGATCAGGGTTAGAAGTGTGGAAGGGAAAGTGAGTAAGGAGGAGGAAGAGGACAGGCCGGAAAAGAAGTGGACAATGGAAAGAAGGAAAAAGGAGGATGAGGAGAGGCTTTTGGAGGAAGATCAGAGGCAGCAGCTTCTGGAGGAGCTGAAGCAGAAGCAAGAGGACAGAAGAAAGAAGGAGAAACCAGGAGAGAAAAGCCCACTACAGGAGGAGCTACCACCGCTGCTCCCTCCTGTGTCAGCACCCAAAACCTCTCCTCCGGCGTCACCCCAAGCCACAGCTCAGGGGCCGCCACCGCCTCCGCTGCCCCAAACATCGCCCCTGCCCTCACCTCAAATACCACCCTCTCCAGCTCCTCCATCCTCACCTCCTCCACTCCCACCTCCGTGCTGGGAGGAGGTCCTCTGTGATGTCTGCCTGGGGGAAGGCAGGCCAAAAGCGGTCAAATCCTGCCTCGTGTGTCTGACCTCCTACTGCGAGGAGCACCTGAAATCTCACTCGGCCAGGTTCACCAAGCACAAGCTGATGGAGCCTGTGGCCAACATGGAGGACAGGATGTGCCCGAAGCACGAGAGGCTCCTGGAGCTGTTCTGCAAGAAGGATCAGACCTGTGTGTGCGTGCTCTGCACTGAGACGGACCACCGGGCGCACTACACCGTCCCTGTGGAGAGGGAATGGACAGAGAAAAAGGTGAGACGGACCAACTGATCAAAAATCTAAGTTAGGTAGAGGCTTTCACCTGAGCTCTCAAAGGGCCAAACAATCCCAATGGAGCTTCCTCTCAGTCCAAGGTATTCAAAGTGTGTCACATAAGGCAGTAAAACAGGTTTTTAGGTTTACATAAGAGGATAAAGCAAAAGTGAAAGTAACTTAGATGCACAAACACAAATTTGACCCTGATAACAGATACACATTTTGTATCCTGAGATTAAATAACATAGATTCAGAAAATGGGGAATTAACCAGCAAAGAGGACAAATAGTCAGGGATGAGATTATATACTGTCATCTTTAGTGTTTGGCAGTAATCTAGCTGCATTAGTATAAGGGATTACAAATTTTAATTCAGGCCTTAAATTATTCCAGTAACTCCCAGTGATCAGTGGAAACTAAGCTAAAGGATGTGTTAGCTTGGTGGCGAGAGGCGGTTGGCCCAAAGCTGCTATCGAATGAGGAGAAATGCAGCTCCTTGTTGTTGCAAAGTCGTCTTACTGACATGTAGTGTGGTCTTATCTGGCTTGTTAACGTTAGCCACAGTGTGCTACGTTCGGGAGTCACCTAGTTTTGTGTGTGCAACCAAAGAGGCTAAGCTAGCTGCTAGGTCGCCAGTAAATCCTCTTTTTAAACCAGAACTTTTGGTTATGTACTTCTAAACTTGTTAAAGGAAAACAATTACAACTGTAAAAGTAAGGACTAAGTTATCACATGCTAGCATGTCGTCAGCCTTGCTTGTTTTAAAATCATGTTGTGCAGGCGCAGCTGAAGAGGACAGAAATAGACGTCCAGCAGATGATCCAGGACAGAGTGAAGAAGGTGGAGGAGATGAGGCAGTCTGTGGAACTGAACAAAGTGAGTCCCCCTGAGATTAAATATAGACTGCTGTCACCGAGCTCCCTCAGCAAAGGCATTTAAACAAAGATTATTGCTCGACATAGATTTGTGTATTTTGCCTGTTTTCTCAGGTCAGTGCTCAGAGAGAGATTGAGGAAAGCATGCAGGTCTTCTCGGACCTGATTCGCTCCATCCAGAGGACCCAGGCCGAGCTGGTCCTGACCATAGAGGAGAAGCAGAGGCAGACGGAGAGGTGGGCCGAAGGCTTCATCACTGAACTGGAGCAGGAAATCACTGAGCTGAAGAGGAGGAAAACAGACCTGGAGAACGTGGCTCGGACCGACCACATTCACTTCTTAAAGGTGAGAGAACTTTCCTTTAATGTGAAAGGTTGGGATCACTTTAAAGGTAAATACAAGAGGTTTTTTACGGTGTTGAACGTTGGAAACCCATTACATTATTTTGCTGAAACAACAGTGCCCTCTTCCTGTGCTGTAAGTGTAATGCAGTCCAAAAGCACATCAGTTAAAATACACTGTAGGCTGAAGGCTGTGGAAATAGTCTTACATCTTGTGTAACGTAGATAAATACGACTTGTTTCTGAGTCATTTCTTCTGCTCCGTCTCTCTGTAGAACTTTCCAGCCCTTAGCACTCCTCCCTCTGTCAAAGACTGGTCTGAGACCAGCGTTCCCACTGACACATGCGTAGGCATGATCAGGAGATCCGTGTCCAAACTGGAGGCAACGTTAAATGAACTGATTGACAAACTGGCTGAAAGTGGTAAGATTTCCTGCAACATTCCCATATATCTTTCACATGTTTCTGTTCATTTTGATTTTAAAGCATCACCAGAATAAGATTGACACAGCATTTCTTTTTTTTTTACAGAGATCAAGAAAATCCTGAAATATGGAGGTAAAATGTTCTTTTGGCATTTGTTTTGATCATTTCATCATCTTAGAAGCCTCCAGCAGACTAAATCCTTCATTGTCCTGTCTTTGTGCAGTGGACGTCACTCTGGACCCTGACTCGGCCAACCCTTGGCTGCAGCTTTCTCAGGACAGACATCAGGTGAGACACCTGGGCGCATGGCAGGACCTCCCCGACCACCCCGATCGCTTTGACACGGTGGTCATCGTCCTGGGCCGCGAGGGCTTCACCTCAGGGAGACATTACTGGGAGGTCCAGGTGGGGGACAAGGACGACTGGTACCTTGGCATCGCCAGGTCTTCTGTCAACAGAAAGGGCAGGATCTCTGTAAGCACTACCCAGGGCTACTGGGCTCTGGCCATGAAGAAAGGCCAGGGGTACCGGGTGTCCACATCCCCGCCGACACTGCTCGCCCTCGACCCCAGGCCCAAGCGGGTGGGGGTGTACGTGGACTACGAGGAGGGGCAAGTGTCCTTTTATGACGTGAGGGCTCAGACCCATATTTACACCTTCAAAGACATGTTCAAAGAGAAGATTTTGCCCTTTTTCTACCTGTACTGCTGCGACAAAGCCTCTGACACCATGGTGATTTGTCCAGTGAATGAGAAAAGCCTGATCAAGCAAAGCTAATGACAAGTCAGACGGTAAAAACAGCACTAATACGCCCTCGTGAAGGTGATGACTGACTGTTTTGTTGTCGCCCTGAAATCTTGTATTCTATGTGTTATGTATATTTATTATATGTATAGTGTAGCTCAACAAATGTACTTGTACACCTTATCATCATATCAGCTCAATGAAGCTCCACAAAGACTTAAAGGGAAATATGCTTATTCTCATTCTTGATGAGGGTTAACGGGGGGAAACAGCTAGCCTGTCGCTGCCTCAAAAAAACTTTTTGCAGCATTTCAAGTTTTACCTGAGCTTCTCATTTAACTCTCAGCAAGACTGCTCCAAGCTGAACTATACCCTGAACTGCATGACATGTCAAATAAATCAAAAGGAAGTGTAGTTTTTAGATCTCTGTTCGTGATTGCATGTTGGTTATTAATTAGGTGTGATCGCTGCTGGAAAGGTTGTACGCTGAAGAGATGCTTGTTCATGATTTATAACAATAAATGTCATTATTTCTGACTGAAAGGGTTTTTGGGGAAGTACTTTCAGTTTCATTTTAGCTGAATGGTGTTACTTGACCACGCCCACTGAAGTAAGTGAGGCTGCCTCAGCTTCTCAGAGCTCGTCTGGGGATGATGAGTGCTGCATTGTTTGTGAAGCGTGTGGTCTATGTGAGAGGCTGTTTGGTCCTTTTGAATATACGGAAGAACTACGGAGAGTCAGGTGAGGCTTGCTTACAGCTCATTTATGTGTGTACATATGTTATATACAGAACGATAAAGGATGTTATGCAGAATGAAGATGTGCAAGCTTATTCATGTGAATATGACTCATAGGGCGGGTCAGGAAATGCTTTGTAAACAGCCTAAAAATAGACTTGATTCTAAAGACTTATCAAACTTTTTGGCTCTCTATTTCCTGGTTCTTGTGTCTGAAATCAGTACAAAGCAAAAAACATGGAGTTATGTCATGTTAACCATGGTGTAAAAAGCCTTAAAGAAATGATATATCAAGCATATAAACCACATTTTCCCCCAGGGAATGTCATCATTCAGCGTCCTCACTGCGTTGCCGGAGAATTATTTCCAGTGTTCGATCTGTCTGAACGTCTTCACTGACCCGGTCACCACCCCGTGTGGTCACAACTTCTGCAAAACCTGCCTGAGCGAGGCCTGGGACAACAGTTATTTATGCCACTGCCCGGCGTGTAATAAAAGATTCCACATCAGGCCTGAGATCTCCACAAACGAGGTGCTGGAGGAGATTTCAGTCCAGATAAAGAGGAGGAGGGTGGAGGCGCCTGAAAGCGATGCTGCACCGTGGCAGGTGAAGTGCGACGTGTGCACAGGGGTGAAGCTCCCGGCCCTGAAGTCCTGCCTCGCCTGTCTGACGTCGTACTGTGAAGCCCACCTGGAGCCTCACCACAGAGTCCCCGCCCTGATGAGGCACAAGCTGATCGACCCGGTGGACGACCTGGAGAAGAGGATGTGCGAGAAGCACGGGCGGCTGCTGGAGCTTTTCTGCAGGGATGAGCAGGTGTGCATCTGTCTGCTGTGCATTGAGACGGACCACAAAAACCACAAGACGGTGCCCGTTGAAGAAGAAGGGGCTCAGCAGAAAGTAAGAGTTAATTTAGTTAAATGAGTAAACTGAACCTTAAATGAAGGATTGAGCTGCTCAGTCACTTTTTTCTCTTGAAATTCTATATTCTAGGAAAACATTGAATCCAAGAAAGAAAATATCAAAATTATGATTGAGGACAGAATGGAGAAGATTAAGGAGTTCACTGACTCCTCTGAAGTCAGCCGAGTGAGTACTGCGAGTTTTGCACAAGCAGTATTTTACACTTAATACTAACTTAATATAAATCTGTGCTAATGCAATGTTTCTATTTAATTTTTAGGAAAAAACAATCACAGAGTTGGAACACAGCGATAAGCTCTTCGCTACGCTGATGAATCACGTACAAGAGGCGCACTCTAACCTGAAGCGGAATATTAAGGAGAAGCTCAGAAAATCACAGGACAAAGACAAAGCCATGATTGAAGAGCTGCAGGAGGAAATCACCCAACTGCAGAGGCTCCGCTCCGAGCTGGAGGAGCTTTCGCAAAGTGACGACCACCTTCACCTTCTGCAGGTCAGGCAGCACTCGTCATTCATCACCTCGTCACCCTGCATCTTTTACTTTTGAGATGTTTGTTTAATCCATACAGAAACCCAAGTATTTGTAGACAACATGCAGGATTTCTCAGCTGAGACTCATTTAAGGAGACAGTGAGACAAGAAAATGTCTGCTTCGGTGCAGATGGTTGGCTTTAAAAAACAGATTAAATATAACTCAGCGCCACTCACGATCATGTGTTTGTGAATCATGTCAGACTTTGCAGGCCTTGAGCCCATCTGTCACCAAGAACTGGTCCAAGATCAGGGTTTACTCAGACCTGTGTGTGCAGACGGTGAGGAGAGCCATGTCTCATCTCGTGTGCACTTTTCAAGCAGAGCTGAAAAATCTGACAGAAATCGGTAAATATCTCCTGCTTTCCCTTCGTCAGTGAGGATTTCTCTGCTTTCTGAGTGTGTAACTGAGGTGTTTCTGCTTCTTCCAGAACTGAGCAAGATGAGACAGTATAAAGGTGAGATCATAAGTCTATTAAATCAATTCATCAGTTAAGACGAGAGCTTTAACTAAACGTCCTGTTCTCAGAGTCTGTCACCTTCGACCCGGCCACGGCTGGCGGCTGCCTTGTGGTGTATGAATCCGGGAAACGTTTGAAGTACATCAGAAACGCAAGCTGCTCATCGTCTGATGACACGGAGGGGTCCACCTGTCCCGTGATTTTCGGCACGAAGGGCTTCACCTCTGGGCGCCACTACTGGGAGGTCCAAGTGGGCCTGAGAGCCGACTGGGATGTCGGTGTTGCCAAGGAGACGGCAAACAGAACCGGGAAGGTCCCTCTGAAAAAAGAAAATGGCTTCTTCGCCATAAGAAAGAGGGGTTTTGATTATGAGGTTCACCGTACGCCCTACACAGTCCTTCACCTGTGTCCCAGGCCGAGAAACATAGGTGTCTACGTGGACTACATGGAGGGCAGAGTCTCTTTCTATGACGTGGACAGGAAGTTGCACATTTACTCTTTCACAGGAGAGTCTTTCACAGAGAAACTGTTCCCGTACTTCTATCTGTACAGCAAGGCCAAGAAATCGGAGCCTATGGCGATTACTTTTGTGCAAGATCGGGCATCGTTGCTTTCTCTCATTCCGTCCCTCGAAAAAGCCAAAGAGTAACTGAAGAGTGTAAAGGTGTTGCAAGGTCAAACCAAAGGTCCTCTGAAATGAAACCCTTCAAAACCAGCATATCCTAAAAGACGCACTGTTGAGCAATCTCATCGAACATCCAAAAAAGGCCCCGATGTTACTGCTGCTACGTCTGCAAACGTTCAATTTTTGCTTGTAGTGTTGCTTATTTAGCGACTTTCAGGCTACATTTGGTGACTTTAAAGACCCCTTTGGTGACTCAGAAAAGCACCACGTCATCTTGTTGCACCTTCTTACCTACAGCGCATTATAAGTGATTTCGCAAGACTATCATGACATGACAAAATGACACTCTATGAACTTATATTGACTGTCTTGGTTAGAATAAAGGTGAAATAAGGTATTAACATGCGTGTTTGTATCATTACTGGACTAAAATAAACATATTTAGTGGTTTTGTTGCCCTTTTTTGAAGCTGCAGCTGATTTGTTATGAGGAAAGTTCACTTCCTGCTTCAGCAGGTGTGTATGGGTTTATGAGCGTTGATGAATTGGCAGAGTCCAGCAGGGCCGCCCTCTTTGCCAGCAGTGAAAGGTGTGTTTGCAGCGTACCTACACAGAGGAGGAACAGGCGATAAGAGCGTAACACAAACCCGGTACAGCCTCAGGAAAGAAAGGTATGTGCTGCCTGTACTTTAATGTTCCATTATTCTGAAATTTTGATTAGTTCAGTGGATTTCCAGGCAAAAAATAGTCAAGCTGTGAGCTGATCATTAATTAGAAATTGTTTGCTGTTGTGTGAGTTATAAACAAGTCTGTTTCATTTTAGCCACTTTTCATTTCCAGCATTTCGACCAACAACACAGCAGAAACACACAACCTAAACTCTGTTTTTACTGTGAATACTTTTGGTCTATGTACTACAAATACAGCAATCAGCAGGCCATTTTGAATGAACCACTTACCTGCGTCAGAGAGAATACTGGATTCTGATTGGCCAGGAAGTGACCACACAGCGTCTTCACCACTGGTTTGAATGGCAGTCCGTCATGACTGGAAGCTCGTTCATGTCAGATGTTCCTATGCTGTGGCTTCTACTCGCTGAAGAGGAAAAATCATGTATTTTCCCAACAGTGGACAAACAATACTCTTGTATATAACACTCAGTACACTCTATTAGGGCCTACTACAGAGTTTATACTTCTCTATATTTAATAATATTGTGTAATCTACCCTCCCTCCCTCCTCTGTTACTTCCTGACCCCAATAAGGAGTGAGGGTGTGTCAGGGTCAGCTAAACCACATTGTCTGTCTTATAACTCCAATTTAAGAAGTTTGTCACGCACTAAAAATATAATTCAACATATTTATTGTCCAGTAAAGAAGTTTGTTAGCATGTAAGCTAAGAAAGAGCTCATAGTTTGAGGGGATGGTCCTCTGCAGCTGCAACGAGAAGCTTTAATCAAAACACCCTTGTAAATTTAACTATGATTTGCTGTTTAACCAAATACAGCCATCACCCTCAACCCTCTCCGCGTGGTGCTTGAAAATGAAAGCAGTTAAGGCAGCATGAAAAACATAAAGCCGCGAACAATATGTTAAAAACAACTGGAGGCTGTGCAGGAGTTAAATTGTGTGTTTTATTTTGCGTGGTGTGTTACGATACGTTACGTTAAAAGGTTCAAACTGAACCTGAAGGAGAACTTTGGATTTCTTAGACTAAGTTACAAAAGCATTACACTATTCTGTGCATCTTGAAGTAGACTGAGACTCTACTGTCCAAAAAACCTTTATATTTAAACCTCCACCAGATATTTCCCCTTCCTGTTGTTTCAGCCGCACACCTGACAGAGATGTGCAATCTACTGAGTGCACTCTTCTTGTTAGAATTGGGAATCAGATAAACTGTGGTCAGGTGTGAGTTCACCTTCTGGACTCCATAAATTACCAGTCCAGGTATCCACAAACCAGTCCCCGCTGAGCTCTGCTCCATGATATTTAGACAGTATTGTCTCTGGAAAAGGGTGCAAATGATTCTAGGAACTCCTTCTTCAATGGCTAAACAATCTAAATGCTTCAAATAACTTGTAGTTGTGTAGTTGAATAAATAATTTTTTGATATTTTGATCCTGTCCTGTGACACACAGACTGAGACACGAATGTTTCCACTCAGTCTTGTTCAGCTGGTTTGGGTTTCTGCCATCAAAGCTAAATTGACTGGGAGGTTTTGTACTTCATATGTGTGCAAACACAAGTCTTTGTTTTCTGTGCAGATACACTGTATTCAACAACCAGTGGAATGCGCCATCTTCTCTGCATGCTGATATAACAGACAGACAGACTGCAGGTGTGTGCAGACGCATGCAAAGACAGACGCTAAGTTTTGACCTCATGTCAGAGCCTCCTAAGTGCTGCATCTGTCTGGATGAGTTCACCAGCCCCACCTCGCTCCCCTGTGGACACTGCTTCTGCCTGGGCTGCATAGGCGAATACTGGAGGATCCATGGAGCCTGTCAGTGCCCCCTCTGCAAGGCCATTTTCCCCACCAGGCCACAACTTAAAACGCACCAAACACTGCATGCCGGCGCCCCCGCAGAGGAAGCAACTGCGCCTTTAACAGCCAGAGAGGTTCCCTGTGATTTCTGCCCACAAAAGCGCCGAGCAGTCAAGTCCTGCCTGGACTGCATGGCCTCATACTGCGCCGCTCATCTGGAGCCGCATTACCGGAACGAAGCTCTTGGGCGCCATCTTCTGATCAGTGTGGCGAAGAACCTGGAGGACTCTGTGTGTATGCTGCATGGAAAGCAGCTGAACAGGTTCTGCAGGAGTGATCAAACGTGCATTTGTGCCATGTGCGCCCAGACGGACCACAGGGGCCATCACATGATTTCTATCAGCAGGGAAGCCACAAAGAAGAAGGTAAAGTCTAATAAAAGCCCCACAGCAGGAAACATTAAAGAGCGTGTTGCTTTTTGTACACAAAGATTTTGCTGAACTTTGGACTTTGTAACTCATTTGAAGTTGCCGGTGCAGATTTTTTTTATTGATTGTTAACACAATGCTCCTCTTACAAATAAAAAGCTTCCCAACACTAAAACCACTTCACTTCACATGGTCTGGTATGACCAGTAGCTAACGCTAGCAATGTTAGTTCTCAGACAGTTTGCTGACTCTGCTCCATTTATGCTGCAGTAACTTAGCGTTTAGCTAAATGCTAAAATACTTTACAGCTAAACAAAACTGCTTTGAAATCTGCTTGCATGCTTTATTTGTTTATGGTTTCATGTTTATGAGAGAACCTGAAAGCTGAGCTAAAGCTTTCTCATCACGACATATAATGTTTGACAGAGAAAACAAAAGAATGTGGAGGGGGATACAAGCATCATTTCTACGGCAGGAAGCGACAACTTCTAGAGAACATCTGGTCTTAATTGTGAGAAACGAGCAAAAACCAACAGGATGACAGAAATATTTAAGCATGATCTCATTTAAGCATACATTTATACAAAAGTACCACAATTAATTTGCATTTCATAGAATTTGAAGAAGAAGCACATGATAAATTATTCAGAGAGGACCCTTCATGCTGGTGGGTTGAAGGTCTGAAAATCTCAGTGGAGTAAATTCAGGCCTGTTTTGCATCAACTGTCAAAGGAATATAAGAACAAAGTGACATCAGTGAAGGGTTGTGGTCGGGACTGCGACATGCTTCAGATGCTGAGAGAACAATGCAGCAGTGACACTGAGGTCTGGTTTGTCTTTATGAAAATAACACTGTGTCTAATGTTTCCTCAAAAGGTTAAACTAAAACGGAGGAGGATGAAACTTCAGCAAGCCGCTCAAGAGAGACTGAGCAAAGTCGAGAAAATCCAGCTGTCTGCAGACCTCGGCGGAGAACATCCGGACAAGTCGTGGGCACAAAGTAAAGAGCTCATCAGACAGCTGGAAGAAGAAATCTGTGAGCTGCAGAGGAGAAACGCTGAGCTGGAGCGGCTGTTGCAGATTGAAGACAACCTCCGCTTCATACAGGTCTGCACAGAAAGTCGACAGATCCATCGTTCAGTGAAATCTCCTCGTTTTAATTTCTTTGTGGTGCTGCACAGCAAACACTGATCCTCTCTCTTGGTTTTGACAGAAATTTCTCCTCAGTGCTTCATCTTAACGACTGGACGAACATGTTGACGACTGACCTTCAAGAGCACCGGAACAACATTTTTTATTATTTTCTAAACTTGTTTAATAATCCATATTCAGCATATCCAGTTGGATGGTGAGAAATATGCTTAGTCACTGTCTGGCTGAGAGTTTCCAGTCTTGGTGCTAAGCTAAGCTAACCAGCTGCTGGCCTTATATTGAAGACAGATATGACAGTGGAATTGATCCTCTCATCTCACATTTAAAAGAGCAAATACTGTATGTGCAAATGAAATATTAATGATTTGTACGAATTTAAAGAAACAGTAAATCTCAAGAACTACAAGAACTGCTTTAGACCGGTAAATTAAAATAAACTGAACTTGATCCGGGGTTTGGGTAATAACTGAGAATATATCGTATGAATGTAACTTATGCTTGGATGGATGATGTCATTTAGTGAGCTTACATGCAGTGCTGTATTTCAATATAAATGCTTGTGTTTTTTTTTTGTCTTGTTTTCATGGATAAATTAATAAAATGTCAAACCAAAAACACTGCTTATGCTAAAAACAAATTTTTCAATAAAAATAAGATAAATCAGTACATTTTTGTGTGTTGTTGGAGTTGTACTTTAGCCCCAAACTCTGGAAATGAAATGTGTGGATATTAATGGACATTAATGCACCAGTAGTATTAATCAAAAACATCATTAATACTACTACTACTACTAATAATAATAATAATAATTACTGGGACCATATTCAGCATACTTTCACTTATGATACATCACATAAATTTGGCCGATAATACTTACATCCTCTACTTAGCTAAGCTTTTCAATGCAGGTCTGTTATTGACACTTTCACTAAAGGACTGAATACTTTATCCACCGCTGGATCTGTGTGAACTTGCTCAACATGCAACACACCCTGCAGCTCACAAACAGATGAGTTGGATGCTCCTTTGCATGCTGACATGCCTCTTTCAATAAAGGAAGTGACTAGCAGAGCTTTAGAACAGAAATGAAACTTAACAGAGGGAGGAAACCCCAGAGGAAGGACACACAATAGCTGGGAGTAGAGAGGGAACGAGACAGAAGCCTGAAGAGATAAGAAGCCTCTCTGTCGCTGAAAGGTAATATTATCCTCCACATATAACAATTAAATCATATTAGACATGCTTCTTATGAAGAGAATTAACTCTCTGTGGTTAAAACCAGTAGTTCCTTGTCTATTATTTCACTGTGTGTAGCACTTAATCTCAAAATATGTTGAATTAAGTTGGTGGTGTTTTAGACAGGGATTTTCCCTAATTAATGATTTGGGAAAGTGTGTTTGTTTGGTACTTAAATCTCGACTTTACACACACACACACGGCTGAATTATCCAGTGGGCGTGTCACCAGTAATGGCTATGAGTACTTCACTCTTGTCTGCTTTTGCTGTTGCTTTAGCATTTAGCACTATCCTGTACTTGCCATCTGTGGAAACAGTTATCACAAAAGTCTCTTCGCTTTAAGTAATTGGTTATTCATTGAACATTTGGACAAATATTTCAGTACAAAACAAGAATGTTTGCAGTACACGTCTTTAAAATGCAACAACATACTCATCTGAGACATTACGTCTCTATGTGAGTAACCTCATGGTGCTCTCTTTAAGCAGATATGGCTCAAGCATCACCCAACGAGACCTGCTCACTGGAGAAGCAGCTAATGTGCCCCATCTGCATGGATTTATTTGTGGACCCCGTCACTACTGCTTGTGGCCACTCCTTTTGTAAGGAATGTGTGGAACGCAACATGAAGGTCAATGACTCGTCGTGCCCCCTGTGCAAGAGGCATCAGAGCAAAACCCCAGATGTAAACATCATCCTGAGAAACATTGTCGAGCAGATAAAAAAGGCCGCGGAGGAAGACGATGATAGGTTCACCGGAGCATCCGGCGAGGTGGCCTGTGACATTTGCACAGAGCCAAAGCTGAAGGCTAAGAAGTCCTGCCTTTTGTGTCTTGCCTCGTACTGTTCGACCCACCTGGAGAAGCACTCCGCTAAAAGGCTGAAGGGCCACAAGCTGGTGGAGCCTGTGAAGGATTTGGATGAGAGGGCCTGTCTGCAGCATGGACGCCCCTTGGAGCTGTACAGCAGGAAGAAGGAGAGATGCATTTGTGTACAGTGCATGGATGAAGGTCACGAGGAGGTTGTTTCTACAGAAGACGAATGGAAAAAAAAGAAGGTAAATTACCGTGAAGGCTTGACAGTTTTGACTGTTTATGCACAAGGTGAAACATCAAATGTATTGACTCATATTGTGCTGTTTCTACAGGCTGACTTTGAAAACACCAAGACAGAGATAGAACAGAAAATTAAGAAGAGACAAACGCAGGTGGACGAGATTAATACGTCTCTAAAGACCTGCAAGGTAAGTTGCCAGGGAGACAAACTGATCCTGGACTGACATGGATTGAAAAACCAATCAGACCAGTCTGTCAAAGTCTAAACTGGCAGAGCAAGCTGTCAAACAGTGTGGCAGTTAAATGTAGCGGGAAATATTTATAGGTGTCCCACACAAATGATAATGCCGCATCTTTCACCAGTTGGTAAGTACCAGTAATGCCAGTAATAGAAATGTTGACCATTAGTGGTATATGTAGCATTTCTGCAAGTGTTGTTAAGAAAAACAATGTATGAGGCAGAAAGAAAGGTCAAATGTCAAATGGACAATGCTTGCTTTTCTACAAATTTCAGGACCAGATTGAAAACGAGTGGTGGGAAATTGATGGTGTGTTCACAGCTGTGATTACCATCGTGGAGAGAGCCCAGGCAGCAGCTCTTCAGCCGCTGAAGGACAGGAGGCAGGCTGTGGAGAAACAGGCAAAAGACCTCATAGAAGAGCTGGAAGAAGAGATCAGCAAGCTTGAGAAGGCCGTCACTAAGCTGGACGATATATTTGAGCTTGACGATCATGTCCATTTCCTGCAGGTGAGAGGAAACTCTTCAGGAATGGACGACTTTTTGGTTGATATATGTTTGACCGATGAAGACAAAGTATGGCTTTTGAGGAGCTTTGTTGATTTCTTCCTCCGTCTTCTTCCCTGTCTCAGATTTACCCATCTCTTCAAGATGTGGACAGCATCAAAGACCGGACAGAGATAGAGTTTGATACCTCACTGTCTTTTGGCACCTTGAGAAAAACCACAACAACCCTGTTGGACCAAATTCAAGAAGAACTGGAGAGGCTGACGTCCACGGGTAAGAGACAAATCATGGTGGGAAATGTCAAAAGCTAAAATCTTTTCTCAACTGATCTAAAACAATTCCTTCATTCCACAGAACTTCTGAGAGTTCCAAAGTTTACAGGTGTGTGATTTAATCCGTTTCTTCATGACAATATCCTTCAAAAATAGACACTTTTACCTTCAAGTCTTCTAATTATTTTCAACTTGTAATTGGCAGTGGATGTAAGGCTGGATCCAACCACTGCGCACCAACGTCTTGTTATTTCTGATGATGGGAAGGAAGTGAAAGACAGAGGAGAGGACAAGGAAGTAGATGAGGCTCCTGAGAGGTTTGATCTGTATGCCAGCATCCTGGGGCTCAACATGTTGACCTCTGGGAAGTCCTACTGGGAGGTGGGGGTCAACAACAAGACAGGGTGGGACCTGGGTGTGGCGCGAGGCGACGCAAACCGTAAAGGAAAGCTCTCGCTGAACCCAGATAATGGGTACTGGGTTACAGTTCATTACGAAGATGAAAAGTACGCAGCCCTGACAGCGCCGCCGGTTCGTCTTTCCCTGGAAGAGAAACCAAAGAAGGTGGGCGTGTTCGTGGATTACGAGGAAGGCCTCGTGTCCTTCTACGACGTGGCGGCTCAGTCTCACATTTACTCGTTTACCGAGTGTTCGTTCGGCGGCAAGATCTTCCCGTATTTCAGCCCACATGTAAAACAAGATGAGAAAAACTCTGATCCTCTGATTATTTCTGCTGTGAAAAAGTGTGAGGACATGGATATGCCATGAAGTATGTGTGAGTTTCTCTTCCGGTTTTGGTCAGTTGTGCTTGGTAGAATCTATATCGGGGAATTTGTGGTTAGTGGTAGCATGAAGAAATAAACAGTAGAGAAACCAGCAAAATTATTTGGAAGTGTGGATGGAAAAGACACGATGAACACGCAATAAGGTGTGCAGATGTATGAAATCAACAAGCCTTTTTGCTATGGAGTTACAATGCAACATGTTACCGCATTACATTTGATGAAGTTTAGATGCCTCTTGCATTTGCTTTTAATGTTATAGCGCATCCACGGCTGTTTTCTCTTTCTCTGATACACACACACAATGCTTCTGTCAGTTTGATTGAAAGCTGCTTCACCCGACCAAGACACGGGAAAAGTTTATGGCACATTATTGGCCTTGTTTTTGAAGCTGCACTCACTTATTTGTCTTATGAGAGTCGGCACCACTGTGATGAGGGAACATCAACTTATTTTCATGAAATGTGAAGTGTGTGTGTGTGTGTGTGTGTGTGTGTGTGTGTGTGTGTGTGTGTGTGCGCGCAGAATGAAGCCTGATTTTTCACAAAATATGCTGTAATTACATGTTTTAACCAAAATCTAAATAAAATGAACATTTTGGTCTCTGGTGTCTTTTTTCTTCTGCAAATATGTGTGACTTCTGTAATCCACCACTGGATCCGGTCTGTCTGACACCGCAGTGTGGCTGAAGCATGTCTGGACTCAGTTAGCGGAGAATCCCCTCTGCAGTGCGTCATTCAGGGCGGCGCTGAGTGAGGGCGGATGGCGCCTTTTTGGAAATGAAACTGAAAGCAGAAAAAGTGAACCCGCCAAACATCACCGTGGCATAAAGCAAATATTTTAGAGGCAGGGCAGCAACACAATACAGAAGAAGACCACAAGGTAGGCAACACATCAGTACGTTTTCTTAAATCTTCACGTCTTGATCTTTTCTCTTTGAGAATTTGAGGATTGAGTTCAGAGCGCAAGCTTTCTCAAGTCGGCTGAAGTGCTTCTGACATGAAGTCATTCAAAATAACGGAGATTAAGAAGACCACGGAGAGATTTTTGTGCTTTGATATGATTTGATGTAGTGTTGATTATAGTGTTGCATTATATTATTTTTCTATGCATGGAGTTATAGATCTTTCACAAATGCTGATTGATACATTTAATTAGGAAGTTTATATTCCAGAGGATGAAATTAACGGTTTTTATTGAAAAGGCGGAGGGTTAGTTGAAATAGGCGGCAGTTTCCTGAGTGAGGCAGAGATTCAATTCAGATTTTATTCACTGTAATACAGAGTCTGAGTCTGTAAAGTACTAGTACTAGTGCAATATTTCCCAGTGATAGTGGAGCACAAACAGAAAGAAGTACAAAATTAAAATACTCAAGCGAACTACAGAAAAAATTTCCACCTCTGCTTACAGTACATACAGAGCAAGTGTTACCGGATGCAAGTGAAAAGAGGCGCGCATTCTCTGAATCAACAGCAGTGGTGGAATGTAACTGAGTACAATTACTCAAGTACTGTACTTAATTGCAAATTTGAGGTGCTTGTACTTGAGTTTTTCCATTTTATGCAGCTTTATACTTCTACACCACTGCATCTCAGAGACAAATGCTGTGCGCCACTACATTTGTCTGACAGCTTAAGTTACAAGTTACTTTTCAGATTACAGCTTTTCATACCCTGCTCGTCCAGTGAAAACCACGTATGTTGAAATTTGGTGATTCGGAAAGGAAGGATGGAGTTTTCCTTTATGGGTTGAGAAANATTTGTTCTATAGCAAATGCTTGAAATATTGTAAACCTTCTACCTTTCTCTGACAGAGTGTAACGGAGCCAACATGTGTCACCACCCAAATGAATCTGGCATCAGCAGAAGCCACAACTGAGGAGGATCCTAAATCAAGTCTGTACAGTATTATGGTTTATTAATTATCAGTACAAGTAAGAAAATGTGGTTGACAGTCAAAATCTTCTCCTTCAACAGTGTGTGAAGCTGCACAGATCTCAGATTTCTCCACTGGTTTGAAGGTACAGGTGATTTTTGACTTGTTCGGATGTTAGCAACAACTTCTTTAACACATTGAGCCTCATACACGACCTTTATACTGTTCATGACTGATTGCGTCTTAGATTGAATGTTAATCATGTTTCAGGTGAAGGACCTGACCCGAATGTTTTCAGCGACCACATCCCAGAGAACAGCAAAGGGCAAAGACAGAAAAGAACAAAGACTATCGCAGGTAGTAGAGCCTGTGTAAATATATAAATATAAATATTTTGGCTGTAATTTGTATGGGACTCAGTTTAGTATGAGTTATGTAATTCACCACTAAAAGTCAATGTCATGCAGGCCAAACCCTAACGTGTTGCTACATGATCATTGAGATGTTTCCAGGTGGTTGCTAAAATGTTAGTAAGGTGTGGTTGCATGGCAGTTTTAGGTGGTTACTCGGCAGTTGTTGAATATACTCATAATAAGTTGGATACTTGTTCTACTATCTTTCAGGTGAAGCCTATATCCCAGAAGCTGTCAGCCACCACAGCCCAGGATACAGCAGTGCACCCAAAGGAGCAAGACAAAGGGGATCACAACCCAACACAGGTACCTGAGCCTCATACAGTACCTTTATTCTGTTTGACTTACTTGTGTCTTGCATTGAGTGTTAATCATGTTTCAGGTGAAGGAACTGGCCCGGATGTTTTCAGCAACCACAACCCAGGAAACAGCAGTCCACCCAAGGGGCAAAGACGGACAGAAACAAAAACTATCGCAGGTAGTAGAGTCTCTGTTTTTCATGTTACCTAACACCCCATTTATACCTGGTTTATAAATGAGATCTGTATCCAGATACGTTGAATGCGTTCTTGTTGTCCTTGTTGAGATCAGATCAGGAAAACCTCTGAGTTAATAATTTGAGGTGGTGGCAAAACAACACCAGACTCCCTTCAAAAAAATCAAAGTTTTGTGAGTTAGGGGAAACTTCGTGAAATGTTATTTACAAGAAATCTTAATTCTGCAAATTTAATACATAAATTTATTGCTTTCTTTGACCTAATGGGATGTCAACAACTTCTTCAACACCATGAGCCTCATGCACTGCCTTCATAACTTCTTCTTTTACAGCCCTTTTGCAGATGTTTCATGCACACTTTGGTTTGATGTTTCTTCACAGGACTTATGGAACAATCAGCAAAGTTTATTATGTTTTTATGACTTATTTGTGTCTTGCATTGAGTGTTAAATATGTTTCAGGTGAAGAAACTGGCCCGGATGTTTTCAGCGACCACTACCCAGCAAACAGCAGTCCGACCAAAGGAGAAAGACAAGGAGGATCAAACCCTGTCATAGGTACAACACCAGTGCCTTGATTGTGCCCTGCTTGTTTTAGCAATTCCAGTTTTCTTATTTTAGGGATGTAACAGCACCGTTGATCAATCTTTGGTCAAGACTGAAATATCTCAACTAATTGATGAAACTTTGTACAGACATGAGTTTAGGTTTCCCCTGACACCAGCAAGTTTTCCCTTATCATGCAGCTTTTTTTTCCGTACTGTCATTGGGTAGAAATATGTATTTATTTAATTAAGGGAACCTTGATTGGCTGGAGATGAACAATGTGCTCTCAGAGGTTGTGAAAGTTGTACAGGATGCAAAGCAGATGTTTCTTGGCCTTCCATACTCCATCAGTTAGATGTCACTTGTTTTGTATTGCCTTCATTTAATTGCCATTTACAGTCACTAATAATAACCAAAAGGAAAGTATGTATGTGTAGCAGATGTGACTTATATCCTCTGATTAACTGCACACAGATGATTTGTGTCTGCAGGAGAGAACCAGGAAGCTCCGGGGAGGTTTGGCAGCATCCCAGGGCTCAACAGGTTGTCATATTGGGAGGTTATTGTCAGCAGCAAGACGAGTTGGGATCTGGGTGTCGCAAGAGGTGATGCAAACCACAAGGGGAAACGCTTGCTTCCCTGATAGCAGTTACTGGGTAACTGGACATAATGAAAACAAAGAGTGCTCAGGCCTGACAGCACTGTCAGTTTGTATTTCTCTGAAAGGAAAACCATAAAACATGGGAGTATTTGACGTTTATGAGGAAGGTCTCGTCCTCTTGTACAGTCTCAGATCTGTTTGTTTAAATGGGTGTTTGTTTACTGGAGAGATTTACCCCATTTCAGTTTGCACCTTAAAGGAGATGCTGAAAGAGCTGATCCTGTAAAATACCAATAATTATGCACTATAATCTTAATATGAGGGTGTGTGTGCAACATATTTACTTACTTTTTCCATTGTTAATATCAGTGGTTTACAGTTAATGTTAGTATTTTTGTTAAAGCTACATTTTGTTAAAGGGGATAAATAAGCACTTAGTGTGGGTCAAGCTCCTACATTTCCCATAATGCAGATGAATCATGTCTCTTTTAAAGCTCGACCTTTATCTGATGAGTAAAGTGAGCTGCAATTATGTTTTAATGGTTTTACTTAATGTAATGTAAAGGACTGCGCTAAGCTCGTTGAATGTACATGGCCTGCAGTTTTTTCGACATATCTGATGGAAAATATGCTCTTTTTATACAAATACAACTAAAGCCCAGTCAGCTCACTGATTTCATGACTCTTCTTGTTTGCCTGTGCTACTGTTGCAGAGGCTAAGCACTGTAGCTAAATGCTAAACGACTGTGGAACAAATTTTTTGTGTATTTTAAAAATAAAAAAGTGTACTGAAGTATTTATATTAAATATTTTGATGTGCATTTCATGTACAAATGTACGTCAGCATATTACGGCCATTGCTGGTAAAATAAAAAATAAAATAAACAATAAATAATAGGAACCAGAATGGTGGGTAATATTCTGAGAAAACCCTAAAAATTAAAGTTGTACATTTATTGTAAAATTATGAATTTCTTTGAAAAAAAATAAGGTTCCTTAATATAAATACATAAATAAATTATTATTATTTTAAATCTCAGACAAATTATGAATTTTTTTATTGTATATGCACAATTTATGACTATAATCTAAAAGAATATTCAAGCTTTTTTTTTTTTTACGACTCTAAATCAGAAATTCGGAGGTTTTCTCTCTGAAAATTACCCTCCTCCTCCGGATCTGTAATTTTTTATTTATTTATTTTTAACACCTACAGTGGACCTAATACTCCGTCATCCAAATGGTAAATGTTGGTTGGAAACGAAAGCTGTTCTTCTGTTACTTTCATTTATTGTCGATCATGAACATTTCACATTAAAATGTCTTCAGATATCAGATCCTCTGACTGGATGACAAGTTCCTACTTTTCATACGCAAAAGGTGTTCTTATGCAACTCTGATCTGTGGCATGAGTGTCAAAGTACAGAGTAAATAAACTAAAAAATAAATGCGCGTTTTTTTACTTTTTTACTTTGAGACTCATGCCACAGATCAGTGTTGCAAAAGAACATTAAGTCTCGCGCTCGGCGCAGTTCACAGGAACACCTCAGGATCATTTTGGCTGAAACGAAACTGAAAGAGTTCAGGATGAGCTGACAGAGACGGGAAATGAACACAGATCAGTCAGAGGAGCATCGAGGTGCGAAAGCTGAAGGTAAGCTGCTGCAGATCTCAGGTCTGATTCTGTCGCTATTTTTCATTTAAGGCTGCCACGATGCAACTTAACACCCAAAACCTCTCAGGTGAGGCGTTCACTGGGCTATCTTCCCGTTTGGTAACATTAAAATATTCAATTGAAGTAATAAATAATAAGAACTAGTAAGAACAGTTTATCTTTGAAATAAATTGTTTTCATTTATTTATTTATTTTTTTTTTAACAATAAGCCCGTCAGACGTCAGTTTATTTTTTTAAAGCTTATATAACACTTCGATTGATAGTAATACCTGGCACAATGAGACGGAAGCCGGGGCAGGACAGCCGGCCTGCGGTGATAAACCACAGGTTTCAGGGTGTGTACACAACACAGGAAACATAAAGAGGAGTGCGAGTGAAATGTCTCCTCTGATGAATGTTATGTTCAGATCTTGTTGTTCTGCATGAGTTGAAGCTGCGGTTGTGGTCCACAGTCCACTTAGTATGATGACAATAAATGTTT
This sequence comes from Chaetodon trifasciatus, assembly GCA_037975065.1. Classification (NCBI taxonomy): domain Eukaryota; kingdom Metazoa; phylum Chordata; class Actinopteri; order Chaetodontiformes; family Chaetodontidae; genus Chaetodon; species Chaetodon trifasciatus. Next base: position 3,148,714 of record JBBMOE010000017.1, on the reverse strand, counting down.
TATTGAAATGGTTTAAAGTCAGACAGTAGTATTTTGCAATAGAAGGAAAAAATGAATTGTTATTGTTTTCATGCGACAGAACTTCCACAGTTATATACTATCATTCATGTCATTCATATACTATATTGTTTATTGTATACTTCGTATTTATACACGTTCATACAAACGTATTCTCATATACAATGTTATTTTGAATATGTACGTGATGCTTTCTTAAATTAATGATGCACACATACCAAACGAGCGACTGGTATTCTGTATCTGTGCCACTTTGATCTGGATTAGCCGAACATATTTATTAGAGTAAATAGCTTTCTTTCCTTTTCATGTCATTTTCAGCTTATCTGCATGTGTCTCCTCAGATCAATAAAGTTTGATCTCACCTGACAGCTTATTCCATTAATTAAAATTGTTTCAATCCCATTTCAAGAAGGCCTCTTAACGACACTGACTAAGTTTTCTTGGAGGTTAACTGCTTAATTGCTGTTTTACTTTCTGGTTGTGTCTCACTGTGTGTGATTTGCAGCAGGAAGTAGTCGATACTGAATGATATACTCAGTGCCAGTAGAGGGAGACTAATTACTGTCTAATTCATGATCTCAGCTCTGCATGTCCATGTTGAACAGTTGTTGCCTCTACAAACGTGGAGCCAGTGCTTTCCTGAACAGAAACAGATAAAAATATGCATTTTGACTTCTGCAGATAATCACCAGATCAGACATGAGCCTCCAGGTTTGCGGCTGCTGCGGCTGGTCCAAGGTCACCTCCTACCATGGCCTGAGAACTCACCAGGGGAAGATGGGCTGCACGCCGAAGGGGATGAGGATCCCTGAGAGTGAGCAATTCAGAGTCAACAGTTACTCTTCGAAATTTGCCTTCATCGGACCTCCAATCAAAATCGAAGAGCCTTTCAGGGATGTCTTCACCCCTTCTGTCAAGCCTGGTGAGCGGCACTCTATGTAACAGCGATGTCTATATAATCATTATTATCTGCCCCATATCTGTGTTAACGCAATTTAACTGCACGGCACAATGAACTGCAATTACAAACTACTGAATATAACACGGCTGTCAGCAGGTTTTAACAGGTTCAAAGACAACTTACTTGATAAAAGGGATGTTTTTTTCTTATTTTCAGCTATTGAACGGAACATGTGGACAAACCTGTGGGAAGAATCTCATAAGGACAGTGGACTAATTAATGGCACTCCATTTGGGAAGGAGGTATATTCATGCAAAAAGGAGACATTCATTTGGCTAACCAGGCATAAAAGCTGCATAACCAATTCAGGACATAATGTGTTGACACAAAATCATTATAGATAATGAAGTTACAGGATAATCTAAAGGAAGAGAGCAATGTTTGTAAAGGTGTCGCAGTAATGTACAAGTTAAGCGACATGTTTAGACTTGAACAGAGATGGCTACATATGTCACGTCTTGATATCTTCAGTCATACCAAAAAGTTAGCAGCACTTCATCGAGTAAAACTCTAAAATCTTCTTCTTTTCTCCGACAGCCGTTGACAGTCATGTCACGCAGCAGCCAAGTGAATCCTGTCGTGACAAACACAAACAAATCATGTACGTCATTTCATACCAGAACAGGAAAACATGTAGATTCAGCTCAAAGCTTCTTTGTTTGACATCGACCATCTTCTTTCTCCAAAGTGTTTGAAACTCCGCAGCAGTCCCACCAAACCGCCACCAAAGCTCGTCGAGCGCTCGACTTCTCCATCGGTGCCCCGCAGGTACAGCAGATTCTCCACTTGTTCGAATGTCCTGCTGGAGAGCAAATCCAGTTCTGTGCAACTATCCAGATGCATCTGAATTTTATTTAATTGTTGTGTAACCGTGCACCACTTTCAAATGCGTCTTATTGCAGCTCCACTGCAGCTTGAGCAGTTCTACTGCATGTGACTTAGGTTCTTCTGTGTATTACCGTTTGGTCCTGCTTGCATTGAGTGTTTTCATCTGTTTGGTGCCGCAGCTGGTCTGGGATCCTCCAACGACCACAGTTCAGGAAGCGGCAGTCCGACCAAAGGAGGAAGAGATAGAGGCTGAAAAACGAATAAAGGTACTAAACGCAGCATTTTTCAACAGTTATCGTAGAGACATTCATGGCCCCCAGAGGATGAATCCCCTACACTCTGGTGGTCCTCTGACTTTTTTTCTAGGTCCATGTTTTTCACTTATCCAGTGAAATGAATCTGATATGTTCCAACAGCTATTGGATGAGCTGCCATGACACACATTTATGTCCTCCTTAGGATGGAGGTCATGAACTAATGCCCTTCCCATCAAGCTCAGCTGTACTTCAGTGCTAATTAGCAAACGTTAGCATACTAATACGCTAAACAAGGACCTTGTCATTATTCCTGCTACACATCAGCATGCTAGCTTTGTTAGCATCCTGACATTAGCATTTTGCTCATAGCAGTGGCTGTCAATTCATGTTAGACTCTACTGGGTATTTTAAAGCAACTCTAAGCCTTTCAGCGTTTATTAGATTTCAACTTTATGAGTCCGCTACATTAATCAACACTGTCATTGTACCCGTGTGTGTGCATGCAAGGTGTCACTGCGATGTGTGCATCCTAACATCAGTACTTTTTGTCTTCATTCCAGGCAAGGCAAGACAGGATAAGGGCAGATTTACTGCAGAAAATTCAGATAAGGGAACAAAAGGTTGCTGAAGTCAGATCATCTGTGAAAGCCTGCAAGGTAAGCCGCAGGAGATATTTAACTTCTTGGTTTTGGGTTTGATTAATACATCTTTAACCTGCTGCCTGTTCATCACACCTTTCAGGGCAGCTTGGATGCTGAATGGGTGGAGATCAACGACGTGTTCTTGGAGGTGATGAGAGTTGTGGAAGACGCCCGGCAGAAAGCCCTTCAGCCTCTGGAGGAGAGGTCGGTCAGATTATAACACCACAGTTGGAGGTCATCAGTGCAAAGTTTTATTAAAATGAACTGATGTGCTGTCTGTAATTTGTAGGAGAGACAGAGTAAAGAGAGAAGAACAAGATCTGCTTCAGAAACTGCAAAAGGAAATTAACAAACTCAAACAGACCGTTGATGTGTTGGACAAAAATCCAGACTTGCAGGTGAGATTTTGGCCATTTTAACATTTGAGCAAGTCATTATGCTTCTGCATGTCACAGCACAGTGTGACAGCCACACAATATCCACGGTTTAGTGCTCCAGTGATACAGCTACCATGGTGTAATAGTAGAGTTGGAGATATCACCAACAACTCAGTGCATTTGTCCACTTTCCATACAGGTTTCTCCTCCGGCAGGCCTGGATGAATCTCAAGATTGGAAAAAAGTAACCGTTGACAATTCATTCCCCCTCGGTTCACTGAAAACTGAAACATCAAACATGATGGAGCGAATTCTCCAGAAATTAGAAAAACTCTCCTCTGTCGGTGAGCATTTCTGAAGTTTATCGGGGTTTGTATTCAGCGTCGTCACGGTCTGTATTTAATTCACAGTCACTTGTCATGATATCATTTATTTTTCCACAGAACTCAAGAGGATTCCCACATTTGCAGGTGAGTGACTCAAAACTTTTTCTTTTTAATGTGACTGTTTAAAACAATGGTACTGCTTTCCGTTTTGGTTCCAAATGTCAGATTGTATTTGTGTATTAGTGCAGTGCACATGTACAGTACTCTTACAACACCTGGAAACAAATGTTGCACGATACTTGATTACAGCACTGGAAATTCAACAGAATACATGTGCACTAATCACAGTAATAACGATAATCATACGATGCATCCTTGATATTCAAGCATTAAGAAAATATATAAGAAACATGAGTCACAGACGAACTCATCGTTGATCTTGTGGGCGTCTCTGTCACCAAGTCATCCTTCAATTACTGCAAACTTTAGTTGTATTTGCATTTAAACTGAAGCGTAATTAACGCTACACCAGAGCTGGAGCTGCACTGGTTGTCGTCAATGCCGCATTGCATTGTGGGATATTTGTGCCAGCAATGTCCAGTGTGTCCTACTGTGTCCTTAACCATGACTCTACTTGATTCTATTGTATTCTGTTCATCTGCAGTGGATGTAAAGCTGGACCCAACCACTGCCCACCAATGCCTTGTTCTTTCTCCTGACGGGAAGAAAGTGAGCGATGGAGGACCGACCCAGAGAATTCCCGACACCCCAGGGAGGTTTGACATGTTTGGCAGCGTCCTGGGGCTCAACAGGTTGACCTTCGGGAAGTCCTACTGGGAGGTGGAGGTCAGCAACAAGACGGGATGGGATCTGGGTGTAGCGAGACGCAATGCAAACCGAAAGGGGAAACTGTCGCTGACCCCGAAAAATGGTTACTGGGTCACTGTTCATTATGAAGATGAAAAGTACGCAGCCCTGACGGCACCAGCCGTCAGCCTCTCCCTGACAGCGAAGCCTCAGAAGGTGGGAGTGTTTGTGGACTACGAGGAAGGTCTTGTGTCCTTCTACGACGTGAAGACTCAGACTCACATCTACTCGTTTACCAAGTGTTCGTTCAATGATGAGCTTCTCCCGTATTTCAGTCCGCACCTTAAAGGAAACGGGAAAAACTCGGATCCTCTCATTATCTCTAATGTGAGGAGGCAGAAGTAGGCGCATGACGTGCATGTGTTACTGCTGCAATGAAGGTTGCACCACTCGTTACGAAATGTAAGTCTGGGTGTACAGTAACATCTTACGCCACCGAAGGGTTCACATGGGGTTCAGGGCCTGGTCACCTCAGGTCTCTGGAGATTGTTTTCATGTCCAATTTTAGACTTTTTAAACGTTATCATGAAAATATCTTGTATTTTTCATTTTAGTTTTACATTATATATTTACATTATATATCTCTGCAAAAATGTGTATGAAGTGTATGTGTGTGAGTGTGTGTGTGAAAAATGTAAGAAATGATCAACTAAAAACACAATTTTTACATATTTTATACCAGGAACTGAATGATTAATGAAACGTATCCTGTCAGTGACTGTTTTTAATGAACCTACCCTAAATTTTTTGCCCTCATATGACTTTTATATTTTCAGGTTAATCTGTTCAACCGTGTGTCAAATGTCATAAATATCCCGTGGTATGAAGTGAGGATACATGAACAAAGCTGGGGAATATTTTCTGTTTTATTTTTCACGGCTGTGGTAAAAGAATAAAACATGTCTGACAGCCAGCCTGTCTCTCAGGTTTTTTCTTTGCTGACTGTGTTACTCCCATCACCTGACCCTCCTCTCTGCTGCACACCTGTCCCTCATCAGACCTCTGTGACTTTGTGTTTCATCAAAGATAGTTCTGGAACAGATCTGGGACGCCACGGCCCAATCAGCACCTTTCATTTCAAATGTTTTGTATCCAGTTACAATTAGTTGAGCTTTGATGCACCTTAGTTTACACTTAGTCGCATATATTCATCTGTTTGCCAGATCACACATCTGATTGTTGCCTGTCTTGCGTTGGCCTCACCTGTCCTGCCCTGACCTGTTTCACCTGTTCCTCGTTAGCCTCTCATGTATTTAGTCAGTGGTTTGTCTGAAAGCTTGAGTGTCCCACATTTACTTCTTCCTGAACTGCCAAATGTAACAACTATGAGCTGGACAAAGGTTTTATCGTCTTCATGGGATTTCACTGACACTGCACCCTCACCCAGAAAGACCATTTAGTGATGAACTGATCTCTGCATGATTTAATGTGTTAAAATAGCCAGAGTCAACCTATCGCCCTCATTCAAGTTGCAGGGGGAATGATGGCTAGTTAAAATTTCAGCAGAGTTTTAGCTGCATGTATCAAAGGTTTCTGTTGACTTTTAACAGTTTTTTAACAGAATATTTATGTATGACAGAAAATCAGAAACTCACTGATGAATGCTGTTGTGCATTCAATATGTAAAGACCAAACTGCCCTCCCAGGAGTTTGAGGAGACAGAGCAGAGCTTAAAAAAGGACTGTGAAATTCCCACCCTCAGTACAACTCACTTCACCTGGGTTCAGTAGCTGTTCCAGTGTAGAATTAAGTTAGTTGAGTTTTGAGTTTTGTGTACTGTATTTAAAGCAAATAATGTATTATTTACAGTGTGCATTTTACACATGGGGAAATTTAAATTGTTTCATAAACATAAACCACAGAGCCCATTTACCACTTTTGCTGGAAATAGAAACATGAAAAAGTTCAAAAGTCTACACAAGTGCAATAAATGTGTTTGTTATGAGGCACTGCAAAGGTTCAAGTTGCTTTTGAGAAGAAAAACAAGATGTAAGAAGAATGTAAGAGCTGCATTTAATTCTGCAATCTATAAAAAGTTACAAATTGTTTGTAGCCAAATTTTACTGTATGTGAGTTTTAACCTGCAGCAGAACAGCCGTAATAACTGGAATGTACTGTATATTTGCACACACAGACGAAGTAATAGAAAGTCATTTGAAATGCAATGGTACTGATCATATGTTAAGTCAAGGTTGAGAAAGATTGCATCAGAAAACCGCTGAAGGTGGTAACTAGATCGTTTCCCCAAACGTGCGTATTTGCCTCCAAGCTCACGCGCACCTGGTCCCCCTGCTGCAGCTGCAAGAACACCGCATTGCCTCCATTATCAGCTCCATCATTCAGCGTACGGTGATCGTAGGTCATCACCACCACCTGGTTGTTCCTCATGAGGGATAGACTCGCTGGGTGATGTCCTCCAGCGTGATGAAACAAGGTGAAGTAGTAAATGCCTGTGACAGGTGCCGTGAAGATACCTGCAGAAACAACATGTTATTCCAAGAACTGGCACAGCTTTGTGGAAGTCCTTGAATCCGTCTTGAGGATGGATGACACTGAAAGTGCTCTTTTCATAACAGCACACTGCGGCAGTTCAATCTGTACTTTTACCACATGTTCAAATGCAAATTCTAGCTAATTGGCTCTAAACACAAAGGACAGCTGAGCCTCACGGGGATCACTTTGAGGATTTGGTTGGACAAAACAAAAATTGGACCAGATGATGATGAGGAATCAAGGTTATTACAACTCATCCTCTGGAGACTATGAATGTCTGAATGTCCATATTTCATAGGAGTCAACCTCATGCCAGCGAAAGAGGAAATGTCCAAGTAAGACAAAAGTCAACAGTATGAGACACCATGGATATCTGGAACAAATTCAATGTCAATCCATGTTGTAGATTTTAAGACATTTGACAGGATAAGAGAAAACTTTGACCTGCTGGTGGCGCTAGTCAGGTGATCACTAAATTCCTCTCATGGTTGCCTAGATATTTCAGTCTGGACCAAAATGTTGGACTGACCAAACTACTCTACCAATACATACAGTATGTGTACAAACTGACATGATCTGCATTGCTCCAAATGTTTTACTTATTTATTTGTAGATAAAGAAATGACAAAAAATGTCATGCTCCTGAGCTTACCTGTGACTTGACTGTAGGCATTGCCAATGTTTGTTATCACTGTTCTGTAGATTACAGTTGTGTCTTTGCTGAAGGGTCCAATGGGTGTATTTCCTCCTCCAGTCGCTGCACTGAATACTACAGTAGTTTCTTCTGTAAAAGGCAAAATATTACAATCAAATTAGTCTTTAAATGTATTTCCACACTGTTCTGTGTGGTTTATTTCATCACTTGACTGAAGTCTTTGAATCAGTCAGAGCAAAAGTTCCTCCTTACCTTTGTTCTTCAGTTCAAGAATCTGGATTTCACTGTCCTTCAGCCTGTTTTCCACATCTGCCAGTTTTTCTCTCAGGGCACCAACCTCCTTCAGGACATCGCACATGTCAGGATAGCATGACTGAGTTTCATTAGATTTTTCGTTTTCAAGATTTCCATAATCATCTTTGGCCATAATCAGGCCGCAGAACAGCGACAAGAACAATAAAATGCTGAAATTCATCTTCAGGTTGATTCCGTGTCGCTCAGTCGCCTAAACTCTGATTGATGTTACCCCTCTGGTTCCCTTTATGTTGTTTAAAGAATGTTAATTTTTAACGTCTCCTTTGAAACAAGGCTTATGCAATGAGACCATAGGAATACATTTATTGGCAGTAAGTTAACCTTTGGTATCTTGAAGAGAAATGTAAACAAAAGTATTTCTCAACTTTTCACTGATTTTACAGTGACTTTGCAAAGATTCATGTTTCAGGGAGTATTACAGCAAATCAACCCACTACAACTACTTTATCTCTACATGTGGTGCTTATTTTACATTGAAAATCTTTCAGAACCTGGTCTGTGAGAAGCTCCATGTTCCTCAGAAGAGGGAAGTGGGACACGATGAGGGTTTAATGACTGATAAGTGAATGATGTCGCTAAGATGTCTGTCCAGGTGTCTCCCCTTAGTGTCCTCTGTAGCTGTTTAATCATCAGTTCTATTATAGTTTAGGGAAATCTTGTTCCCAACAAACAGCTGTGAAAATCTGTCAACCTGCTTTTCCCTGGAATTGCTTTGGCTATACCTTAATATCTGCTTCTTGTACTGCTGTCTGCCTGTTTTTACCATATGAACCCTCGCAGCATTGCAGGTCATCAGATGGAGGGGCTGATGACCGTTCCCAGAGTGCAATCTAAACATAGAGATGTAGCATTTAGTTAGTGTCCACCACAGAGTTGGAGCAACCTTCCAGAGGATAGCTAGACTTGCTCCAACCTTGACACTTTTAAATNAGCCTCTTTGCTCACGTTCACTGTGAACCTGCGAGGTGAGAGATTAGCGTGGAAATAAAGTAACAAAGGATTTTAAGATGCGCCCCTGTTCATCAACAGAGATGCAAGTCCTCTACTTCTTTGAAAATCTCCTCCCTGGTTGACAGCAAAAGTTTCCCATAGGATCGTTATATTTGTCCCTTATAGGAAACATACAGGAAGCAAACAGACACAAAGTGTGTTTGCCGCGAGGTGTTAGAAAAAATGGTGCTACTTTTGGGTTTCGCCATTATTGGCTAAATCATAGTGAAGTGAAAGATGGAAGTGAGCATTTATTCATCATCGTCATCATCGTCATCATCGTCGTCATCATCGTCATCATCGTCATCATCATCATCGTCATCATCATCGTCGTCGTCATCATCATCGTCATCATCATCGTCGTCGTCATCATCATCATCGTCATCATCATCGTCATCATCATCGTCATCGTCGTCGTCTTCCTCCTCATCGTCATCATCCGGGTCGATCTTCCCAGACAGAACGTCCTCAATCCACTGCTCGAGCTCGTCAGCTGTTGGCATGTCGTCTTGGTCGTCCATCTCCATCCACACGCTGTCGGCCTGCCGAGCATCGACAGACAATGTTTACGAAATCACAAAATTTTGTCATCTCAGACTGCACGTATCACATTAAGAGAGATGATAGGAATTGAAATACACTTTAGATACTGGTTGCAATCCAATATGTTTTTATAGCGCCAAATAATTGAATGGATTTCAACTTCAGTGAATTTTGGACGACGTTTCCTTCTGTTTTTCATTTCAAGTTTTTGCGATGAGAACGGTTGCTTACATCCTCAACATCAACCACACCAATCTGAGGAGAAGAGAGGTCGATGTGGAAGGTCTTCTCCCAGTAAGGCACCAGCTGAAAGTGAGATACAGACAGAGGGAAGCACTTGGTCAAGCTCATGTATCCTGACACAATTATCAATGGCATCCTGAGCAGTAGCTTTGGTCCCAATTTCTACCTCTGCTTAGTTATTTTTGCATATTTTTGCTCATTTGCTGTGATCTGCCTTTTCCCACCTGCCCTGTAGGTGCCCTCAGTGTGTTCCCACCATTCCCAGTCATCTGATCCCCTCACTTACCAGCACACCTGTTCTCTATTCCTTCATTAGCTCCTTGCATATGTGTCAGCCATTTTCCTCAGTCCTTTGCCGGGTCGTCTCATGTACTACCCAGGCTGAGCAGTCATGCCTTTGCTTTTCCTGGTTCTTCCTGCCTGTCCCTTGCTTGTTGTGTTTGCCCTCTCTGACTGATTACCTGTTTTATGACTCCACCTTGAACTTCTTCCCGAGTGAACGATTGGTTGCTTTCAACTGCTTTTGGATCCCTGCTACCATTGCTAATTTTGGATACTGTAAAACTGTGTTTGTTAAGATAAAACACTAACTAGATGGTAAACTAAATTACTTTTCGTTACAAGAAACATAAGACTACAAAAGGATAATCAGCGTTAAAAATTTCCAAACCCAATCAAAACTGCAGTGTTATACCTAAACTTGCTGATATACAGTTTAAGCACAGGTATTCGTACCAGGGGGAAATTGTCAGGGTCGATCCAGATGATGCTGAGGTTGGGGTTATCGGTGTTCTCACGTGCCACCTCCTTCAGGATTTCCAGGAATTCAAAACCGTCTGAGGGAAAGTTGAGAAGTCAGGTACAGTGGTGTGCCAGGTAACCTAAAAGTAGCGGCACTAAGGCACAAATTTACCTGGATCGTCTTCCTCAGCAAAGGCAACAATGTGCTCTCCATCAATGTCATCCTCCTGCAAACACAAAAAGACGAGGATGTTATGATTTCCGCTGGCAAGAAACACACAGGACAGAAAGAATTAACATGTAAGATCAAATCTCTTACCCAGATCTCATACATGCTGTGTGGCTCAAGCTTCCTCAGAGTGGGCCTGAAACAATCAAATTGGCATATTCCATTGACTTTATGATTAGATGGCTAAATACCATTGTCAGAGCTGTATTGGTTAAGATCCAGCAATCATTCTCAGCATTAGATTATGTCAATTATGTAACCTAAAAAGGGTTTATGGGTCATTCATTATGGATGTGATTATTGTTACCTTACTATCACACAGGGTCTCACCTGTCGTGCTGTTCAATGTAATCAACAAGCTCAGACTCAATGTAGGGCTTTCCTGGAATCGTGACGGGTTCCTCCATGAATGGTTCATAGAAATCAACTTCGTTCAACTTCAGCTTCAGCTTCTTGGCAATCTGACATAATGTCAAGAGAAAAGACAGTCAGACAGGAAATGAACCCAAGAACATAAACTCATATCTTTTTGTGCACAAGCACTCAAACAATTCAAACCTTGGGGTCAAATGTGGCAAAGAATTTGACGAAGGGGTGGAACTCCTCAGCAGCATCGTCATATTCAATGAAGTCTGGATCGGGAAAAACAGATTAGTGGGTTCATAACAGAATTTTCTGTTGCAAATGATCTGCTTTAGGTCGTAATCTTCAACCTACGAGGAGATTTCTCGCTCTTGAAATAGCCAACCAGCTTGATGACCTCATCGATGTTGTGGAAACCCTTCAGCTCACGCTCGTTGTCAATGATCTCCACAGGGTCTTCAATCACCTGACAGGAGACAGCAGGACAAATTAAGAGATCTAAGCTGAGAGTGGACACGATGTTACTGCATTCACACACCATAAATGCATTACAACTGAATGTAACCACGGCACCTGGCGCCGTCCCTCGCCATTGACCTTAAATCACTTACGTCATAGAGGAACTCAACCAGGGTGTCGGAGGCCAGCTCTCCGTCATACTCAATGATCTCATTGTCAGCAAAGATGTAGATGCTCTCCACCTCATCCAGACCTGGGGAGAGAAAAGGGGGTTGGGGGTTACATCTAAACAGTCACTCCACCATTACACCATGAGGATTAGTGCACATATTATTACATACTGTAAAACCGCAGTGTTGATCCTAAAGCCTTATAGATTGATTTGCTGCTCTGTTGCCGTAATGTTGCATACCCTCGAAGAGCAACTCTTTGCTCTGTATCATAAATAAGTTTTCTATTGGAAAATTAAAAAATACTATGGATAACACTGTAATAGTGAGCAATATTTACTCACTATTGTCATAGCCCCTCCTCTGTGACACCTGCCTGGCTGTTGTGAATGCGTTTTTTCTAATTTTCAATCTTTTTCTATGAGTGCGGTGTGCTTGGTGTGTTTTGGTTTTGTCTCTCTCTCTAAACACCTGCTCATCATTGAGAATACTACCTCCTACAACAACCTCACTACAACAACCCTGAGCGACTGCCAGTCCCCGCTGGATTGCTGTGTGGTTGTTGATGTGTCACACGTCTCGCTCTGAACGCCAGTTAGCCTGCCTGCATGTTTAGATTTATTGTTTGCCATCACACCTCTTATCCTTATCTCCAGGCTTCCCTGCCTACCTGCCAGCCTTGCTGGTCTGTTAAGCCCACCGGCCAGCTCACGTCACTGGGATTCCCTCTGCTACACCTACCTCTGGATTTCCCTCCACCAGAGCTCAACACCATCCAGACATCACCTCGCCATCTTTGCCTGCTTTGAATAAAAGACTTATGTGTTCACCTTACCTGCTTGTCTGTGTCTACATTTCAGTTCAGTCTAGAATTGTGACATATTTTCTTGATATATAGGGGATGACAATGCATGCATTTCCTTTAACTGTAATGAAAATAATGCAGGAAGCTTTTTTGTCCGCCATGATCATCATGTTTTCTACGGCTTGTTGACTTGTTGTATAACATAGCAACAGTTCATCTATGTAACTTTAAAAATCCATTACAGGCTCATAAAGCTACAGTGAACCACAGAAATAGCTTGTCAGTAAAAGTACACTGTATACAGTCTCACTCACTTCAGTAGGAGTACTCGTGCTGATGTAATAGATTTATCGCAGAGCTTATCACAGAGCTTTTTATTGCTTGGGTCCGTCAACACAAACTGTATCATAAAAGACTAATAAGACCTGTATCAGAAATGCCAGAGCTGTACAGTATGTAACATTTCTATACCTCGAGTTTTAGTACTGGCATGTTTTGTTTGGGTTTTTCAGCAGTTTACAGCTGCCACACCTGTTGTTAAAAGGAAGCTGTGACATGAAGTCAACACTTGAGGGCAGACTTCTTTCATTTATTGCCTACACGAGACCTCAGACATCAACCTCATGGCTCAGTACAGTGTGAATCCCATGTTGAGATTTGACATTTATTATTAGCACATTTGGATTTTCATTCCATCCATCTTTAATTTTGTCAGTTATGCATTCACTCATTCATCAGTGACAGTGGAGAGGTGTCACTTTAAGTTCAAATACTAATCTGCTACTCTAAAGTAGCAGATTAAAGATTTTTTTTTCTTTGCTGTGTAAATTGGTAATGAAATACAAAGCTGATTAATCAAAAATCAGATGCTAAACACAAAAAAATTCCAATTCCAATTAAAACGGACCCCAAAAGTTTCCGATTACATGACTAGAAACAGGTTTGGTTCATTCATTTATATGTTAATAGCAGGAATAAGGAGGTCCTCATAAAATCTGCAGAATCTGCAGAGTTGTGAGATGTGTCGCACTTAATCAGCCACATCCAGTGAAAACACCAGGAGAGGCCATGAGAAAAGCGGTGGGATTCGATTGAAAGACGATTTACACCGAGCCAAAGCTCCCTTTTCTTTTTTCTCATTGACAATTAGGCAATGTTTTCACCAGCAAGGTCTCTGTCAGTGACTGGCAAGCTCACCCAGCTTCTTGGCAACAGCAGAGTCCTTCTTTTCATCCACCAGGCCGAATCCAATGTCCTCATCGTCAAGATCGTCCAGGACTTGGGCTGCAAGCTGGACGGAGCAGCACAGGCAGACACAGGAGAGACAGGGGAGTTGGACGAAAGACGGGAGATAAAGAGAAGGTTGTATTTAGTATCATATGAGGTCTGATTCTATCTTTGACTGATCTTAGCAGTTCACTCCTCTGTCCATTATTGATATCTCCTAATCTCAGAATGCCATTGAAAACATACTTTCAGTTTCATTTACACGAGTAACCCGTTGGCATTTCATATTAATTTCACGGCCTTAAAAGCAAAAGCTTTGGATTGCTGCCTTGCACTTTCTAAATCTGAGTGAAACTGAAGCCAACAATTGACAGCCTTCATAGCCGGCCTGAGAGGAGCACGGACAGCGGGCCTCCAGAAGAACAAGAGGGGCAGAACTTGAGCCAACTATGTCGAGGCGAAGAGACGCTGCAACAGGTGTGGTGGAAAGGAGAGGAGCTCACACTTTGCCAGAGTGAAGCGGCTGCAGACATGCACGTACATATTTACACATCGTGTATGCAGATTTAAGCATACATATCTCACAGCTGTATAGAAATACACACTACCATTTTCTTTTTTTAAATGCTTCTTTGCGCTCCGTCTTATTGCTGTGTCGCTCAGTTTAGCGCTCGCAGATGATGAAAGGCCCCTTCAAATGTGAGACTGCACTTTCTACAAAGTGAGTCAAAAGCACTATGTAGCGGCTTGCAAAGCAGCAATTGCAGAATAGATAACATTCATAAGCGGCCAAATGCCCCAAAGCACAAGCACAGTTAGCTTGTACAGTATGTATAGTATGGTATCGTATGTGCTTTGCTGCTCTTCACAGGCTCATCTTTAAAGCCATCCATTCTTTGGGTCTCCAGAGTCCAGACATAGTAGCTCAGTGGACCCCGGGCCAATTTTTGCCTAATCTTGTTTGGAACATTGGCTTATTTCCTTTGAAACACTAAAACAAAATAATCACCATGTAAATGGGAAAGGTTGCATTCGGGGTGAGGTTTCTTTTATTTTAAAGGGTAAGTTCACCCAAATCACAAAAAGTAGCATATTTTCTCACTCCTCGATATTTTTTGATATATGTTTTATTACAGAACACTGAATTGTTGAAGTGTTATTGTCATATCTGTCCATTCAATGCAAAGCCACAGCAGCCAGTTCACCTGATGTCCTGTCATTGCCATAGTGTTGCCAGGCAAACAAGACTTTAGGTCAGGGCTGGTCAACCTAAATGGCTCGCTGTGATTCGTTGTAAAATAAACAAGAATATGGCTTGAGTATATTTCTAATTACATGTCATAGTTTATACACTAGATGTCGTCAATGATTATCAGTCAATGGAAACAAGTACCACAGTTGATGAAGTTAAACACGCCAATCCGAAAAGGAAGTGAATGCCACCATTCAACCTGTTCTCAGTCCGAATTTGTCACATACGGCTGTTTGGTCAGGACCCCTTGGCGTCACTTTTCAACAGGCAGGGTAGCCTGATTGACCCGTGTTCACTTCCCAAAGCAACAAATGACGTAGTTTAAAGAGCAAGAAAAGTCCACATTTGGAGGAGGTCGGTGTGGTTGAAGGGGTCAATCGCAGGACCTTCACAGAAGAGACCATGGTTCATGTCCTGAGTGAAACCAAACATGAGGGTTGATTTCGTAAATCTAACCAACAATAAAGGGGTATCTGGTGCCTTAAAAATTGACGCCAAGGGGTCCTGACCGAACAAGTTGGGAGTGAGAATATGTTGGGAAATTCCGGAAACGTTGGAGAAATTAGTACATTTTCACAGGCGTCAAGGGGAAGGATGTCTGAATTTGGGAGGGGGTTTTCTGGTCTACAAACACTGATTTTTCTCACAGTGTTATCAGAAAACTACACATGTACTAAGATAAGCTAACTTCTTGCTGGTTATAGCTTCATGAAAGGACAGATGTGAGAATGGTATCAATTGCGCATTTCCCAAAAAATTGGATTATACAAAAGACCCAAACTTACCTGTGAGGTAAGACAAGGCATTGCTAGTAGTAAGTTAGAAAATATGATTTTTGTGATTTGGGTTTAGTGACCATTTGCAATCGTTGATGGTTGCATGGATGAATGGGTGTAATTGAAGATGGACTATCATGTCATGGATGGACATGATAGAGTGTGATTAACAGATTAATGGGAGCCTTTTTCAAACCATTTCTCTTTCTCTTTGACAACTACATTGCCTTGTTTTGTCACACAAAGTACAGTCAAAGTAAAGGCTCTAAACTGGCACAGCCCAAGCTGCTGTTGCTGGACTTTGAAAGCAGTTCAGTCTCTGTGATGTCTGCTTGTTGCTTTCATCGGTTTTAAACTAAACTGCAGTCAAGGAGTGGAAGAGAACAATCAGCAGATACTGCAGCAGCGGAGGAATCTTGTGTTTCGCAGCCCAGCTTTACAGACACAAAAGGCAGACCTCAACATACCTGAAAGATATTTGCTGCTTGACTTGTGATCAACTGCAAGAAGAGGTAACGCTTTAGGGCAAAGCACAATAGTCACAGCCTCCAGGTTTACAACAAATCGGAGTGGCCTTCATGGGAGACACAATAGGTCCAAACTTAAACACTGACATTGTACTTGGGTGATTAAAGCCCAACTCACACAGGACTACCGGTAACACTTTAAAGCCAAAGTTATACTTTCTGCATCCATGAGCGCACAAGTGTCCTTGTGACATAAATTTCATGACCAGAAGCTGTATGCATACACCCTGTGCAGACATCCAAGCTACAGAGTACGTCTGCACATGTCTGGAACCATGCAGACTCTAGAATGCAGTATAACGATGCATGCAGGAGTCTGCTACAGTATAAGTTTCCTCTTTAGAGGTGTATGCATAGTCTCTGTGCAAATGTCCACGTACCTCCAATTTGTTGTGACTTGTCCTCCTGATGGACTCCAGAAAGTATTATAAACAGACCTACTAGGCATCTCGGGTGTCCCCAGCTGTCCGCATATGCATCCATTTCCAGTATATCCAGGCCTTAAGTCCCTCATCTATCATTTCTGAGCAGTTTTCATGTATTTAATACATTAGTATAACACACTATAGTGTAGTTGTACAGAACTACAAAGACATTTTAATAAATTACATTGATAAAGACTTATATCTGCTTGCATCATGATGGGTTATTAAGCATTTATTATATCTATAGACTTATGCTTATGAATGTTAAATAGGGGGACATAAAGTACAGCGTTACAGGACTATCATTACCTGAGGACTTCATGCTATTTGTGTTGAATTTGCCATGGGTCCTTTATGTTATTAAAATACATTCTTCTTCCTCTAGTATTCTAACATTGTTGTTTTTTTCTACATATCCTCCTCCTTTACTTCTAACAGAGACAATACAAATGTCTTGGGGGCATTTTATGCTTCATTTCCATCATGTCCAAAGATGGGACTTGCTCTACACACGATCACAGGTCAGTTGATCCGTCACATGAGGTCCTGAGGTAATGCTCAGTGTGAATTGGGCTTAACACAAGAAATCAAACGATTATTGAATCCTTTTGAGTGCACTGGTGATTGAATAATGACTTGCATATGGGGTTACTGTAAGAGTGCGACTTGTTTGTTCCCCAAAGCTCATCCTATATCCCCCTCCCCACGACCACAGGGCCATATTAGTGACACTGGGGTATTTATAAGAGAGGTGAAGTTGTGGGTGCTTGCAGTGCGGTGGAAAGTGAAGCAGGGACTTCACAGCTATATAAGGGTGTGTACGAAAGTATGTAGAGGAGCAGCAAAGGAGGCTGAGATCCGTTACATATAGAAATGGGTGTGGAAGGGGGAGGAGGGAAGGCCGGCAGGGCTGATGAATGGAAGAAGACACTCGACACACACATTCGCACTTCACAGCCACCTTCTCCTTCTGACAAGCTGGTCATTTTTAACCTCACTGAAAACGTCTCTCATTCCTGATTTCTGGTGTTTTTCTTCCCTTGATCACCTTTCTTTCCCATCCTTTGTGCCCGTCTGCATAGTTTGTCCTGGCTTACTCTCCTGACACCGCTTCACCCTTCCTCGTCTGTTCCCATGCTACCACCCGACCCATGCAGAGCCAAGGGAGGGGTGAGCAGTGTAATCGCTTGGCTCTCTCTCCCAATGCCCAGTCAGTGTCAGCTTGTCAGGTGACACAAGATGAGGGCAGAGCGCCATGGTGAGTTGTCAGAAACGTGCTCTGGGTCGCTGCTGCACTTGGCTGTGGCACCAAAGGATGAGCTAGGAGAAGGTGGCAGGTTCACAGTGCAGCAGAGAGGTCACATTTCTTGTAATATAGCCCCCACATGCTTCCTCTACACTGCTCACTGCAGGTTCGCCTACAGATCAGTCACTTTAGTTTAACTGCACTTGAGCGGCAGATGTTAATGGCATAGGTAGACACGCTTGTTAATGTTTTAAGCCTGTACCATCCATTCGTCCTCTCTTTGCTGCATCTGTTGGAGTGATACTCCACTGAAAACTTGTTGCTGGAGAATCAAAGGACATTAGTTGTAGCCAGCTTGGATTTTCACCAATTTCTTTTGCTTGACGTGTATTAATTTTGGAGATGCTTTGCTTCAAAGCAACTCAAAGTACAAACCGAACCACAGAAGTTCAATAAAAAGCCTTCAGAATAAGAGCCACAGCACTCGAGTTCAAATTCCACCTGACACACGTTTTACAAAGTCTCAAATTCCTCCCGACAAAAGAGTAAAAAGTAGCAAATTCCTCCTGAAAAAAGAGTAAAAAGTAGCAAATTCCTCCTGAAAAAAGAGTAAAAAGTAGCAAATTCCTCCTGACACAAGTTACAAAAGATTCCATCAGTGATCTAGTTTAATGGCAACAAAAGTTTGTATGAATGACTGAATCACCCCCAAAACATAATCCACCTCCCCTTTGTCCATCTGTGTACCCAGTACATTCAAAAAACATGCAAAAATATCTGAACATGCACCCAAATACACTCCTTCTATTTGTCAGTAACATGATGTGATGTTTGGGTCCAGGATCAGCAAGGGAAGTTACTAACGCTCATTAATGTTCCTTTGACAGCGCTGGTCTGTTCCACAAGATGACAGCATTGTATTTGTTGGCATTTGATTAGGTTGGATCAATAAGTCCTTCACCAGTTGCCAAGATTTCAGAGATGCCAAGATTTCAGGACTTCAAAAGTCATTCTCTGGCCCCTGATCTGTCACACGGACTTCTTTCAAGACATTTCCATTCTCCTCACACACAACTGGCTTTTTGTACTGCACAGATATGAGTCACAGTGCAACAGGAAATCAGTAGGTAACACTGTAATTTGCATGTGATTCATCCATACATTCATAACAGCTATGCAACCAGCTACCATCCATCCATCCCCTGTGTAATTTCCATACCTGCTTATTTCTTTTCATTACCAGCAAAAGGTGGAACTTAGTCTGTTTGGAAAGCAGGTGACACTCTGGACTCTTTCATCACAGTGTTACGAGCATTGAGACTTATGTGGAAACAACCACTCAGGCTTTGATTTTACATATCAGTGTGCAACAATGCCTGCAGATACTGTAGAATTGGGGCTTTTCCTGACTTGACATAAGCCTGATCTTTATTTATTCATCCATCCACCCAGCACTGTCCTTCTTCCCTCTCTCTGCCCTGTGTGTCATTCGCCCTTCCAGCCCTGAGACACTGAAAACGGCTGAATAAACCATTAAAGTAAGAATTTGCCTTGTTGTTCCCTCTTCTCTCATTGGTCTAAATCTGAGCCTCTGACTGAGACCGGGTCTTTTTTGTTCAGTTGTACCCATGCAGGCCTTGTGTGCCTCTTAAGTGAGCAATTGATGGTGAGTCACACGTTTCTGTTTGTGCGCGTCACCTTATGATGTAAGTCACTCAGTGAGAGCCCAGAGGACACGCACACACTGTAAGAGCTTCCACACCAGCTGCAGAGGCAGCTAGCTCTGCTGTTAGCCTTGCTCTCATTAATATTTGAGTGCACGTACTGTACATCTGTGAATGTACAGATACTGTACACAGTGTGCATGTGTGCTGAAATGGTTTTACTCACATATACCATAAATGCAGGTAAACCAATGACCATGTATATTGCAAGTTTTATCCTTTTATTACCAATTATCGTCCAAAAACAATCCACAGCTGATTACATTTCTGAGTATGATCTCCCAGGCAGCCATTGATTTCCATTCATTTATATATATATGGCAGGACTCTTCAAAGTCAAGACCTCGATTAGCATCTGGTCCAAGCGGCAAGTCAGGCAGGACCAGCCCATAATAGGCTGCAATATGTTATTAATTATAACATTTTCTACTTTGAAACAACTTGTCCCTTGAATAAATAAATTCACATTGAATATTCAGTGTAGCTGGAGATCGTTCACAGTGTTCCCGTCCCCAGTTAAATGTGCTTTTAATGCAGCTTATTTTGTTGACATCGTCGTCATGGCTGCATTCGCTGCGGCGGAGAGTTTTGTGTGTTGTTGCTGCCGAGTTCACACACTAACATTACAGAGGACAATTTCCTATCAGCTGCTAAATCACAGAATGTGTCTCGTTTTGTCTTGTACACAGTTTCCACAACCAATGTAGACGTAGTTATAAGAATGTCTGAGTCAGAACTAAATGTGGACGAACTGTCTGAGCTTGTCTGCCTCAGTTTTGTGCTGGCCAATCACAAGAGATGTGATGTAAAATGTTATTTTGTTAATCACCAATCCGGACTTCTGGCCTTGAATAAAAATCACTTGCACAGACTTGTAACCTGTTTGAAATATAGTTAATGAAAATCTGTTATTTGGACAAATAAGCAATCCTGTGATGGATTGCTGAGCTGCGATTTAAGCAATCAATTTTCACCCTGAAATAAAAATAGTAGAAGCCAATGGCTGCTGAGTGGGAAGAGCAATAAAAAGGTCAAAACCCGACAGTATGCTTGGAAATATATACCAAAAAGTATGTGATGATCTACAAAAACACTGCTATGGCGCTTTAACATGTTGACTCATAGGTCAAACACAAACCAGGTGGTAACAACGCGATCATCTTTCCCACATTTTCTCCAACGTCTGGTCTACTACCTGAAAAATGGCTGAATCTGTAAAACGAAGGAACATTAAGAGGTTTTCAAAGCAGCAAGGTTTCCCATCATCCAGTATGAGCAACTGTCCCGGGATCTGTGCAGAAGTAGAAGTTCAGCCAGCTTTTCCCCCCAGCCAGATAGTAAATTAGTAATGGCTGCTGTAACACATCAGGACGTTCTACACCAGGCTGTTACATAACACTGCACCGGGGTGGTCATGAAAGATTCAGATACAACAGTCAACACACACTCTGACTTGCCACCAGCGAGTGGGACTGCACTCTTTGGAAGGAGGCCATCGAGGATTTTGCACAGAGATAAGATGGTCCGATCTAATGTGTGAGACTGAATCCAGAGGAAATCTTAACTTTAGCATTTTCACTTTTTCATGGCACAACAGGGTCTCATGGGAGATATGATGAAATGCGTGGAAAGCTTTTAGAACTCGCAAAGCTACACAAGCTGATTCACTACATCAAATTGTGAGGAGCAAAGTGTCTGGGACCATCTGCGAATGACTCACTGTGACAGCAATAAGCCATGTTAGAATAAATAATCTCATCTGATAAACTCAGAGTCCCTCCTGTGTTTGTCAAGCTGGTTTTTTATGAGTAACAGAAAAGGTTTGACAGAAGTTATTTGGTGATAACAGATGAGGGGCGGCGTGATGTGGTTGGTTTGTGGCAATTGTTTTTCACTGTTGTTTGTGGGAATATGCACCACGAAATCACAGTGTTTAACCAAATTACCATCAAACCAGCAGTTTACCAGGGGAAAAAATGATAATGATAAAAGCATATTCACATTGCCAGTGTGTGTGAGTGTGTTAGCATGCTAATGTCAGCATTTAGCTTAACATTTCAGCATTTATATGCACATTTCTATATATATACAGTATATGTATATATAGCATGATGTTATCTTTGCAGGAAGTAGGAAGAATATTGCATGACTTCAGTGAATGAGTACCAGGAAGCAGATACAATGAGTTCAGTTACACACTGTGATGTAAAGCACTTATGGACTGTACTATCTGTGCTATCTTTATTCAAGTCCATCACTTTGTGGACTGAAGATGTAAGTCAAGGTTTCAACGTCACAAAATGCACATTTAAATTTTTCATATTGCACCTTGAGCCGCTGCATTTCCTTGACATTTTTCTCCCATGAATAAGTGATCCCTGATACGGAGGGATAAGGGAGGAGGAGGGAAGCAGAAAAGAACATTCAGTAAAGAAAAGCAAAAAAAGTGCAATGCTGACGGAGTAAGTGAGCACAGCAGGATCATTTATAAATCATTATGTATAGCAAGAAAGTACACATACTGTAACGCACTGCAGAACACCATGTGCAAATACAATGTATGGGCTGTTTACTACAACTGTATTTTGGGTTCACAATAACTTCAAGCAACCATCCCCTCCATTTTCAACTGGCAGCCATCCAATGAAATGTCTACATTTGCTAAATCTACGTCAGAACGTATTGGTTCTTGAACAAGCTTTGTTGGGTTTTACTGAGGACAGTCAGTCAGTGGTGGAGACGGGGGAGGGGGGTGGCGTTGGTAAATTTAGCATGACAGAAACAGCATGCGGGCTGTCTGCCATGCACCATGGGAACTATTTCGGATGGTTGTCGGGAGCTGCTGACGGTCCCACACTGAGTCTCACCCCGGCTAATATTGAAGAAATGTGGAAAATCTAAAGCAGCACAGATTCTCATTGTCAACACTTGGTTGACTACATTTTCATCTATTTTCCAGTTTTATTTCTTTCTTTATGAGTACACATTCTCTATAGATGTGTTTTTATTGATATTTACAAAATATCCCTACGGCTATTATATTGAAAAAAATTGTAGAAAATTTTGGTTTTGTTGCATCTGCTGTCCCTGGGGTTTAATCTTTTTTTTCATGACTTGAGTTGTAAGGTTGGCGATCTTTCACAGGCCAAGCCCATGCAGCGAAAACACTTAGTATCACATGAAGTTTTACACTAAAGCTGCTGGTGAGCCATCTGGCAGAGTAGCAAACATACAGCTCGGGTTTACTGACTCGCTTTTGCTCACTTCGACTTATATAAGCAATAGATGACAGCAGTAACAGTTTACACTTCCATATCCAGAAATCCTGCCACATGACAGCAGTGAACAGCACATAGTATGTTCATGTTGAACACATTGTCTAAACTCTGCTTTAGATCATTTTTTGTGTATATGCTAATAAGTAGAATTTCTGGGAGTGTTGATATGAGCTTTGCTCTTACAGCCACACCTCAGATGCAGGCCTAGTGCAATCAAAAGCTGCTTGATGTAACACTAGCAATGATAAAGCCATTAAGTGTTTTTACCAAGCGAGATTGCAGATGTGCTGTGGAGGCTATTCATCTGCAGAGAGGGGCTTGCTTCCACTATGATTATGCTCTAAAATAGATTTTAAAGAATCACACAGAATGTTTCAATTCATGCAGCGTGGAAAGGGTGAAGAGATGATTGCATGCACGGCAAAGGTTTGGTACAATAAAGCGACTTGAGAGCTGCAGTTCATCATATTCAGTCTGTACAAAACACCTCTCGTATCATATTATGCTGGTCATGTATGGTACTTTGCACACAGATGCACAGTCATGCCTGTGATTAGTGAGTGTTAAACCTTTATTTCGAAAAAAAGGCGTACCAACCAATCTTAGAGATAGCTTAGCGCTATCTAATAAGATATTCTTCAGTCATCCATATTGTGACAGTGCATCAGGCAGCAAAATATATCGTTTCACCAACAGCTGAGACCCACAAAATCAAAAGGCTAACGCTTCTATTATTAATCCTCTACAAACAACAGGTGGCTTTTGACACGGACCAAACTGGACAGGCCGAAACGGTAGTCCGGTCCGAAAACAAACATCTCTACCCATCAACACTGATGAGGTGTCATTGGAGAGTAACGCCAAGGGCACCTTATCTAAACATAACTCCCGTCACATTTAATGACATCACATCTGACAAATTAGTTCTTAAATTAGCCCGTCTTCCACACTGTTAATTGGGCCGCCGAGTTGCAGCGAATGCAGGAGATCTACCAAGATGTGATGCTCTCACACTTGACATAATGGAGGGAAATGTTAAGTGGTGACAGCTGTGCTATTTGAATCAGTGAAACAGGTCTTCTGACACGTGCAGCCGAGGAGCGAGGAGCGAGGAGAGCTCTATGATGTTGGACAGTCTGAAAGTATATCCTGGAGGAAATTAAGTGGCTTGAAGCTGAAGTACCTGATCTGGAGTTCATGAGGTAAAGGGGCCATTGGAGACATGGCCTGTTGGCCCAGCCTGCTTCCAAGATAACTTGCGGTAACGAGATCCGATCCTACTTATGCATTCTGGATGTGGGGTGACAATGTCTGTCGCCTAAAATCAGAGTCAGTAATAGTTGCCGGCTGCCTGTCAAGTTCACACGCACGGGAAGGACGAGCAGCAGAGGACACAGGTTAATTCTGACCCTGATTTAGAAGAATTACACTTGAGAGAATTGCAAAGCTGGCCAGTTCGTTCTCTTTACAGTAGCATCAGCTAATAGCCTGGTTGCTAACAACATGAGCCAACTGAACATTAAAACCTGCTTCTGTTAGCTACTGTTTTTATACCTGTCAGGCTTTCCGTACTAGCATAGCATATATGCATATTTGCAACTCAAAATTCTTGCAGTGGATTCTTGATTTCAGAAAGGCAGGCTTTTCATTTCTAGCCCAACGGCTAGTAAACTGTAAACTTTGGTGGCTAACATGACGCCAGATTTTATCTGGTGTAGCCAGCTAGCTAATTAAGCTAACTATAGGGCAGTGAGTTGGTTGTTTCCTCTCATTTGACTCATTTAAAAACAAGAATACTGTCAAAGGGGTCTTGAACGCACACATGATGGCTGCAGACATGATTTAGTTGTGTAGGAAATGATCCATTTCAAGTACTGAGCATCTGTCACAACCACACAATATATTATCAAAATCTAGAAGTACTCTCTCGAAAACAGCACTAATAACTAAGCAAAAGTAATTTGGATACGCGATTCTTTGTCGAGTCAAGGTTGTGTTTTTGATGCCAGAGGAACATCTAACAATGGCATAGCTTTGAGAAACTGAGGTGCTTCAGTGGACTAAGGTGCATTGCCTAAAATAGCACATACACTATTAGCCCCACTCCTCCTCTCTTTCCATCAAGACTTTCCATTAAAAATGTAGGCAAGAAATTTATTGTGCCGGTGAAAGGAGGAGGGCTCAGTCAGTCAGTTTGGATAGCGGTTACCATAGCGACGGTCTGACCTTTTCCCAGATCTCTGAGTAGATGGAGGGAGATTAGAAAAGACAAAGCAGAAGCCTCCTTCAAACCATGAAGAGTCCCTGCACGTTATGAGACTACCTGTTGGCTTGCCCTCTGTGCACCTATGT
This sequence comes from Chaetodon trifasciatus, assembly GCA_037975065.1. NCBI lineage: Eukaryota > Metazoa > Chordata > Actinopteri > Chaetodontiformes > Chaetodontidae > Chaetodon > Chaetodon trifasciatus. Next base: position 3,123,623 of record JBBMOE010000017.1, on the reverse strand, counting down.
CACTTTTCTCAGGTATTAACATAATTTGATGCGACCAGGGGGGTAAAGGAAGAAAAAACAGCCCTCAAGCCGTCTTTTCTTTCATCTGTTTCCTTGCAGGAATATGCTCAGAGCCCTGTAACTCTCACTCTCTCTCTCCATCTTGTAGCAATAAAATGATCCACAAATAAAGGCTCATTTCCCTGCTTTAGTCACTGTTCTGTTCTCTATGTGTGAAAAATCAAATATCTTGTTTCATATTGTTGTGAAAGTGTGCTATAGAAATCCAGAATGCGTCTCAGGGCGTATTCACAGCTGGCTTGTTTGAACCAGTTGTTTCTAAACCTTGAGTGTTTCACTCCCACGTTCAGTTCTTTTGGGGATGCGTGAACAAGGCAATCACACTCGGGTGCAGGGCAAAACAAGTGGGCCACCATCAGAGACCAGAGAGGGTGGTCTCTGCGCACCTCTGCTCAAATTCATCGAACGTGCTCGTGTTTGTAATGAACGTATCAGTGTGCAACTAATTAACATGAACATGAGCGTTGTTAAGTCCTGTGAGAGCAAAGAGTTTCATCGCTCAGAAAAACCTAAATGCAGTGAGAACAGTTCGCAATATAAAAATGGTTCAAAAACCAAAAAAGTCAACCTCATGGTGGCGCTAGAGGAAAAGTCCAGACATCACCAAAGATGGTGGGCTTCAACCGTGAATATCTGCACACCTGTTGAGACATTTCATCCACACACCAGCATTGCCATCCCTGCTAGCATTGCTAAAACCCTCATCTTTTCTGCAGCGCTCTTTTCAGCCAGTTTCTCCGTTATTTTCACAGTTGCCATATAACACAGAAAAGCTCTCTGATGGCGTTAGCATCCAGATGAAACCCTGCAGTGTTGGAAAATGGGTTTTTCTACTTAAAGCATGTCAGAAGTAATCTTGAATGAGTCTCTAGTATGTGGTGATAATGCTTTTTGCAATAATTGAGCAATTATGTGGTGCTATATATTCTTTAACTTGCATCTTGGGGTAGGTTATGTGCTTCTATGCTTGTTCCAGCCACTTTTTCATGTTTTTCTTTAATTGTTTAATCAACTGGGGGTTGCAGATAGAGTGGTAAGACTTTTAGGAAAGGGTCAACAAGGTGCTTTCTGCTATTTGCTCGTGCAGTTTACTGAATGGTGCACAGGGTGACATAACATAGTGTGAGTGCGAGAGTGGTGGCATGCTGGTGAAGATGGTGGCAAGTAAAAGATCACTGCAATCTGAACTGTGTGGAGTGCAGTGATTGAAGAGCATGGGCTTTTACAGTGCGCAGTATGCCAAAGGTCAGAGTCCAGACAGGGAGAGAGGGACAGAGAGGTGCATGCGAGGCAGAATTAGGCTTTGCTTTTGTTTTCTTTACTGTTAGAGATGCAAAGCGGACAGTGACCACAAGGAGCCCTGTCTGTGGTCACCGATCGACAGGTGAGGTAGAGGAAGAGACGCACTTCCTCTTCTATCCTCTAATTACATATGGAGCACAAATAAAATAGACGTTTGCTGTTGTCTGACGTTTTCCTCTTCTTTTGATTCATTTGGTTAATTTCACTCAATGAACTGTGCTTTTTTTTCTCTCTCTGTCTCATTATTCAATTGTATTAACCTTGATGCTTTGGCAACATTGTTCACTTGACATTCATGCCAATAAAGCATATTGAATTGAATACAGAGAGAGAGAGAGAGAGAGAGAGAGAGAGAGAGAGAGAGAGAGGATGAATGAATATGCAGACCAGCATTCTCAAAATTAGAAATTCATTTAATCACAGCCTTTGGCACATGGTTGCTAATTCTGCCCCCTGCCTGTTAGTCTTTAATCATGTCTGCGGATGACTTCTGCTTCATAATATTTGGTCTGAGTCATAATGATGAAAGATATTTTTGGCTAAAGTGCTGCAGGTGAGGCGGGCTTATCTTAAGACCGACTCATCAGGGCTGTCAAATCTACCTCGTGCCTCCCGAACGTGCTTCCAGTTTATTAAACAGATTGCTGTTGTTACTTTGCACAGATTGCATGTGATTACTCTGCTAGATATGAAGTGGGACTGAAAAACTGCACGGCGAGAGCTATGTTAAACCCTGTTGCTATGCTGCACGTGAAAACTTCGTCAGACGTTGAAGGGAAAAAGCAGCAGAAGATTGCTGTTGCTTAAATCTTCGTGTCTTTCTGCCTAATTAATCAACACGTGCCCCCTGTTTGCAGCTTCAAGCACACAAACTGTCTGACCGCAACAACCTGCAAGTTAGAATCTAAATTTTCTTCAAGACTGACTTTCTCTGGAGGGAGAAGTTCTCATTTATTTAAAGAAACTGCATTTGGTGAAGCCAAACACACACAGATTTGATGAGATGGTAACTTGGAATCAGTTGGAGTCAATTAATTAGCAATTATTTTGCTAGTTGGAGTTATTTTCAAGAAAATGCCCCAAATTTTGATGCTTCCAGCTTATGGAATTTGAGACCTTGCTGCTTTTCTCAGTCTCACACTATAGAAAATTAGATACATTTGCACTCTTTGATAGACCCAAAAGATTAATAACTAAGATATAAAATTGCTTTATACCATAATAATAAAGATAATAACCCCTATTTTGCGTCATAGTCAATGTGACATGTGTTCCACTGATTCAACTTTGTCTCAACAAACGAAACTTTGAATTAGTCGAGGCAGAGCGCTGAAGTCAAGCTTCTCTTAACTGATCGGCATCAGCTGTTTCTTTCATGCTTCACAATCACTGGTTCCTCCAGCAGCAGTGTGGCTGTCACTTGACCAGTAACATCCAATCAGATTCCATCAGGTGCACCATTATAGCCTGACACTTTGATTACACCGCAGGGAGGTTCATGCCAACTCTGTTTGCTCCTGCAGCTCCTTATGTGCACACTCCCAGGGTTCTAGCTTCATATCCAAGCTCAACAGGCTTTTATGTTCTCAGCCATGTTTTTTGAATGTCGAAATCACCCACCTACAGCTTAGCCTAAAGCCACCTGATGCTATACTCCTTCAAACTAAGACCTCAAATTTGCAGGAAAGACAGTTTTCTTGAATTTGGACAGTGATATTTCCAGAGTTGCTGAACAGATTTCTACCATAGACCATATTTACATGGTGGCCATTTTCCTCAGATGTCACACTAATGGTGGGAAGCAGCACTGGATTATTTTTCACAGACTAAGTCAAGTCCAGCTGGGGTCAAAGGTGGCGTGTTGGACATATTTTAAGAGGGACAGGGTGAGTGGGGAGTTTGTTGGTGACGTGTGTCAGAGTATCGCTACACTGGGAGGTTTTGCTACCTGTCCTAAAGCTGTCAGGATTTCTGTCGTGTCAGCATTTTCGCCCTCTCATCGTTCTTTTTAAACTGTTACCTCTGACTTCAGCAAGTTCTTTACGGGCTACATGTCAACATAAGCCTTTTTGCAACCTTTTCAGCACACCGAAGATGTTGCTGCTATCGTCATATCTCCATTCCTTCTCGGGAAAAGAAAAACCTAGATGGTTTTGAACTTTTTTTCGTTTTTTCGGTTTGTCCACCCACAATGGAGTAAGAAATCTTTACAGTGACAAGGATTTAATTTGATAGCAACCATCTGATGCTTTCATGCATCATCACTCATCATCAGTGATCTACTTTTGGCAGCCCCTGGTGGATTATTCTCCAGACTAATTTGCTAAATATAACTTATTCTGTTTCTGTTCATGTGCTGGGCGTCAAAGAGGAAGCTGTGATTTGAATAATTAAGAAAGACCATTTATTTTCCTGTATTTATAAGAGAAAAGCTGGAGAAATAGCTCCAAGCACCTTTTGCTCAAATTAATATACAGCCAAATGTATTATGTAATAAACCCTCTAACATTACTTTTTTATGAAAACACAGCAACTAGAAGCATACATCAACACATCCTCTCAAACATGTACGGTCCAAGCTTGAAACAAAGGCAGTTTAGATTTGATTCCCTGAGCTCTGCACTTTAATAATTCATACTTCCTGATTCATAGGTGGTAATGACCAGCTATTTTAAGCATCCCCTCTGAGCACCTCTTGTGCTCTATCCCGATTGGCTGACTGGTCACAACTGGCAGGAAGTCAGTAACGGAGTAGCAGTCCAGCAGGGACCTGCTCCGGTAAGCATCTCATTCTCAAGCCAAGAAGCACAACTTGGCAGCACCGAGAGGAAATTGATCAGATCCAGTGACTTGTGTGTGTAAATGATGGTTTAGGACTTCAGCCTGCACCCAGAGGGTGTGAAGTAACACAGAGCAGAATGGTTTGTGTTGCCTGAGAGAACTGACAGAGCAGTGGGAGCACTAGCTGAGGTGAGATATGGCCCTAAACTCTCTGTCCATCCCAGGAGGGCTTTTAGCCTCTTGCTAAGCATGCAGGGCTGTCCTGGGCTATTTACAGAGGTGACTTATGGAGGCTGGTGTAAGGTACACTGCGTCTCTGTAAGAAGACACTGCTGCGTTGACGGGCAGAGGGTTGCTGTGGTGAATACACTGGCTGACAGTGGGGCCCAGGTGCATCGACTGTGGGCCGGCTGGTAGAGAGTCCCTTAGACGTATTTATCCAATAAGAGCTTCCAGAATATGCATACTCTTTTTCTATTGCCAGCTGATTAGTAGCACCACTGGAGCAATTTAAGCAGAAGTGTCTGGCTCAAAGGCACCTCAGCAATACCCCCCCCTCCCCTCCCCCAAGTGTGATTTGCAGGCCCACTGGTCACAAGCCTCCTCTATTTACTGATAGAGCCTCTGGTTAACTGGCAGCTAAACCGAGCTGGAAATGCGATACACCATATCTGCGGGCAGAATCAACACTGAGGGAGTACACAATTTGAACAGTTGTCCTGGTCTTTAACAAAGCATGACAGAACCACAGCGGACCATTTGAAAATGTTCTGTTCGGTCTACATGCGCTCTGATTTATGTACCATGCTAATGGTGTAATTAAGTATGATGAATGACAAATGTCAATGAAGTAAAGTCACAGAAATACACTCATGCATGGAATTTTAGACTTCTGTTAGTGATGATCATGACATGAATGTTTGGCCTGGTTTAAACCTGCAGTGAAAGCCATCAGGTGAAGGACTTGCACAATAGACACTCTTAAGTGATGCAGTCTTAAATGGGTTAGCATGTTTGGTTTAGCTGTCATGTGACTTGGGTTTGACTTTCTGTCCAATCCAACAATTTAATGAGAAACCATAAAGCTTCAAAATAAAATGATGTGCAAGGCTGGCTGACTGTAGCTCTGTATGCTGGGTGTCCTGACCAGCGTGATGTGGCTAAAGCCTGGGGATCTCTTGATAAACTGGGCACCACAAAGTGCCGTCGGACAACATCAGAAGTGTTTATTCTGAACGGCCGCACTCAAAAGCAATGCCAAGCGCTTGCCATCCTATAGAGGAGAAACAGTCATTTGTACAAGGGAAACCCTGCCTACTGTCTCACCTTTACACACCTGGCAAATCACCACAGGGAGTGATTGTGTGATTTTCCACTTTGTGGGATTGCACCAAACCCCCAGTCTTGGAGCAAATGGTTTGGCATAATGTGCTGCTATGCTGAACAGGTTGTGTTCTTCAGGTAAACTGAGTCACGACAAGCCGACTAAATAACAACTTAATTGATAATCAGACGGCAAGTGTTTGTATGTATTCACCCATCACTTGACATCATATGGTTCCCTGTCAGTGCTTCTCACTGCTTCGCTCATTCTCCAGCCTGCCTCCTTCAAGTCAGCATCTGTCCAGTCATACTTGGTAGGATGCCACGCCTGAAGAGTCCACGAATCCCTCAACTTGACCTCACCCCATCATTTCCACCTGTTCTGCTCGCCTTCCTTCTCAACCCCAAAGTACGACAGCCATGACAGCATCCAGGATTCCCCAACTGGAGCCAAATTCTCCATGTGAAACCCTTACCTTCCTTCCCCTCTTCCCACTGTGACCCTTCCCCCACATGGGCCACAGAGCCATCCACTGTCATGCTTTGGCGGAGACCCACCTCCAAAGCCAGCTCCTCTATCTGAAACTGCTTCATGGCACTGCGGTTCCCATCCACATTTTTGTGGTAGTAGATCACCATCACGTCGTACTTCTTCATGATGGACTTGTAGTTCTTGGCGGTGAGGCTGTGGACACGGTCTTTGCCATCATACTCTGGGATCTCCAAGCCCTTCTCCCCCCAGGACAGGGTTCCTAAAGATAGGAAAACCCCCAAAAACACCCAGCCCCACTTCATGGCTATTGTCACCTGGCGGTCGCAAGAACACCTCTTCTCACAGCCTTAACTGTTGACGTGGGGTAGATGGGGAAAAAACACACTTTGAAGGTTTAACGTTGTCCCTAATGCAAGTTGGTGTCAAGCAGGGAGTTAGGAACAAAGTCTGCTTCCTTTCCCCACCGGCTAGAGAGGAGCAGGTCTGACAGTAACACCCTCCCTTTAAAAAAGAGATACACGTGGTTTTGCTGACGCCACAGAAAGGGGGAGGGTCTCTTTTTCAGGACGCAATTCGGTATGTGAGTAAGCGACACACCGATCCCACTCATGCAAGAGCCATGTACAAAACAGACGGGCTGCCAAAAAAGTAGGACTTACAGTGAGAGGGGTGGGGGTGGGGGCTCCTGAGCAGCCGTCAGAAAAATAGCAAATGGGTGGTAACATGGGAGGAGCTGTGTTTAGGTCATGCGGCCACCTGTTTGAAGTCGTGGCCATGAAAAGGGACAGCGGTTGTGTTGGGTGTTTGGAAAGCTGCAGATACCAGCTCAGTGTCTTGGAGGACAGACGGCATGGACGGACGCACGACGAGAGCTTGAGGAAAGAAGAGCTCCAAGATGCCATTCCCATATTAAGTTTTGCGGAGGAGTCGGACTCTCGCTAAAAATAAGGCCTCTGCGGGACAGCTCTGTGGACAAGATGGCGTCCACGCAGAGGGTCAAAGGGTAGATGTTCTCTGTGGGCACAGATGGATGGAGACAAATGGAGACGCAGAGTCATGCACACACTCGCTTGTGCTGGACTTTTGTTCATCTAATGTCATGCCGTTGGTCAGTTTTGTCATGCTCTGGAGCCATTATATGGATAGTTACAGATGGTGGACTATTGTGTTTTTGATTGTCCAAAAAAAAAAAGACAAAATGTTCTACTTTATTGTTTTTCCACACACACTCCTGTTGTACTTCCTTAATTATAAAATCTTTATTGAGCTTGAAGGTTAAAGGCGCCCTGTGGAGAACAAAGGCACAATAGAAACAAAGTGTGGACCCACTCATGAAAACATAGTGCTGCTTTAATTAAAACCAAAACAGTGGTGATACACGTACTACAGTACATCCTTCCCAGTGCGGATACAATTTTCTCAGTTGTCATGGAGATGGTTCACTTGTCATCACATGAAAGCCATTAATTATGGTGGTGGTGGTCGGGGAAGGAGGGATCCCAGACCTCGCCTCACCTCAAATTCACACATTTTTTTGATTATGTTTTTCTTAATTCTGTTTTACGCTTTGCAATTAACTCCATTTAATTGGAAAAAACGTGCACTCTGCATCCCTCATCAACTATAAATACATAATCTGATGAAAGCACAAGTCAGAATCAGGATTTGAAAGGATATTCACTGTGGGGAAGCTGTGGTAAAACAGAAAATACTTGCCTTTTTCTGGTGTCAAAATAACATTACCTCAGGTTAGCCGTGCTCTAATTGACTGCCATTCATTTAAATACACAACCCGAGGCAGCTGTTACCAATGAACGCTGTTTTAACCGTCACCAGAGGCGTCGGCAAACCACTGGCTCAAGACAAAATAACTCGGTGATGTTACACGCGGTGGTTTTGTGGATGGTGGCTGTCGTGTGGAATGGCTGACGCACCAGTGTCATGCATGTTATATTTCCTCACCCTCGTCAGGCATGCGTGTGGAGTATATTTTGGAAACGATGATCTGAGCGGAGAAAAGAGATGGAAACATGGAATGGGAGAGAAAGAGCGAGAGACTCCAGTTTGGGATCATGTCAGCTATTAGTTTACAAAGAGAAAGGGGAGAGAGTGGCTATTAATAACAGTGTGTAATATGATCAGCCTTCTCCTCCTGCTGTGTTTGTATGTGCCTATTGAGATGCCAGTGAGGGTTTGGGAGGGCTGGACTCTGGTCGAGGGTCTGCACGACATGAGTACAGTAGAGCATCAGGACACTGTGAGCTTTCACATATGAAGTATTTGCCTTCTTGTTTGTGGTTTGGAAGATTCTGGGACTCAGGAAGTCAAAGAACTGAACTCTGATGTGTTGATAGTTTTGAACTAGTTTGAGGTCGTGTCATAGTTTGACTGCATTAGTTTTATAAAATGGTCCTGTTTGTTCACATTAAAGGGGCCCTCCAGCTGTTTTGTGTTGCACTTCCATAAAGTTGGAGGTAAAATACACAAAAATAAAATTGCCAATATAGCATCTTTTGCCAGACTCCTGCTGTCTCTTAAATGTTTCCTTATTTTATAGCTCAACAACCTAATTTGTAACACCTTTTCTTCATTTTTTTTGTTTTGTTTTCATTCATTCATTCATCTTCTATACCCCGATTATCCCTTTCGGGGTTGGGGGGGGGCTGGAGCCTATCCCAGCTGTCAATGGGCGAGAGGCGGGGTACACCCTGAGCCGGTCGCCAGCCGACTGCAGGGCAACACACATACACACATTCACGCTCACACTCACACCTAGGGACAATTTAGAGTCACCAATTAACCTAGTGAGCATGTTTTTGGTCTGTGGGAGGAAGCCGGAGTGCCCGGAGAGAACCCACGCATGCACGGGAAGAACATGCAAACTTCACACAGAAAGGCCCCCGCCTGACCCAGGGATCGAACCGGTGACCTCCTTGCTGTGAGGCACGCGCACTACCTGCTGCGCCACCGTGCCGCTTTTGTTTTGTTTTGTTATTTTTAATTAGTTTGTTTTGTTTTTGTTGCCTCTCAGGGCTGGGTGGCAAGTGTTTTGTTGTTTTTTGTGCCCTGATCCTGAAGAAACAATATTTTAACCTTGAACCTACACCTATATGATTTATTATTATTATTATTATTATGCATCAACATCATATAGCCTCAATTAAAAACTGATGCATGATATATGCATGTCATTGTCAAGACAATAAAAGTGGTGAATAAATAGTGATGTAGACATTTTAAAGACCTCACTGATGCTGGTTTCATTAGTGCTGCACGCCTGTGTGCCTCAAAAGAATCATTTCTTCCCTTTTCCAGCTGTCAGAAAGTCTGGTGACAAGCTGACTGAAAGGCTTTGGGTTACACTTATCAACTCCGTATCAAATATTTTGAGAAGTCGCAGGCAGGAGCGGCTGCTGCTGTAATGGCAGACAGCAGCAGGATTTGACATTTTTTCAAAGACTGGCAGAAAGTGCAAGAGGCTTGACGCAGAGATTGAAGCAGACTACACACACTCCTTTGCTGTATTCAGCTTCTAACATCTGTCATCACGGAGAATAACAGGACTTTCACCGCGACTGAGAGCTGACATTTCCCCTTAGATTAAATTAACAGATGCGTGGCCCATAGCTACAGCTGATACTGCCTCCTTCATTAAATTACCCTCTGTATTGGCAGTGTGTGTGTGTGTGTGTGTGTGCAGATGCATGCATGTGACCAAGTGACACCCCGACCTGTTGCACCTCTGAGGTAAACAGCACCCTCCTCTGGCGGTTGCACTATTGAACCTCATTACAAGTCCATCTTCTCCCTCTTATCCCTCCTTCACCGCTCGACTCAAGCAAGATGAGTAACAACAAGCATCCATACGGTCTGTGGCGAGTCATTAAACTGTGTGTGTGTGTGTTGTTGCTACAGCGACTGGAAGGGCTTCTCAAGCAGCTCGCTTCATCAGTTGAGAAAGCACAACACACACGCTGCAGCAAATGTGCCTCATGGCGAGGATCTGATGAGGTGAAATTGCAAATCGAAGGGAGCAAAGTCCATCGATCAGGTTTGCGTACTGTAAAAAAATCCTCAGAAATTAGTCATGCAGATGCTAAAAAAATGCAAATTAATGTATAAGAAAATGAGCAGGCAAGTGTTTTACTACGTTTTCAAACTATTCTTTAAAAAATAAATATTTTAAAAACCTCAATTCATCAGCTAAGAGGTTCATGATGGCTTCAGTCTCAAGTGCGCTCAGTCCCTTTACAGTAATGATTGAAGTGGTTCTGGATGGAGACCGGCGACCTGCAGCACGTCTCGGCAGGGAGACGAAAGGCCTCCATGCTGCATGTCACCTCATCCTCCATGGCAGGGGGTGAGAATGTGACACGTCTGAGCTGCAGCGCTAATGAGATCTAAAGGCTCTGTATCGCAGGGAGACGGAGCTGAGGAGAGGGGGTGCAAGGTGTAATGGGAAGAGAGGAAATTAGGCAAGAGAGCGAGGGACGGAGAAGAGAGGGAGAAGAAGAGGAACAACCGGAGAGGGAAATTAAATAAGGAAGTAGAATACGAGAAAATGTGCCCGTGTGAGTAATAACTAGGCAGTAATTAATGTGTATAATAAGTGCAGGGTAATCAGGCTCGGTAGAGATGATGGAGCCAAGCTGTCAACAGAATAGTGTAATTTGAACACACACACACACATCAGAGACACACTTCAATGCAAGTGTTCAAAAGCAGAGGTTAAAATGACTAAAGCACTATGTTTCACTCCTGAATCAAAGTCCCGTATTTCACTCATCCATTCATGCAATCTCGTCCAGATGCAGCAGGCTTTTTCACTCTTTATGCTGCATCGTCTCACTCTGACCGTCTGGAATTGGTTTTACAGTGGAGTTAATCGAAAGCCCGTTGCGTCAGTTGCTAAAGGGTACACTGTGCACCTGTGTCGGCATTTGACGATCTAGGAATGAGAACGGTCTGGCAGTTTTTAGTGGTGCATCATATTTAATGGAAATTTGGTGGGCTTGATTCCGCATCCTCTCTGGAAGATGATCAGAAAGCAAAAACAACATGAACGCTGCGGTTTCATTGTGGAATCAAGGTGAAACAGACAAGAAGAGGCACTGCAGCTAAACATGATGTACAACCAAGCAAACTGTAACACCAGCAGGTGGATGATGGGAACTCTCAGTTGAGTCTTCCTGGACGTCCTGGAGGTCGCGGTGGTGATGGGGAGGTGGGGGACAGCAGGTGTGAACTGCAATAATACGGCAGGCAGAAAGATCATTGGTTAAATACGGTGACATCAGAATTGTGAATGTGGGCATAAGTGACAGAGAGGATTAGAATAGTTGCATGGGGGGGGTTGTATTTAATGGTACAATGTTGACACGTGTCAAAGGCATCACACAAACAGAGGTATAGTGGTCGAGCCGAGAGATGACGTGGGTTCGGGCCACGGGGCCGACCTGCAATGACGCACATCAAGACACTGCTGGTGTGTAGGTGTAAAAACAAGCATCCAGTGTCGAACGTTGCATTAGCTCACTTTGTTATTTGTGGGGTCATTTCAATGCAAATATATCTTTGACTTTTATGTACTGTATTTAAATGTGCAATCCGCTCAACCTGTCATTATGAGCGCATGGGGAGTAGCTAAAGCCATGCAAATGCACCACAAGCGCTGTCTACTGTGGAAACGTCTTCAATTTGACAACAACTGTGCAGCGTTTTTAAAAAAAATTGTGCAAAGTGAGAACAAACAACCAAATGCAGAAACGCTCAAGCAGCACAGACGACAGCACGCTTTCCAGGGGACGTTAAAAAGTGATGCACACGGCTGGGACACGCTTGTCGTTCGCTAAAATCTATGTTTTTCTTGGAGGAACAACAAGCTGCGTTGATGACTCTTGACTGTATTTGCTTGTGTTGCCTTTAATTTGCTTGTGTTTCGTCTCTTTGCATGTGTTTTCTTAAGCTGCAGTGAGTTTAACTCTCAGGGCCACCGTCACTTCTCTGCTGTGCTTTCGCTTGCAGTTTTTCTGACTTACTCTCACTTCAACCTCCGAGTGAGTCAGTAGGAGCTCATGCTCAGCAGCCAAACATTGTTCAAAGCCAGAAAACTTTACTTTAAATTCTCTTAGAGATCCTAAGTTCTGTTATATTTCCATTTGAAGGAACAGCCATAAAAACAACATCTTCAGTGTGAATATTTCATCTGTATGTCATCATAAAGATGGGACTTGTGTATGTACTTCCATGTGTAGGCACTTCTGTATTTGCGTTAACATTCAGCCATGGTGGTTGTAGCTTGGTATATCCGTTCTGACGCAGTATCCTGCAGCCAATAGCAGTGGGTGTACACATATGATACGAACCTGCAGCCGAACAGATTTGAGATTTAATATGCGGAATAAAAGATTTGTTTGACCAGTAGTTTATCTAATATGAATAATCTGCCGAGTCAGACCCAAGTCACAACCCCACACATGCATTGCCACCTCCCACCAGGCCCGGTCTGGCCCTGGTGCCCGCTCCCTCGCTGTCCCACACCCACGGTCCGTATGCTGGTATAAATGTTGCTAAGCGTCACCGCAAGCTACCAACACACACTGGCATGCCCGAAAGTTAACAAAAATCACAGAGTAAGATGCATGTAAAAGCAGACTGTGCAAAAAAAAAAAGGTTAAAAACGCACAGATGACGCACAGACAAACATGAAAACACACAGACAGAAACACCCTGAAACACACACATCTATCCCTGCTGGTAAAGTGGTGGGTTGGCACTCAGTGTGAAACACAGGCCAGCCTCTCAGCACTGGTGTCCAAGCAACCAGAGAGGGCAGAGAAGAGTGTACTCTCTCACACACACACAGTGGAGACACATGCAAGCAGAACAGCAAGCACAGATACACACTGGGATTCTTTCACATGCAGTTTCATATTATTAGCATTTAAGGCCTTGACATTTCCAGAATAATGGGGAGAAGGGCTTGTGCAGCAGCTGTGAGAGAGACAAATATTTTACAGTTCAGAAGTCCCAGTCTTTCAGGTGAGACACTTTGGACGGCTGTCAGACTTCAGCTGTCTTCCCGGATGGCACTCAGCTGTGAATAGACGAGCAGCGCAGTTTCAATTTATGCAAGTTTCAATACTTCACTGCAGGCTCGAGGCTCGGGTTCGCCTCTGTGCACAGACACAATGAAAGATTGCACACTGCAGGGTAAGAAGGATCTTCATAATGAGTTTCAGCTCATTGTTCAGCTGTCCGACCCACAACTTTACTGTTTATCTCACTGCTGTCAATCAGGGGTGGGTAGAGTAATGAAAATCAAAAAATACTATTTGAGAAATCTACTTAACTAATAGTAAAATAAAGTACCGTACCGTACCGTCTTCTCCCGCTTCATCCGGGGCCGGGTCGCGGGGGGAGCAGCCTGAGCAGGGACGTCCAAACTAGTAAAATAAAGGACGCAGTCATTAAATTATGACTACTACTAACTACTACTACTACTAACTACAGCTTACTTTCCATTCATATTTTTTAAAAGTGTGCAGCCAAATAATAAAAACAGCACTTGTGGATAAAACATGAAAGTAATGTGAGCGTTGAAGTTTGCATTTTGTTAGGGTGACTGCTATAAAGCCCAACATGCCACTAGCTATAAGATAAGTTAATGTCATGATCATAACAGCAGAGATTAAATGAAAAATAGTACATCATTTACATTACTTAAAAAGTAATGATATCTCAATGTTGTTTATATGTCATATTATATATGTTATATATGTCATATTTATATATGTCATATTTTTTTATATATATGTTATATATGTCATATTTTTATATATGTCATATTTTTTTACTTATCTAAAATAAAAACAAGTTTGTCATTATAGCTAGCTACTTAGCTAGCTACTTTCTTAGCAACTTTAGCTTGCCAGCTAACGTAGTTGTGGATAAACTGTTGCCATAATGAATTAGCTAGCTTAGTAGCTTAGTAGCTATGTAGCGTAACTTCGAAAGAGAGAAATTTCTACTTAAAGTTTGATTATTTGATGATGGAAACGCTAAGAAAACAATTACAAAGTCAGTAAATTATTTACTTAAATTCATTTATAACGAAAAGCACTGATTTGAAGACATTTCATGAGTGTATTAATATAAAAAGGATCCATTAAAGAATCCTGTAAACGTTTTCTTTCCACTTGACTTTACTGCTCCGATATGGACCAGAAAGACGTCACGTCCACTGCTGCCTTGTATTTTTTTGTCGACGCAGAGGTTTTAGCCCAGTTCTGCTGCCTGAGTGCTGCCAACATTTCCAACTGCTTCAGGCTGCGCACTTCCTTTCCTACCACTTTATTTTTCTTACCCAGAATGCACTGGAGAGAATCCCCCGGTTACACATCACCCACGTTGGCCTACAGGGGACGGCATAAGCATCCGTTATGAATACTTGGAACGCCAGTGAATACACTGTAAACACAGCGAAACGCAGAGACGGCACACACCTAATCGGGACCACTTTGAAGCCCCTCGCTGCTCATTTTCTGAACATTTTAGGGCATCTGTGCCTGGAGCAGAAGTCCATTTCTGTCTTATTTCTAGTGTCTTAGCTCATGCCAGCGCTGCGAGACCGTTTAGTCTCTGTCAAGAAATGTCAATATGAGGAGACTCTCTGACAGTTGGCTGACGACTAGAGGATGGGATGTTGCTTAGTAACTGAAAACCTGACAGACTGACTGATCAAGCTTCAGACCGAACAGTTGGCGTGTGTAGGATGGGTATATGTGCTGTAGTAAGCGTGTGTGTGAGCTGTGTGAATCTGGAACGCGGGGATGTGACGGATGATGTTTGAGGCAGGGTCAAAGGGTTTAACCTGTTTTCAATCGGGATGCTGATGATCGAGGGACTGAAGCAGATGGTCATTCAATCAGAATCAGACTTTTTACCTCCTTTTACAGTAGATGTGCTTGACATCAGGACATGATGTGATTACATGATGGCACGTGAAATCAAGGGGAACATATAATGTGGTCATGACTTGATATTGTCTGAATAAATAATAAGAGGAAACAGACTCTTACATCACTCTTGGACCCACCAAAGCAACCCTATGCATCTTTCAACATTAAATTTTTATTATTTTAAGACTTTTTTAGTCTAAACAAACACACGAATCAGTGACCCGCTTAAGCTGTTTGCCCACACTTCACCAAATGCATGCTGGGATGAGTTCCAGCCTGAGGAAAAGCGCCAAGCTGCTGCAACAGAGTCACTGCTGCATCAAAACAGTTCAGTGCAGCAAGTCCTCCGAATAAAAGGTGTCACAAATCACTGCTGGAAAATAGATGTTTCTTCTTTATGGTGGGACAACACGGTGGTTTAGGTTTGGGTACAAAAAGGAGTTTGTTCAGTGTTGTAGGTTAAAATACTTCATTAAAGTGAGGGGACCTTCGTCATCCTGTTTACAATAATAAGCATGGTTAAGGTTCAGGAACTTACGTGGTCATGCTTTAAAAGATCAGCCATGGCTGGAGGTTGGAAAGGGGAACAAACAGCGGCCCATCCACCCCAAACTCCCTCACTTTAACCTCACATGACCTCCTCCTGTTCTCTCCTCATAATTCCCATCTTTGTTTGTGAACATCAACATCATCTTGTTTTTTGAGTTCATTTAAATGCCTGCGCTGATTGACGCAGATCCGGGATCGGTACACGAGCATGTTTGGGAATGAACGTGTTTTCAAAAAGCACATGCGACTTGTTTTCGCAGGGAGCTTTAATTTCATGGATCTATTTTTTTCCCACGTTATCTCTCAAATTATCAGTTTCCTCTATAAATCCCCTAAAACCACACACAGCCTGCAGCCACTGAAACAGTCACGCACCTCCTGTTGAAAAAGGCTTCTTTCAAGGCTTTTTAAGGACAAGTTGGGTAAACGCGCTTACTTTTTCCAGCTGCTCCCTTTTTTTTCCACACACAGCCGCAAAATTCAGCAGCCATTTTGTGTTGTGATTAATGAGCTGTACTCAATGCCTCTGCAGGTTTCTGAGCAACACCTAATGTGACAGCCCTTTTAGGCCGTAATTGCAAATTGTAATTGTGCCCTGGCTAACAGGCCTTGTGGGGATGGTATAATTAAAAAAACTGCTGGTAATGGAGGAAGGTTTTCATTGTATGGATGTCAAACCCAGACCTGGCCTAATGCGGCTGTGTCCAACAGCAGGGAAAATGTCTGAGAGACGGATCATAAATATAAAAATGACTGGTGGAGAAGAAAAACTGACGTGAATCTGCACAGCAGCGGGAGAAATCATCAAATCTTCCCCCATTGTCTCTCTCTTTGACAAAATCAGTCGTCTTTGCAGCGTCTTTGGCTCTTTATGACGTATGTGAACGGAGGACGGATGAAGACATGAGTTTACCTTCCAGCTGAGGATAATTGGACGCTGATTTGTCTGATGACAGTGACGGAGAAACGCCAGAACGATCCTTATTTGCATGTTAACAAAATGTATCATACAATGTAACGTCCTGCTGATAAGCCTGTTTTACATGCACGATAGAAAAATTGTTTATTCATTCATTACTCATCACAGCGCCAGAACACGTCACCGGGCCGCAATTAACAAACCAGGCTGAGGAGTCACGACCGTCTGACACGTTTAGACAAGGCTGGAGTATCTGAGGAGAGAGCAAACAAAGCCCTGAAGGGCTCAAGTCATCCAGAGGAGATTTGAATCTTGACTCGTGACAATTATTTTTATCCCCAAATTCACTCATCTTATCAGGCTTAATCAGAAAGCAGGGCTGCAATTAACTGAAAAATGTACTGAAGGTTGAACAGCGTTAGAGGTAACACGCTCCAAAAGTAATGCATTAAAGTCATATGTAAGCTACTTTTGTGCAGTAATTATGTCATACTAATAAGAGCAACGTGGTGGGTGTGTGTGTATGAGTGTGTGGCTGCCTCTGTTCAGCCAGCATGTAGATAAATATATTTACCTGGTATCATCCTCATGTTTATGTGCAGACTGTAGAGAAGCTCAGAAGCTGAACGTGAGCATGCACGGAGCTGCTGCAGAAAACAAAATGAGCGTGAATGCGTTATGTGAGCTTGTGAGCAAAATCCTTATCATTATCATAAGGTGGCCTAGCATTGCCATAGAGACCAGGTTATGCAGAGGCGATAGCAGCGATAGCGTTATTACTACAAACCTTAATAGAACCATATTATATATCCAAATATGCTAGTTTTACTTCTGTGGTAATTCTGATGAAAGTAATGCAAAAGGGTAATCAGTAAAGCATTACTCTGCGCAGCCAGAAATACTGAAAGCTACTTATTACTTTAAAATTAAAGTAACATGAAAGTAGATTCTGAAAGTAACTCGCCCAACAATGATGGTGAACGCATAAGTTAGAGAATTTTTATGCATTCCTGCATTAAAGCTGCATTACTTGGGTTTTCTTTGGCAAACTTTTTGTTTATATTGGCTATGATAACATCGTACTCAACAATTTTATTGCTAAAATCTGGAAACGAGGCCACATCACTGTAAGACTGTCATCAAGATGGACAGCAGGAGTCATTTCAGCACGTGCTCAAAAACGACACAAGCCCTCTAGTGGCCACAGTGAATATGACAGGGGCAAAGTGAGGTCAACAAACAGGAGATGCTTTGTTTCCTGTTTCCAACTGTTTTTTGTTTATTCTACACCTCGACCACAGTCGTTCCCAAACCTTAACCATGTATTCATTAGCTTCTCCTTAACAAAGCAATAATTAAAACCCAAAACATGACATGATGATGTTTAAAATATGAGAAAACCGTAAACTTAAAGAAGATGAATAAACACAAATAATCATTTAATAGAGCATCACACGTACTTTTATATGGAAAACCCTGAGCTCAAAGCAGTTCACACCTGTTGACTGGTAATTGTGAATAGTAACTGCAACAACTTAAAAGGGCATGATAATCACTATTATTTTTCAGATGGTTCATAACAGTATCTAGTCTCTCTGTTATCAACCGGCTGCTTTTTGTGGTTTGTCATTACCGCTCTTAGCCGCCTGTCTGTCTTTATAATGGGGTCTGATGCCCTGAGCCGCTGGCCTGCACTTAGTGCCGCTGATGATTAGAGGCCGGCCTTTAATTTCTGCTGCGGAGTCAGTGTCACCATGTGGAGGGACGAGGAGAGGGGAGGCGAAAGAGAGGGATGGGTGACAACGGGAAAGACGCTGAACAGAGAGTGGGTGAAAATGCGGGTGAGCACCTTTCATGTTTGAGGGTGTAAAGGGGAAAAAAAAAAGCAGGCAGTGAGTGATGGCTGCAGCCAGGTGAGGTGGCAGAATGATGAATGACAAAAGGCAAAGATGGAGCAAACTGAGAGAAAGATGCTGCTCAATGGTGCGTGAGAGAAAGGACGCCAAACTGAAGGTGCTGCGTAAAAAATACTTGATATCTACTGTATATTTCAAAGTTATATGACCCTTTATGTTGCCGCAGAGAGGACTGCGCAGTCTGATAAACTGTCTCAAGTGATGTCACTTGAGTCGGCTGGGTGTGAAGTTTGAAAATGAAAAAGAGGAAGTTAGCCAGCCAGACTTATGTCACCCTCTCTGTCTGAGGCTGGTGGCTCGAGGCTACATTAGCTGCTACTAGCATAATGCACTCGAATCTCTGAGCAAACATTCTGCAGACAAGTGGCATTGTGGGTAAGATAGGCACCAAGTTTTCAACACTGAGTCCAATGATCCAGGAGTATAAAGCTAAATCAACGCAGCACTTGTTTAAACAGCCTCTGTTTTTCATCACACAAAAACAAAATTCATCTTGACAGAACTCATATAGACCAAAATGCTGAGTTACACCTGGTAACAGGATGCTAAAAACCCAACACTCCCAGTGGTTTTGCATCGCCGTGATTGTACCAAATGAAGCAGCTCACAGGATGATGCTGTTTTTTGTCATATTGGAAAACGTGGCTCTTTGCAGCTTTTTCCACACTGATCAAAAGACATCAGTCAAAATGGGGAAGCATTCAGCTGAAATGTGAATGAAGCCAGCAGAGGTGGAGAAAGTAAGAGCAGAGATCTGAATGAAAGCGGCGCAGTGACTCTGCATTTTCATTGTTTCTCTTTCCACCGACTCATCCCTTTCAATGAGCACATTCACCCACAGCGACACAACAGCCCCCTTCTCTCCCTCCGCTCCCTCCATCTTTCTCTTTTCTCTCCATCGCTTTGTCTTTGTTCCTTCTTCATATATCCCTGTCTCCTGCGTCCTTCCTTCCCTCCCTCCCTCCCTCCGTTCTTTCTCTCCAGCTGAATCCTCTGAGTTGTTTTTTTTGCTTTATTTTGGGAGAACTTCCTTTCTGTGGCTCTTTCTTCTCCCCCTCAATAAATGAGCCGGTCTTGTGATGGGAAACAAGAACTTCCCTATTTTAGTCTGCTGTGGGGAAAACACACAAGCATAATCACACACACACAGAAAGAGAGAGAGAGAGAGAGAGGGAGAGAGAGGTTGGCCTTGTATTAGATCAGGATCCTGTTTGTCCGCTGGGACGGCCACTTCCACATCCCCAGGATGCAAACACACTCACATGAATGCACACATGCTCTCTGCACATTTTACATGCAAAGAAAAAAACCTCCTCCAGCAGCCGTACAGCCAACTACGTCTGTAGATAATTTTCAGATTACCTGCGATTTATTTTAATATTTCTTTATCAACCGTTTGTGACAATCAGGGCAGGACTCATTGGTTCCTGCTGAGGATGTAAATCTTAAGAATGAGGTCACGCATAAAGAAACAGTTTCATCTTAAAGAAAGGCTCAGTCATTTTCTAAAACACCTGGGCACTGTGGTTTTCAGCAAATGTTCAAACAGGTGGAAATGATGCATTTGTTCAGGAATTTTAATCTGCAGATTAATACACATTTGGCGCTGTCATGAGTATTTACAGCAGCATGTCGGTGCATAAACTACAGTCTGTGTTCATGGTGAAGGAACGAGTCAGCCGGTTGAGTGATGTGGCTCACTGATGTGTTTTTAGTAGATTTAGACAACGACGAAGCTCTAAGACTTTAAGCTATTTTAGAACATAACTGCCAATAGATCCTCTAAGTCCTACACACTGGACCTATAACAGCATCTGATGGGTGTCCGTCAGTGCACGTGGCACCAGGACACCCTAGGCCGGAGGTCAATGATCGACTTTGTAGTCGTATCATCTGACCTTCGGCGGTATGTCTTGGACACTCGGGTAAAGAGAGGGGCTGAGCTGTCAACTGATCACCACCTGGTAGTGAGTTGGATCCGCTGGCAGGGGAGGAAGCGGGACAGGCTTGGCAGACCCAAATGTACTGTGAGGGTCTGCTGGGAACGTCTGGCCGAACCCGCTGTCAGGGAGGTCTCCAACTCCCGCCTCCGGGAGAGCTTCGACCAGATTCCGAGGGAGGTTGGAGACATGGAGTCCGAATGGACCATGTTCTCCACCTCCATTGTTGACGCAGCCGCCCGTAGCTGCGGCCATAAAGTCGCGGGTGCCTGTCGTGGCGGCAACCCCCGAACCCGGTGGTGGACACCGGAAGTAAGGGATGCTGTCAAGCTGAAGAAGGTGGTAGGCATCTGATGGTAGAAATAAAAAAAAAAAAGAATCTAGACTATCATTAAAGTTACTACCTTTGAGTCGTGTTAATATATCCTGTTCTACGTATTCTGTATCAGCTCATCCTTGAAGCCACATGTTGTGAAATGATGGAACTAAATGATTTCACAGCTGCATCGTACCGTCACATAAAAGTATTCTGGGTGTCTTGTGCATCATTTCATACACGTTCCTGCAAAATTCAGCCAGACGTGTGTTTGGTAACCATCTGTGAGCTCACAGAAAGTAGAGAAATGAACAGTAAGAGGTTTCATTTGGGTCTTTGTTGTGGAATTCTTATTGAACCGTTAATGGATCGATGCTCCATGCTGCGGCACAGTAAGGTGCCCTTTTTCCACAGTTCAAACTCCACATAAAAGCTTTTTGTTGCTAAGCAGGCCTGAACAAATGTACTTATATTAGCGGGAACATATTTGCTTACACTTGTTGGACATTTGGAGACGATGTGAGAACTCTGCAGCCAACTGTTGCAGAAACAGAGCGACAGAATAGTTTGAACTAACTGTTCATTCATCGTGACAAAGTTAGTGAGTCGTCTGTCTGTAACGCTGATAGCATTTCCATAAATCCCAGCACGCTAATCAACATATGGCCCCACAGGCAACCAGAGATCATCAACTGACTCATGCATCACCCGCTGAGAGCTATTTGAATACCTGACATGGGAAGTTTGAGCTTTAAAATCTGGTCCCTTTTGGAAAGTACTGCTGTTTTGAGCCAAATGTTGCCATAAATACATCTTTTTATTAATTATGAAAAGGGATATTAAGCAGAAATTCTCTCAAGTGAAAAATATTGAAGCCAGTTTTGATTTTGTTGCTGCTATTGCTGCTCCAATGCAAATGACTGTGTGCTGATTAGCATAGATTAACAACAGTATGCCCATTGTTTCAGTGAAACCAGCCGGTGAGAGGACTCCATTTCATTCAGCTGGTCACAGGTGGAGGAAATTTAGCCTGGGTGGAGAAACAGCTGCAATGATCATGTGTGCATCCACACTGAACTGGCAACCTTTGCCCTTTTTCAAACGTCCACACAGATGGGATGTTTTCGTCCGCTTCATATCGCTTGTACCAACTTCAGCTCTAGACTTGTCGGAAGCAGATAAGCAGCACGAGTTCAAAGTCTCTAGAAATGTTTGGTGGATCAAACACTTAATAGTCACAGGCAGGTTCAGATCCAGGAAGTGCCACATCAAGTTTCAGAGTCTATCAGTGTTTGGGGAAGCACACATCAAACAACCAAAGGCAAACAAGATCCAGGAAATGCAGGACAAGACTGGTGGTCAGGAAGAGAAGGTTAAGGTAGTTACCTGGTAACAGGAGGACAGACGAAGCCAAAAACAGGCTGGTTCGGCAACGAGAAGTCAGTCCAATGGTAAACGCCGGACAGTCACGCATGGAAACGAAGAACAGTGAGTGTAGAAGAGCAGCTTGAATACTTCACTGATTGGGATTGACTCTCAGGTGTGTGATCAGGTGACTGGGCAGGTGGGCGTGGCTAGCAGGGGAGTGAGAGTGGAAAAGCACTGACTGAGCATGTGCCCAGATGAAGGAAAATGGCAGCAGGTAAGAGCCTCAGTATGCTGTGACAAGAACCAAAGCCATGGAAACAAATGTTTAGTAGCGGGCTGCTGAGCTGTTAATTATTCTAAACAGTGCTTTCACAGGGCTAGTTTGGCACTCAGCAGAAGTAACAGGTTTGAGCTGGTTGCCTAGCTTAGCTTAGCTTAGCTTAGCTTAGCTTAGCTTAGCTTAGCTTAGCTTAGCTAAACAAGCTACCTCTGCAACAAATGTTTGAACCAAACTAAATGAGAGATTTGAATTTCCACCACTGAGGAGCACCAACCACATCGCTCCCCTCATACGATGTGAGTAAGGGTCCCAAAGTTCATCTGCATTTAAAAAGTGTGTGTTTGTGTTAAAAAGGGGACTTCATTCCTGCCTCAGGGTCACAGACCTCTCAACAAAAGTCTAATTCATGTTCAGAGATTTGGAGATGGGCCTCATCATGAGTTACAGGCCGACTGAAAAGCCAGAACTCTCTCTCTGATGAGGAATGAAGTACACTTTGAAAAGGCACAAGGTCATAAGATGCACAGCGGATTTTAGGAAGTTTCCAGACCACAAAATAGTCCACAGAGTGATTCATTTCCAAACCATGTGCTACTGAACATGCCAGCTGAAAATGAAAGG
The DNA here is from genome assembly GCA_037975065.1 of Chaetodon trifasciatus. Taxonomy (NCBI): domain Eukaryota; kingdom Metazoa; phylum Chordata; class Actinopteri; order Chaetodontiformes; family Chaetodontidae; genus Chaetodon; species Chaetodon trifasciatus. The sequence continues at coordinate 3,100,795 of JBBMOE010000017.1, read as the reverse complement.
GAGAAAACATATTAGAAAAGGTCAAAAGGGATTTCAGTTCAGTTGTTCTGCGCTTTAAAATTCAATCTTTTTAGAAATGTTTTCATGCGTCCAGAACTGTCCAACAGTAGTGACAATTTATACAGTCTGCACACACACATACACACGCACACGCCTGAGGCATGTGACACCATTTGAACTCATTAGCCCTCTGTAGCCGCGAGGAGAGTCATTTCTTTCAGCGGCCTCATGTGCAGTTGTGGTCACTTTGGTCTCCAACGCCTGTGAGCGCTCTGGGTTTAAGTTACGCTGAAGGAGCTAAAGCAGCTGTGCTTTTTACACCCACGTATGAGCATGTGTGAAGACTTTTGTGGGTAAAATTAAGGAAGAAGTAGGATTTGAAGGGTTTTTACACAGTAAAACAGCTGTGCTTCATTTCCCAACTGGCTGTTTCCAGGTTGTCACAGTTTGAAAGGTTGGAGGTCAGGTTGTAAGTTCGATACGTGTAACCACACCCTTTGCACAGATATTATAGAAAGTAAGACTTTTAGAAACATTGGCGGGGTTTTGCAGAACTGTCCAATATTGTCGTCTTCTCTGATGATGGGGCTGGAAATTTCTTTCATTGTACTGGACCGTGGTTAACATCGTGAAACGCTCACAGTTTGCTCAGGTTTAGGTACCAAAACTTATCTGTTGCACTGACTTACAGTCTCATCAGCACCACCTTCCTCCATATGCTTTGACTTTCTTGTTCTTTATACTACATCAGTATAAAGAGTAAGACGTCATCTGGTAGAATATGTCCTCCCTACCCACAGCATAGACTTTGCAATGACATAGATTTTAAAGATTTAAATCAGGTTTGTTGGGCAAAATCTCATGAATCTGGGGGCAGAGTGTCTTTCCGGGTGTTCTTTAACATAGAAAGTGTAAAAGTTCAAAGCTATTGAGAGCTTAACTCTATTTCTAAATGAATATGTTTCTGTTTTCCCACTTTCAATTGTACCACAGGGCAATTTCTCTTTCTGGAGGCCAGAGAAGAGAAACTGATGGGTGATTTAACTTCATTTGAGGGCTCAGCACCCAGCAGCACAGCCCCTGTTGGCTCACGGTCACTTTTAAAAGAATGGAGTTGGGGTTGGAGGGTGGAGGAGGGCTGGTGTTTTGGATCGTGTTGTGATGGAGAGAAAGAAACAGGAGGAGGGATTTGCAGACCGGATAGCATGGTGACATCAGCTTTGAAAAATGTGTGTGTGTCTGAGTGTGTGTCCATGTCTGAGAAAAAGTGGACTCAGAAGGGAGATGCGTGGGAAGAGCTCTCACTCTGTGCTTTTTTCTGGGGACCAAATGTCAGACGAGGAGAACAGGAAACCAAAAAAAAAACTGCTTAAGATTAAAAAGTTGCTGTTTAAAGAAGCGCTGACATTTGTGCAAATGCTTGTTCACCCCACATGCATTTTAGGTGAATACACTGCTGTCCTACAAGTGCATGCTGGGATACCCTCAACCTTGAATTCACATTTGTTTTTCCATTTATCTCTCTTGAGCGTTTCAATAGCATCCATGTCATTTTGATAAGGTGGTGAGAGGATTTTACAGTGTATTATTATCAGCAAGAATATCTGTGCCATCTGTGCATGTGGCAAAACTGCCAGAAATGATTTTCCCTCGTGCTGACCATCAATGCGTCTGCTTCCCTTTTGTTCCCCTGCTTTGGCAATTACAGGAAATGTTCATGAAACGCTGATTAATTTACATCTTGGCCAGCTCCATGTAGAAAATACAGCTTATGGCATTGTGCACTGCTGTTGAAAACAGTGGCTGCATCCCAATTCAGTACTACATACAAATTGTGAGCAGGTTTTGCGTGGTCAAGCTGGAAACTGGCTCAATGAAGATACTCCAAAAAGCTGCTCAGCAAACTAAAACTTCTTTATGCTGATGAAAAGTTGATCAGACCTGGAAAAATCTTGTGGATTGGCTGTCTGTTCATGTAGCTCGTAGTGGCACGGTGGCACAAGTGGTGACACTGTCGCCTCACAGCTAGAAAGTCCCGGTTCGAATCCCGCTGTGGGCGCTGGTGGCGTGTCCTCCACCATGCCTTCGGTGCCTGCTGCTCGAGGGAAGGGGCCTTTCTGTGTGGAGTTTGCATGTTCTCCCCATGCTCACTTGGGGTTTCCTCCATAAAAATCCCCCCACTAAAAACATGCAAGAAGATCACCACCTGACCAATGGTGACAAAGGAGAACTGGGTCCCCGGGCGCCGCCGTCAGCTGGCAGCCCACTGCTTCTGGTCTGCCGCGGAGGAACGACATCCCAGGATGGGATAAATGTGGAGAATGAATTTCACTTGCATGCTTCTTCTTCTTCTTCTTCTTCTTCTTCTTGACTGGCCGCTGCACTCTCAACATTGCAGTTTGACTGTAGTATTTGGCACATATAGTGTGTAGTATGTGGTGCAGAACACAATACATGCTAACTCTGAGAGTCGGCAGAGTCAGAAACCTTTAAATCCTCCACAGATCAGGGCGTTAAATCACTTTAGAGCCCTTTGACCAGCCCCACCACTTTTTCTTTCATCCAGGCATGCCCAGGCAATGCATCCATCAAGCACCCACCACCGCACACTCGACCCCGTGTAGTGCTTGTACAAGTGGGCGGGCGTTGCTCAGTGCTCACACAGCGGGCTTTGCCAGCCATTTTAGCAGAGATTAGATGAGTTAGCCACATTGTAATGCCACGCGCGGTCGTAGTAGTAGTCTGAGCTACTTTTACTGAGTAGCTTCAATTAACTGAACCACATTCCTCAGTACGGTAGCTTTGCTGTAGTTCAGCTTCTTCCAGTGTGAAGTGCGTGATTTGTCCAATCAAGTGGAGCATCAGAGTTATTCTAGAGGAAAAATGTGTTTTGTTGACATCAGAGTGTGAACTGGGAAATGCAAGCCGAAACTCACAGCCACATGAATCTGTTTGCTGACCCTGAGGTATTGATCCCTCCACGTGATGAACTCGAGTACAGTGTGAACCCAATCACCTCCAAGTTCCCAGTGCAGTTCCAGTGCAACCAGTACTCCTGTACTGGAATAATACTGAATTTGTGCCATATTGAGGAACATGTATCCAGTGAGAATAAAGATCTTGCAAGTAGATTTTGACAATGTCTTCCAACAAAACACAAAGGACCCCTTTGATTTATTTGGTACTTTATTGTTGCAGATTCTCAAACATGTTTACAATTAATCAAATAAAAAATAATAATAATAAAAAAAACAGGTATTCTTTTCTCTTTTTTGCAAATTAATTTATGCTTCTGGACCCCATGTGCGACTGTCAATATCATCCATAAATGGTGTTTTTAACAGCAACAGAAGACATTAAACAAATTAATAAAGTTCTGTGAATTTGAACCTGAATTTGCCCAAATTTTCAGTCATTCTTTCACCGATTGGTTCATTGACAGAGTGAGCCATCGTTTTCAATAGACGATCTCTGGGCGAATCAGACAGCGTGCTTAACCGTGACCGAGAGAGAGAGCGCGCGAGAGAGAGAGAGACAGAGGAAGACACAGAGGGAGAGAGAGAGAGAGAGAGAGAGAGAGAGAGAGAGAGAGGGGGGAAAAGGCGTTTCCACGCTTCAGCAGCCGGTGACAGAGCAGCGGACAGCGGAGCTCACGGACAGAGAGCGGAACCACGAATCCCTAAACCCGCCACTTCTGGTCTCCTATCCCGCACACTGTCTGACAGTCGATCCCACCCGCTTCCCCCCCACGGCCGCGTCTCCCCACGCCGATGAAACAGCCTCAAACCCATCAGTGACCGACTTGAAACCGCCAAAGTGGACTTTTTTTCTCTCCTGCGGCACGTCTGTCCTCTCTTTAGGCCGAAATTCCCACGGAGCCGCTTCCTGTGAGACCCGGAGGAGCTTATCTTCCCGCAGACTCCCGCATCTCTCCGTCTCTGTAGCTGACTCATTTTGCCTCGCTCGGGGTGAGTACATCTCCGTTTAACTCCCCGCTTTCTCCTCTGGAGGCGGCTTTTCTTTAAGACCAGACATCTCCGGGGTGTAGTTCGTTAATTGGACCGCGCCGGGAGTCGGTCAGCCTCCTCCATTCATGGATCATTTCTCCCCGCATACCGTTACATGATGGCCGTGTGAGGGAGTCGCCTGCTTCACAGGCTGCCTGGAAAACGAAGTTTTCCGGCTTTTTTGTGGCGTCAAATGGGCGAGAAGTTGAAGAAATGGGGCGTTCAGGGTCCGTGTGGGTCTGTAAATTCCCCTCAGCTGTAAGAGCGTAAAACACACTTTGCGGATGAAATTTCCCTCAAGTAGACTTTTGGGACACCGGAAAGATGCTTTCTTTCTGTTACTAGTAAAGAATCAGATCAAAATAGCTCAAATTTACAAAAATAAGAAACGCGGTGCATTTTAAAATAGACATGTCTCGTGGACTTTCCGTACAATGTGCCGTGAAGTAAAAAGTGAAATGTGCAGTGTCACGACTCACTCGTGAAGTTGACTGTTAAGCGGCGGGTTGGTGAATTTCCCACTCTCAAGAGGGCATTTAACACACCATTGATTAAACTAATTGGATTGGGTTTAGTGTCGCTGGAGGCTTTCAAGTACCCCGTGTCCTTTTCATTACTTCCCAACCAAATATTCCCATGCAGATTTGATTTACTGATATCGATTTAAGTCCTGTTGAACCAGAATAGGTTGCTTAATTGATGCAAAACCAGCTCATTAAACAGGTTTGTTCCCTAAATTGCCTGAGATGTTTAACTGGTGTTTATCTGTATTTGTCAGGACCGCTGCAGTTGTTTTGTAGCGTTCTGCCTCTCAAAGCGATTCATCCAGAGGAAAGAGGCGATAATAAACCGCTGGTGACCACCTGTGACCGTCCCGGACGGCTGTGTGTGTGTGCATGTTTGTGTGTGTGTGTGTGTGTGTGTGTGAGCGGATGAGGAAAGGGTGGGTCTTTTATGAATGGATGTGTCTGGCAGCCAGCACTACTGTATATGTGTGTGTGTGTACTGCGAGAGGTGGGCGTGACTTGTATCCCTCTTCTTGCCGACAGCAGGTTTATATCATCTGATATTCCCCTGTTGTCTGGTTTTAGTACCCTTATAGTGTCACAAAAAATACTCCTAGAGTATTCTTGTAGTTTCTAAGGCCTGCAGTGTTTTGTAGCTTGGCCTCGACGTAGAAGCCGTCATGATTGTGATTATTTTCACGCGTTTTTAATGCGCAGCTCTGCTCAGTCTCTCTCTTCAGGGCTCAAACTAAAGGTTGTTTTCAGTGTTGAATCATCTGATGATTGTTTTCGCATTTGTGTCTAGAAAAAGTGAAAAATCCCGATGTCACACAGCCTGAGGTCATGCCTTGAAGCTGCTTGTTTGGCCTGAGCAGCAGAGACTTCAATAGGAGGCAAAGAAATCAGCACATCCTCACAGCTGAGAGGCTGGAACAAGGCAGCATTTAGCATTTTTATTAAGCATCCCATTGTTTCTGCTCTAACTTTAAGCAGTTTACATGCTGCACACACGTTTAATCAATGTCCCTTTCTTGCATCCTGACCCCATGTGACACACATGTACAGTGCATCTGCATACTGTACGCACAAACGCTTCATGGTGTTTGACACTTGCACGGCGTGACAGCTGTCAGTCCATTTCCTGTGAGGCTGCATTCCAGTCGTGTTTTCCCTCCACGCTGTGCACTTTTTACAAGCTGCTAAACAGTCCCAGCGCAGCAGAACGGAGAGGAGCCAGCTTCGTTTTACTGAAGGGGTAACAGCGAGCTCCTTCGAGTTTCTGAGCAGTAAATTCGAGTCAAGATTAGAGAGTGAAGCGTCCCTGTAATCTGTGCATTTAATGTGTGTATTCTTGCAAAAGCGGGGACATTTCGACCTCCTGATGAAGGCTGTCAAGACGTGGTTTTAGGGACGAGGTTAGATTTTAAGAGGGTTTAGCTGGAAGAGGCTCGGGTCCTCACAGCTCTACAAATGTGTGCGCCTTGACTCAGCTTTTTGGGAGCCGGTCTCCTCTCCTCTCTCGTCCATATCGATCTGTCTTCTCGGACGGAGGGGAGAAAAAAAAGTGGGCAGCGCAGCAGAAATGTGCTTCCTCTCTCGGGTTCACTTCCTCTCCGTGCGCCTCGGTGGTGTCGGTTGTCCCCCCCCCCGCCGCCGCCAAGGGAATGTTTGTGGTCGACTGTTTGCAGGCGCTGAGTCAAACACAGTTTTCGGGAAGATCGGCATTGAACTGGTGGAACTTGAAACAATCAAAACAAATGAAAAACATGCCAGCTTTTTTTCCTTTTGCATGGGCTTTCAAGTCTTTCTTGTCAGCATGCTGTTCATTGTCACACATTCCAGCAACAGACACACAATAGATTAGACCAGCTCTTCACCGTAGCCATGAGAAAGTATTCGTGGCTGCCGCTTTTAGCCTTTTTAACGACCAAGATCTTAAGAGGAAATGTTATTCTTAGAGTGAAAGGAAGAGCATCTCATACTGCGGACCGAAACCCATAAATAAAATCAAGTTCGCCCGCAATGAAAGTCTGGTGTCGAGCGCGATCACTTCTGCAACCACAGGAAATGAGGAATGGAAACTTTGGTCAGATGCAGCCGGACTCGCCAGCGGCTGATCTGTATCCTCCGTCTCGGTTTCATTTGGTGTGAAGCGTTACAGAGCGGCCGGGCTGGTAAACACCAGCGAGCGGCGTGCGGTGACGGACTTCGCCCTGCAGAAGCTGGGCTGGGCAGTAAAGCCGAAAAAGGACGTTCAAGGTTGTGGATGATGGATGTTTTTAAAATATTTTTCCTCCTAATGAAGCTGGAGTACAACATGATTGATTTTTTTTTAGATGGCTCGGCAAGAATACTAAAACACTCGCACGGCTGGCAGCACTGTGTGCATCAAGGCAATCCATCCAATAGCTGATGAGATATTTCATGAAAAGCAAAGATTATCAACCCTCTACTGGCACCAGAGGAAAAGTCAGGGATCACCAAAGCCAGTAGGATTCATCCTCTTGGGATCATCAATATCTACACAGAATTTCATGCCAGTCCATCCAATCGCTGTTGAGATATTTCAGTTTGGACGGAAGTGGTGGATCAACCAAAAGTCTGCACATGATTTGCTCTCGCTGCTCATGTTAGCATTAGCATGGCTAAGCATTAGCTTATTATGCACAGTAATGCAGTGACAGGTCCGGTCAGGTCAGCAAACGCAGCACCGTTTGACTGAAAATAAGCTTTTTTGTATATTGTAATGACATAGTTTTCACAGTGTTGACATTGAACGCATCGTGCACAAACAAACATTTGAATTAATCTAATTGATTTGCTGCAGCGCCCAAACCTGTGCAACCTCTTCCTGCATTTTAAAGCTGCCATTGTTTGTAATTTCGCCAACATCGTGCAAAGAAAAAATGCACAAAATCTGAGGCACAGAGGAGAGTTAGTCCATTAGTTTGTTGAAAAAAAATGGTGTCAGAAACCCTTTGAATGGCCCGATGCGTTGGGCTTTGGCCTTCCTCCCGGGGCGTCACAAGGCTTCCAACAACAGTCGCTAAAGTGGACGAAAAGCTTTTTAAACCTTTAATATAGAGACGGCCTTTGGTTTCATTGTTGTGTGGGTTTTGTTACACTGCAGTCCACCCAAATGCACCTTCCTCTATTCAGGTTTTTTCTTAAAATGGCTAAAATTTAGTCACAGACTCTGCTGTTATTCAGTGCTTGTAAAAATATATTTTTATTGCTGTTCGGATCGAGGATTTGCTGCAGGACTGTATTGTTGTCGGCGTAGAAGAGTCCATGAAAAAGCCTTTATATCGTCTGAGACCCCGGCTAACCTCCGCTGCATCAGCTGCGGACGCGCTGATGTTTAATAAAGGCCGGTATCAGCCTGATCTGACAACACCGCCTGTCAACACGGCAGCCTGGGCTGGATAATTAAAACTCACATCAAGCTGAAACCAACACAGACTGGAGCAGGAACCCGGATATGGTGAAAACAAGCCGTGTTTTTCAGCAGAGCGGCCTCGCCGTCGCCCTGAAAGGATCGCTTCCTGCGGCGGCGGATCCTCTGACGTGCCTCCCGGTACTCAGAGAGAACAGATATGTCACTGTCAGACCACCCTCGCCTTTTGTCCCCCCCCGCTGTGCGTTTGTTTACTTCCACCATGTGTGTGCCGGGCTCGCAGGAGGCTGTGAGTTACAGAAGGCCGGTGTGATTACGGCGAGTTACATCACCGCCGGTAATGTGCGCCGCGGCTGCTCGCTCGCATTGTCTTCTGCTGCCGCCCCCTCTGAGCGCTGCTCAAGGGATCCATTTACAGATTAAACTTTCGAACTCAACGGGAAGATGTTCCTTAAACAATCACGTTTCCCACGTGCGGCGCATGCACAAACCATTTACTCTTCTTTATTCCTGCAGCCCAGAACGGACGCACAGCTGGGAGTGAACGATAAAATGATGGAATAATCCTCCGACTGCAAACGTTCAGGCAGATAATATATGAAGCATTAAAAACAGCCCTCCAAACTGATCTGGTAAATTATTTGGTTCTTTTCTATTCATGTTCCTGGGCTTTTTATTGACGCTGTTAACAGAGCATTGCTGTAAAAGAGCAAACTGCCACCACGAATGAAGGTTAAATACATAAATCCTTCATGTTTAAATGACTGATTGTTGTAATTAAAAGCTTTGTTACCGAGCTGAACCTGAAGCAGTCAGCTACATCCCTTTGGGAGGAGACCCCGGTGCATCCTCCAGCTGCCCAGTGGGATTGACCCTTCAGGCTGACAGCGCTGTCAGGGGCGGGACAGACGCTCGTCAGCGCTCCAGGATTTGATCACTGAACCGTGACCTGGACTCCCAGAGAAATCTGTTTTCACATTGAGATGCAGGTCTTGCAGGTTAAAACCCAAGACTTGACATGCGGCTCGTTGAAAGAAACCTACCGGGAATAATGTTGAATATTTAAACGAATGATCTGAAGAGAAGAACAAGCAGGAACCAAGATCACATGACACCCTAAAATATAGAAGTGGGACGCTCTCTGAAAAGACGAACTGGAAACTCAGAGCTGCTTTGGAAACTTCAGGTACATCCCCAACGCTCGCAGCTGTATATCAGATGAAACGACAGGAAGCCGTAGCCCGAGGTCTCACCGGGGTCACAGGAAGTGACCGGGACGAGAGTGAAAGCAGCGCCTGGAGCCAAGCTCGCGTCCCCGCCGTTTTAAAAATGTCTCTAACAAATGTTGTTTACTGTGCTGGACTGAGCCGGAGCACTGGACGCAAACAGGAAGCCTTACAGAGGAAGGCTGCGTTTGCACTTACATCACCACTTATAATGGCTTTTTAATTCCTGCCACGGATTTCATATATTCTAGATACATTACAGATGGTCCCATTAGGTGTTTTTTTAATCCAACTCCACCCACAAGCCGGCAGTATATGAATATGTAACACTTCATTTGCAGGTTAATGTATTTGGCGAGATGTTGATGTTTACTTGGAAATTAGCATTAAAAACCATGTATATGTTTCTTGGAGGAGGAAGTGAGCAACTACTCACGATTTTAACCTGAAGGAGAGATTTACCTTGATGCCATGTTGGCATATCTGAATCATGTGCGGTGATTTAGTTAAAATTCCCCCGTGCCACAGAGGTTAAGCCTTTCTCTCTCAGGCTGCGGCCACATGGACGCATTTAAAAACACAAACAGCAGATTTAGTCCCTGCAGCTACCGCTCGCTTTGCGTGGACGCTCAGATTCTGCGCTACAAGTGACGCCTACGCCAGCGAGAAGCTGCTTTTTGATGCCCGCTTCCACTTTTCATGCTGTGCGTCTGCTCCTCTGTGCTGTAACTGCATTCATGCAAATGCAACACGCTGCAGAGTTTTCAGATTTCCTCCTCTGAGGTGGAGCAGCAACGCATCAGAGGCGGCGAGAAGGTGCGCCTGGCCGTGATCGTGTGGATGGAGGGAGTAACCGAGCGGCGTCGCCTGCCTCAGCGCCGCCGTGGAAGCGTTTCATAAGCCCAAGCTGTGTGACTGGCAATAATGGATGCAGTGATCCACACACACACACACGCGGTACACCTAAGCCTACCCAGACGGGCAGGGCCACACAAACAGCAACAGTGCAGATGGGCTGAGGCGCACACATGCGCAAACACGTGGCTGCGCGCACACACTTTGTCTCAGCTTTACGTCCACACACACACACACACACACACACACACGCGCGCGCTTTGATTCATTCGCCCTCACCCGTGTGCATAATCTACTCTGTTGCTCGACTCCAAATGAAACGCCTCAGTGGGTCTGATTGGATTTGATAAGAGTTGATTCGATTGAAGCAGGAGTGGAGGGAGGCGAATACACTTCTGTGTGTGTGTGTGTGTGTGTGTGTGTTTCAGGTGTTACAGGGTTGCAGGATTCCCTCCATCCAGCTCTTGTCTTTCAGTCTGTGCGTTAGTCTAAATTTGTGTTCGATCACGCCAAACCCCGCCGCGCTTCCGGAGCGTCATCGCTCCGTTTGATCGGAGTCGCAGTCGAGTAGAAAACATCATGAGACTGATTGCAGTGAATCAGCTGCTCAGCTGAGGCCCTCGGGCCCCTCCGGGTGCTGTCGAGCTGATGCGTTTCACATGTCTTCTCTTCTCCATCTGCACAGATCCTCACACTTGTGTACACACACAGAAGTCATGATTGCTTTACCATGTCGGTCAGTTTCCTGCGATACCTTCGAGGCAGCCGTCGGCTTCCAGCGACTTCAGTAAGCAGAGACCCTACATGGTGCATTCCAGTGCCTGTGGGAAATTCCTAAATCTGAGAGTCAATGGGTTTGTTCAAAAGTACAAAAACAACCATTTTTCCAATTCATTTAGTGGCATTAATGCAATGGAAGTGAGTTGGTTAGAGCCCAAAGCTACATTCAGGAGGAGGTTCGTTAGCTTAGCATAAAGCCTGGTCACAGAGTCGATTTCAGATTAATATTAAACATGTTCATTAGTGAACTTGAGAGTCACTGGAGAGATTTTGTTACCTTTGAACAGAGCAAGACTTGATATGCTTTCCCCTGTTTCCAGTGTTTGTGCTAAGCTAAGCTAATCATCACCTCTTGCCAGCCTCATATTTAACGTACAAACACGTGAGCGGTATCAAACGCCTCTCAGACTCCCAAAACGTTGCACTGTGATTGGCTGGTACTCGTTGCCTTCGTTGGTTGGGTTGGTTAGGATAAGGCGTGAGGAGTGTCGATTAGTAAGGGTTGGGTAAGAATATCAAGGTAAGCCAATCAGAGGCGGAGTAGGGCGGGTCATCCCTTCGCCATCGTGGGATTCGTACGTTTGTGCTCTCAACAGCCTTAAAATGCTGATTTAATGTAACTGATAGAAGTTTAGATGGAAAACAAAAACTCCTGAACTGCAATAACCCTGGTGTGTGTCTGTGTGTGTGCGTGCGTGCGTGTGTGTGTGCGTGCGTGTGTGCGTGACACACACTCAACTTTTTGGCCAGTTTTTGTGTTTGTCATGCGACAGACGAGGACTCAGCCTGTGGCGCCGTGGAGAAGCTGGCCGTGCCCGTCGGGGGGGCCTGGTGTGTTTGCACTTCTTCATCTGCTCTTTGGATGATGAAGGATATTCGCGTGTGTGTGTGTGTGTGTGTGTGTGTGTGTGTGTGTGTGTGATGAAGAAGCTCATGGCGTGGGTGGAAAGTACGGGTCTTTAACAGTTGCTCTGATGAGCCATGAGTGCCCTGATGAGACACTTTGTGTTGCTGAGGTGATTCATTTTTTTTTTTGTGTTGTCCTTATGCACTTCATGAAAAACAGTTTTCGGCTGGTGGAGCCTTTTCTGGAGAATAAAAATAACAAGCTCCAGCTTTCCTTTTCAAGCCCGTTTTCTGGCATTTCCTGATGTTTGTTCACGCAGCCGTCTCCGCTACGAGCATCCATCCGCGTCATCCGTCTCGAAGAGGAAGCTCGCTCCCTGCGTTCATCAGTTAAAGCCCAGGACGTGTCTTTGCCTGCCCTCATGTTATCACCTCCATCCCCGTCTCCAGTGTGCGTTCAGGATCGTGTGTATGTTCATGTACTGTACGCGTGGTTGAAAAAGCCTCGGGAATCAGGTTAACCTCCCTGCCACAGAGATGAAAAACACACACACACACACACACACATGCACGTGTACCTCCTCTCCGCTCCGACTCTGCGATGCAGGCGTCAAACTTGCTTTGTGTGTGTTGTTTATGTAACCCTCTGGGGACCTGTGTACCCACCTAGTGCTTGAGGTATTGCAGCTTGCACTAATGCATTGTACCACTGCACAAAGGCCCGACTAGAAGCTTTAATGTAACACCTTTTCAGGTTTTGGAGAAGCTAAACCCGCCGTGGGCTACGAGCAGCCCACCTGCCACCTCTGCCCTTGTCGCTGTTTAGCTTCAGTCCGGTCCCTCATCTGAAGCACTTAGCATTGAACGTGTGGAACATCTCACTGATGAGCAAAATTACATTTTGTTCAAAATGTCCCCGTGGCTAAAAACAGCTTTAACCCGCCGGCTTTGTCAGATGACACAGTGTCTGCTTTGTGAGTGTTGTGGCGTTTAGAAGATGAATATTCATTACCCTGTCGTCCTTTTCCTGAAAATAGAAAGTGTTTTTCGGTGCGTGTGCCTCAAATAATGAGCTCTAATTTGTATCAACCTTCAAATCGTGGCACTTTTACGTGTGATTACATGTGTAACCTAATATCATTTCTGTCTCATATGTTCAGCTGATGCTTCATTTACACAAATTTTCTATCTCAAATTTGCGTGTGTGTTGTTATGAGTCAGTCAGGAGTGAAACACGTGCAGGTATAATCACCATCTTATGCTACAGTTAGCAACATGTTGCTAAAGGTGAAAAGTCACATATGTTGTTGTTCGTAAAAACATCTGTGTTGTACTTCATTCTACCACTAGGGGGTGATGAAGCCTAACATTTTCAAACTCTAATCTACCAAGAAAGTTAACATGTAGCCACTACGCATCAACAACAGCAGTAAAGATTAGAGTTTGTGAGATAACTACGAACCTGATGTTAGCTAGCTTAGCTGGCGTTGTATAAAACTGATTAAAAAATGTCCGTTTCCAGATAGAAACAGCACAGAAATAACTAACATCACCAGTTTATTGCTTTTCCCTCTTTCCCATCAGCTGACCAGGAACGTGTTACGCCGCCAACGCCTCCGCTCCAGCTCAATATTTGAGCGCTCGCGCTCTGCTGTGTGCACTCCGTTATTACAAAAACCTCTTGGTGCACCATCTTGTACACAGTGTCTTGGTGGTGTTTTGGACAGTTTGGACAGACGAGGAAGTGTCGAGCAGGAAATCCAATTTCACTTCAGCATTAGCTTCATGTTCCTTTTTAAAGACCTCACACAGCGGCTGGTCTCACATTAGGAGGACAGCAAGGATGTTTAATAGAGTCAGTGTGTTCTTAATGGCCGCATTACGTAAGCAGCCATTGAATTCAAGCCAGTCTGGTGATGAGAGTTACGTTTCAGCCTCTTTGGTAATTGCTGTAAGAAGACTGATGTGAGCTGTTTCGGTTGCTATGGCGAGTGGTTTGGTAATCAAGGAGCCAATTAACAATCTTTCATAATGATATCCTACTACTGCTGCGTCTCGTAATAATTCCCAGTTAGCTGACATGTGGTGGTAATGACACGGTGAAAAAGCAGTAATATCCTAGACGATTGTTCTTCACTGTAATTGTGGTTGCTTTTATGGCTGCATAACTGCTCTTTATGTAACATTATTATGTACCACAAACCTGAAAAAGGACATTTTCTCACAAAATGAAATTGGCAGATTTTCCCAGAGGACGACTTTACTGCCACCTGCAGCAGCTTCGTCTTTTTGTCTTTAGTGGAAAGCAACTTTTGGGTGGATCGCTGTGACGTTTTCTACAGACATTCATGGTTTCCAGATGATGGATCCCACTGACTTTGGTTTTTTTCTCTATGGACACCAGCAGGTTGAGTGAAATGAAAATTTGGTCCAGGTGTTCATGTTCCCCTCAGAAGAGGGATGGATGCTAGACTCTGCCTTTGACTTTACTACTAGACTTTGAATTTCTCCAATACTTTGTTTTCTGTCCAAATAACCTGCAAAACTAATCACTCATCTGTATTTTGTTTAGTGCTAATTAGCAAATGACAGCATGCTAACAAGAACATTATAGGAAAATATAACAGGGTAATTTTCTCAAAGACTTCTATACAATCTGACTTCCTTTTGCCCCCTGCTGGCCATTAGAAGTAATGCAGGTTTAAGGTACTTCCACATTGGCTGTGTACGAGCGCAATGCTTTCAATGCCATCTTTAGCCCTGCAACGGAGACCACCAGCGCTGCACAAAAAAAGATAACAATTGGTGTACAGCCGTGCTAGCATTACCATTTAGCTCATACGCCACACTGCTTTAATTCAGCCCCACAGAGCGAAAACCGTGACTGTAAATTCATCGTCTTGTTCAACAGAATGAGGCGCAGCTCTCGCCGTGCATCGGTTAACGGGTTCCGAGCACAACTCGGCCGTAAATATCCCCATAGTCCGGCTTTGCCAACGGGAACGCTCGTTTAACTCTGAGTCATTACCTCAATAACGTGGAGGAGAAATAGCAGGACTTCACATCGAGTCCTGCAGCGAATTCATCTACTCTTGTGTTATTATAGAAATCCATAATGGAGCCCTAATGTGAAGAGGCGATGAAGGCAGGCAGGTGAAGCACGCCGGTTAGATGTGTAACGTCCCCCCCAATGCCGGGCGATCGACTGAGTTTAATTTCCTCTGAATTGCACCCATCTTCCTCCCTGGTACCAGCGTGCTTCATCCGCTAATGGAACAATAGGGAAGAGCGAGCGATAGAAAGAGAGACGGGGAGAGCGATGGAGAAGGAGTTGACGTGAAGGAGAGAGGCGAGGAGGAGGCAGACGAGGAGGCAGACGAGGAGGCAGAGCAATCTGAAATTTTGAGTCACGCCTGGAGTCTGAAACCGACTGAACGACTTGTTTAATCTCTAATGGACTGTTTGGGGACTCGGGCCGTTTTTGTGTGTGTGTGTGTGTGTGTGTGTGTGTGTGTGTGTGTGTGTGTGTGTGTGTGTGTCAGAGAGGGGTCAATAGCTCTTATATAGACAGCCATTCCCCACAGTCCCTGACCATTTGACTCCACGTCCCCGTTAGTGAAAGAGAAGGGGAAGCTGCCATTAAAGGCTGCCTCTCCTCTGTGTGTGTGTGTGTGTGTGTGTGTGTGTGTGTGTGTGTGTGTGTGTGTGTGTGTGTCAGAGAGGGGTCAATAGCTCTTATATAGACAGCCATTCCCCACAGTCCCTGACCATTTGACTCCACGTCCCCGTTAGTGAAAGAGAAGGGGAAGCTGCCATTAAAGGCTGCCTCTCCTCTGTGTGTGTGTGTGTGTGTGTGTGTGTGTGTGTGTGTGTGTGTGTGTGTGTGCGTGCGCGTGCGCGTGCACGGGCCTTGCCTCCTCTCCCCCTTCGGCTCAGATGATGGCTGTAACTGACGATGACTCAGGCTACACCCCACCCCTCCTTCCTCCTCTCCTTCCTCTTCCTTTCCCTCATCCTCCTCTCCTTCCTCTCTCTCTTTCCCCCTCTCTTTTCTCTCACCTCCTCCTCCCTTGTCGCTCATGTCTCCCTCATCCTCAGTGCTTTGCTTGAGATTCATCGCAGCAGCAGCAGCTCTTGTGTTTCTAGTGGCGGTTACTGTAGATTAAGATTCAGGGTGTAGACGTTTCCTCCGCCCACGTCCTTTTATCTCTTTCTCCACTGCTGACGATTCGACATCAAGACTAATTCTTAATTCCTCAATTAAAACACTTTTTACATGCTAATGCGCGACTTTCTTCATTGACAAAATAACCCAGTTTCATACTATTTTAAAGATTATTTTGTGGCCAATGTCAGAACACTTTTAGGAACAGGATCCCCCGAAGTGGATCACAAAGATCAGAAAATGTTATAATTAAAATCATGTTGATATATCAGGAAGTTTTTAAAGCCACACCAGCAATGTGTCCCCTAGCTTGAAGATATTTCATAATTATCAGCTTGTTTGTGCTTTAAAAGCTGTTTTATAAGCATTTCTAACTGAAGAAAAACAGCTGACAGGACTGTTTTTGGGCCGTACAGTGGTTTCAATGAATCTGAAAAGTCAGCTTGCTTTAGAGAGGTTAGACATGAAACAAAAATGAGAAATATTGTGTGTAAAAGCTAAAATTACAGAAAACATTCGGCACAAAAATGTTATTGAAATTCAAAAGCCCATATTGGTCGAATCGGACACGATTAGCAGTGCGACATCCTGTTGGATAAGACGGTTTTCAGTGGATAAAAGGCAGAAAGTAACGCCGTCTAAAAATACAAGTTATCGCTCTGCCTGCTACTTTTGAGTCCTGCAGAAAATGAGACCAACAAAGAGGCGCAGGATTGTTGTTATGTAAGCCAAGGTCTCAGATGTGAGCTCGTGTGTAAATGCCTTTCCGTGTGCACGCTAGGTGTGTTTATGAGCAGCTACGTTGTTTGGCTCTGTGAAGCAGAGGCTGACATGCAGCTGATGCTTTTATTGTTGAATGAGTGGGTTAATGCCGATTTGTCAAAAGATCTCAGCGGAATTGTTTAATTATTGTGCGACAGCGACAAAAGGTTTTCTTGTGGTATATAAATGTGATTCTCTGCCGGCAGCAGTTTTGCTCTGTTATGAGGAAGTCATGATTTAGTGCTTTCATTATCTCTAACTTAATTATCCGATCAAATGTCTGTGTGTGTTCTTCACATCTTTTGCCTCGTTACTGTTGCCTTCAGGAGAAATAAGTTGAGTAAACTCAATATTTTTCTGCGTGAACCACAGTGGGACCTCAATTTTTTTTATAGAAATTTGATTTGACAGCTGCTCTGTGAAGCTGCACTAAAGCTAAACGCTAGCATCATCTTTCCGCGGTTACATCGGACATGCTGGTTTCTTTGAAGAATAGGAAAAAATAGGAGTTAGCCTGGGGGGCAATAGCTGCCAAGGGGAAGAGACCAAGAAAAAAGGAAGACGCTCAAACTTTAGCGACATAAAAAGCAAGACTTCAGCCGTGCTAGCCACTATGTGAGAGGGCACCTTAGCAATATCTAACATGCTGACGTTTAGCATGTGTTTGCAATGTTCTCCTGTTAGCATGCAAACACTAGCAAATAAGCCCTAAACACAAGTTATGACAGGGATGTGTGTACCAAATTTCACGGCAATCCATCCAGGAAGTGTCGAGATACTTCACCTAAGTCCTGGTAGCGGTTGAGATATTTCATTGTGGACCAAAGCAGGGGCCTGTCCAACGCCGCCATCGCTAAAGCCACACAGCTAGTGTGGCTAAAACGATTCACGCATGCGTCGGTCAAACAGCTGAAGGAAGAATGTGAATAACAACGTCATTTTAACCCATTTTTTCTTGATGTAGATCTTGTTACGACCTCCATTTCCCTCCTGCCGCGCTTCGGAGGGAGTGAAGCAGCTCTGGTGCAGGGCTGCAGAGAGGAGGCTTTTCGCCTTCCTCGTCTAAACAGGTCAGAGCGGGGCGGAATAACGTTATTACTTTTCGGCGACAAATCCCCTCACACGTCGAGGCTCCTCTGCCTTTCTTGTCGCGCCGAGCCTGAAAACACAACAAAAGGCAGTTTCTCCTCCTCCCACTCCTCCGCCGCTTCCAACGCCGCTGCCACCTTTACTTTCTGCTCCCGTCAGACGGCGGAGCGGCGTGATTACAGCCAGCACTCCTTCTGAAGTCAACTTTACGCACGGCTGTGTGTAAATGTGCCATGTCAGTGTGCACCGAGGCCCGCTTTGTCGTGCTGTCGCGGCGGAAGCGGCGGCCGCCGCTGCTGTGCGAGCGTGTTTCTGAGCACGCCCATGTCTGTCCCTGTGTTCGGTGAAGATATGTACAGTAGATATGCAGAGCGTGTCTGTTTCTTCTGGAGGTGCAGGCATTCATGTGGGCTGATGCAGGCGTGGGTGCTCTGGCCTGTTTATCCTTGTGTGTGTGTCAGTGTGTGTCTGCAGCTGTGGCTCTTGTCCACTGTGTGAGGCGAGGTTATGGCATCCTGTTCCTTTTCCTCGCTGCCTCTCCATCTGGAGCGCCGCCAGCCTCAGCGAACCGTGCGTTACAGCGGGACACAGCCCCATTATCACTGCGGAGAACGCCGGCATCCGGACGCAGGCCCGCCGTGCAACTGCGTGTCTGCGCATGTGTGTGTGCGCGCATGTGACTTCATTTGTGTGTGTGCAAGTTTGTAGCTGTGTGAAATGATTTTTGGACTGAATTGACTTGAAATCCTCTTCTTTAAAGAAGTGATGTTTTGCTAAAATACCCCAAACATGTTTCTGTGTGCACGATTCTGCGTGTCGGTGTTTGGTTTTGTCTGCTTAAGCTGTGCAGCCGTGTTTCCATGGACGCGTGTTAGTGTGAAAAAAACAGTTTCCCAAAAAAAGCTTTTACTCTCACTTGAGTGTTTGCGCTTAATGGGTGCTGCAAACACCTTTTTCAAGTAAGGCTCATATGACGGATCAGCCGTAAAGAGAAGAAGAAAACCTCTTCCTCACCGCTCGCCTCAGAGCTGATCTAACCTTCCTCACATGAAAGCATCAAACAACATCTCCTCCCTGACAAACAGGCCGAACAGCAGCTGCTGTAAAGGCAGTGATAGGCAGGCAGAACAAACCCCGAGTCGCAGGCTAACGCTCCTGCATATGTTTCACACTCAGAAATACCACAAGCCAACAATAGGGGAGGGAAACACGCCGTCGAAGGCGCCGCGTTCGCACGCCGGTAACAGCTTGGCCGAGGTGAGAGCGTGGGTTTGTGCAGGTGTCTGTCAAATACGCTGGGACAATATGCAGCGGACGGAGCGACGGATGGCAGCTGGAGGAAATGCGTCTGTTGTGTCTCAGTCGGAATACGGAGCTTCTCTCGGCGCGTCCCAAACGGCAGAAACAAACGTTGAGCGGTGCATCAGCCCGTCGGCGTGATGAGCAAACACGTGAGCGAGAATCTTCTTTCCCGCCGTGTCCAAACGCTCCAGCAGCATTTTTCCACGTAGCCGTTCCTCCATCTGGGATCCGGCAGGAGCCGAGCAGGAACTCTTTCTTTTTTTTCCTCTTTTTGTTTTGAGCAGTCAGCGGCCTGAAGTCATTTATGCAAAGGTGCTGCGTGCAAAGCGAGCGGGAAGCGAACCCTGCACCATCAAAGTCGGCGTGGGCCTTTTATCAGCGTTGCTTTGCATGTGTGCATAAGTGATGCTGACCCAGTGTGAGCGTTCGCCCCCCGTGCTCCATCCTTTGCCTTTGTTTGCATATTGCAGAGAGATGGAGCGTACTGGACGTGTGGCGGAGGCGTCCGTGTTGTTTTCAGGCTAAGAAAGCCACGTCAAGGCCCGGGCTGGACCCTCCTTCATCTGCTGCAGTCCTCTAATGCTCAGAAGGCCTCAGATCCAGACCTGCTGGTTCCTGTTGTCTTCATGCTGAGCTGAACTCAAGAAAAGTGCAACCGTTCCTTTAAAGTTTGCATCGGATGCAGCTTCCCTGTTTGTACTTCAAGCTGTGTGTTAGGCATCAACAGCAGAAAATGCAGCAAGAGTTTCTTTTTTGTGATTTGAGTCTTCCAGGCAAAGCAGCACCCTGCACAAGCACCACCAGTCAGATTAAAGAACAAGCCTCTAGTTTAGAGAAATACGCTTCTTTGCTTTCTTTCCAAGCATTAGCTAGGACACTACCACCAGCAGCTGGTTAGCTTAGCTTAGCATAAGGGCTGGAAACTGGGGGAAATGGCTTGTCTGGTTCAACCTCTAAGGCTCATTAAATAAAGCATGACTATATTCTATTCAATCGTGGATTTACAGGAAGTTACTGCAGGAACTATTTCTTGGCTGGCACCGATCTTCTCATCTAAATGTTGGCAAGAAAGCAAATAAGCCTATTTCCCAAAATCTTGACTGTCTTTATAGTCAAGATTTAGGGCGAAGTGTTTGAGAAAGTCTGCTGTTGCCTGAGAGGTTCATGAGAGAAGAAGAGTCCTCAGCAGTTGAAGGCAGGGAACAGGAAGTGAGTTTTTTTCCTTTCAAAATAAATAAATGTGAGGCCAAATAATCCTCTCATGGCCGTGAACCGTCACACAGATGAAAAACGGCACATTGAAGAGCCGGGGAGGATATTTTCAAGTGAAGCATATAAAAGAAATGACTGTGAAAGTGGAAAACATCCACGTTTCCTCCACATTTAGACCAAAATTGGAGTTTGTGGCAGTTTGACTGACATGGTTTTGATTTCCAGAGCGTAGCCTGAGGCAGAGATTAAAACAAAGATACCAAGATCAAGAGGGCACATGCAACAGGTTGTAAGACGTTTGAAGAGTCTCAGGAAGACAAACAGGGCAAAAATAGAATGTGCGAGATTATTTGAGCAGCGCGACGGGAAAAAAGAGAAATGTGATAATAGGAGTGAACGAGAGGGAGGGCTGCAGGCGGTGGAGACGTTCGGGGGGTGAATGGAGGAAGCGAAGCGACGGGGGGGGTGAAGAAAAGGTGTCAGAGACTGTGAGGAGTGAGAAAAGAAAATGAGACACGAGTCTGACGTCACCCGGAGTGTTACATGTCTTCTTCTCCTCAATGCAGAAGGGAGGAGACAGTGGACAGGCTGTCCCACGTGTTAAAGGTCTTATTTGAAGGACTGATACCGCTCTGAAGCTACAGCCGGCTGGTTAGCTTAGCATCAAGACTGGAAACGGTTAACCCAGCACCTTTAAAGCTCACAGATCTAGATTGTGTAACCCACACAAAAACTGAGCCGTAGAGGAGAGAATCTGTGGCGTTAAGGATCCGTCTGTGCCTGACTATTTCTTGGACGGGTGCATTTACTTCCTGGAGTTGTGTCGTCACCCGATGTGGCGAGCCAGGCTAGCTGTTTCCCCCTGATTTCAGTCTTTATGCTAAGCTAGTTTCATAGTGGCGATGACCTTCTCGTCTATCCTCCGGGTGCTCCAGGAAGGATCAGGCCACACTAATATTATTAGTGTGCATAAAATATGACGGCAGACATTCAGAACTTCGTTGGAGACTCAACTTTTCAGATACCGTAGACAGATACTGCAGTATTTTCCGTGATGACATAAATGTACTTTGAAAAGAGAATTCTGTTGCACACGTATGAGATATTATGAACATGTGATGCTTCGTGTATTCACGCAGAGATTATGGGTTTAGAGAAGCTAACTTCCTCCACCTTGTCTGCTTCTGCTGGCTGCTCTGCTGTGGTTGAATTTAGGATCGAAGCAGGCTTTTAACTTCACAATGAACACGTGATGAGACGTGTGAACGTGGACGCACATAAACCCAGAGATCACGTCGGTATCGAGGGATGTGCCTTCAGTCTGGGTGATGCAGGCGCTGGGTCTGCCGACACGGTTGCTCTCTTTTGTTTGCGCTGCTTGTTCGTCGGCGTGTTCAGTCTGTTCACGCGGCCGTGTGCCGATCACTCGATGCCTCGCTCCATCATGCGCAGGATCTGACAATGGCTGCATGAGCTGGAGGACTTTGATCAGCTTGTAAGAGGTTTGTCGTCATAATGGCGAGATGTTCAGTTTCCTCTTTTCAAACCACCAAATTTTCATTTCAGCTCAGCTGCAGTTGGAGGAAAAAACATCCCTGAAAGCTCCAGAAAACAACACCTGCATCATCAAAATAAAAGGAAATGACATCACTAATAGGCAGCTTAAAACTACCTTGAAGCATAAACAGCTTGTAATGCCTGTTGACTGTGCCGACTTATCAGGTGCTGAAGGTTACTGACTTGCTTACGGTAGCTTAGCCGCATGGAAGCTGGATTTTAATGGATTAGGGTATTAAACCAGCGTGGCGGTTCAGCGTAGCGGGGGCGCGTTGCGTGACTGCACGCCGCCGTCGCCTCATTTTGGCCTGACCGCCGTCACTGCGGGGTCAGCGAGCCGCGAGGTTTGTCCCAGAATAAGCAGAGCTGTGCCTTGATGAGATGAAGCGCGAAGCAGTGTGTGTTTACATCTGTGTGGGCTCGATAAGTCACTCCCGGTATTTCTGCACATGCTCTAACCCCTTTACCTTCGTCCCCTCCTCGTCCGCCTTCCAGTATCTCCTCCTGCGTCTCTACAC
This sequence comes from Chaetodon trifasciatus, assembly GCA_037975065.1. Taxonomy (NCBI): domain Eukaryota; kingdom Metazoa; phylum Chordata; class Actinopteri; order Chaetodontiformes; family Chaetodontidae; genus Chaetodon; species Chaetodon trifasciatus. The sequence continues at coordinate 3,078,573 of JBBMOE010000017.1, read as the reverse complement.
GCCACATCTGCTCTCTGGCGCTCTCTCTCTCTCTCTGGTTTTACTCGTGGCCATCTGGTCTTCTCCTGCAGCCACGATGAAGCGTTTGCCATTTAGAATTCAGCTTAAGCAGAAGGCAGCTCCAGCGACAGGCGATGGAGCCGCTCATCTCCTCTTTCCTTGTCTCCTGCTCACACCGCTGCACATGTGTGTGGCACATGCAGCCATTCATATTCATGCAGCTATTCATGCGTACAGTTAGACATATTCAACCTTGAGACAGGCGTGCAGACCATGAGTGCTTCCTAGAAACTGTTGAGGTATTCGCGGTATCAGATACAAGACAAAAGGCTACAAAGGCCGCAGAAGGCTCGATGTTTCTGTAAATGCAACCCCGATCATCATGAGCGATGTGCTTCAGGTTTGGTTTACGCAGCTCAAATGTGGTTAAGGCTGGGGAATGATCACGACGATTGCTTAAAAAAAAAACAAATGTCGACTCTTGGATGGAGACATTGCTTGTGGTAAATGTAAAGCTTCCACCTGCCAGCTGTTAGCATAGCTTAGCATAAAGACTGTTTCCAGTCAGAAAAAGAACAAGTAAAAACCACATTGGCTTTTACAGTCGCTTCCAGGAGTCGAGATTTGATGTGTTTTTCAGCGAGCTTCGGGTTTTAGCTTTGGACAAAGGCAGACTAGCTTTTCCCACCTGCTTGCAGCCTTTGTGCTAAGCTAAGCTAACTGCTTACTGTAGCTTCATGTACAGCCTCCGGACATGAGAGTTTTATCAAGCCTCTCACAAACAAAGCCAGTAGTCATAGATGCATTTGCCAACAGACGGAGTACATGCAATGGATCCCAGCTTGCGATGAAGAGAGCATTTTAGCATCTTTCAGCTTATTGTTTTGGTTTTCTGGCAACTTTCTTTTTGCAGTGCAACCCCACCGCCCTCCAGCAGCAGACAGACAGTGTTAGCATTTAACAGCTTGAACTAGCTCAGGTGTTGGTGGAGACCAAAGCAGTGCTTAAAGGAGAGTTAGCATTGGACTAAAATTCGTCGGATGGCTACAACCACAGATCCAAACGATTGCTAATGTTGAATCTGCTAAATGTGGGCGTCGTTTGCTAACATGTTTCCACCTTCAGACCTGAAATACATACAAAATGATCAATGTTTCACGTGCATACATAGCCTTTGTGTCTGTACAGTTCGGTCGGAGCAATATTGCTAGCATGTTGTCACTACTCAAAGTCTAATATGCCGTCTGAACGTGCTCCTGTGGATGTTTGTTTCGAGCTCCTTCTGCATGTATTTTTGCAAGAGTGCTTCCACAAATAAGAGCCGCTGTCTGCAAAATGTGTCTCCATAAAGCCCCGAGGGGACGAGTTAGAGACAGAAGAGGAAGAGGGTCGTGGTGAACAATGCAGAAGGGATTAGCTCCAGTTTTAATTCCGAGGCAGAGTCCAGCTGCTGTTTTTTTATTCCTCCTCTTCCTCCCTCCATCCTCTCTGCTCTCCCTTACTCAACCCTCTCTATCTCTTCTCTCCCTCTCTCTCCTTTTCTGTCTTTCTCTCTCTCCCTTGGCGGCTGCTGTTTTTTCCGCTGCCCTAAACCCGGGGCCAGGAAGTGTGTCCATGGTGACGGCAGGAAGTAAAGCCTCGGCTGGTCAATCTCAGCCAGGTCTCCACGGCACAAAACACAGTGTCTGAAGGCTCTGGAAATATCTTGTTTTCTCTTTCATCGCAGCCCTCTGGTCTAAAATGTTGCATCTCTTGCTGTTTTAATGTCCTTTCATGTTCAAGGCAATTAAATCTTAATTTTATCTGTTATTTTTCTTGCTTTCGTTATGAATCACAGAGGAAAACCAGGTGTAGATGCACTCAGGCCGTCATGTCAGCGTTCTGTTTTCCATGACAGCATCCAGTTTGACTAATGAGTCAGCTCCCGGTACATTTTGCTCCATCTCCTCCACCGCCGAACAACAAATCCAGGAACCTTCTTCCTTCTTGAACATGCATTCGCGCTCACATTTTCATGTTTTGTGTTTATTCCAGTGTTCGCTCAGAAAGAAACTCTTCGATTTAGCTGCTGAAAGTCTCCAGGGGTGTTTTTCTCCCTCTCCTTCGGTGACCTTTACCCTCCGGCTTTACGCAAGCTTGTGCCAAAAAATAAGGGGTATCTGTATGCAGGACACATCCACACAGTGCCCACAGTGTGTGTGTGTGTGTGTGTGTGTGTGTGTGTGTGTGTGTGTGTGTGTCACTTGGGAGGATTGATTGTTGGCTCTGCCTACACAAACTCCTCACTGATGTTCTTCTATAGCTTAGAGAAAAATGAGAGGGAGGAAAGTACCGACATACAGTACATTTAAAACACATAAATACGCACAAGTAGTTGTAATTACATACTGTATGCAAATGCATTAAGGACATAAAAAGATTGAAAGGCGTGTGAATCAGAGACACACTTGTGCACATGTACAGCCTCATTAAGTAGGAGATTTTTTTTTTATTTGGATCCCCCATACGCTTCCACAAAGTGGTTGCTCGTCTTCCAGCAACAATAAAAGCAATAGAAACAAAATTTCAGCCGGAATAGCAACACAAACCTCAACAATGAATATCTCAGAACCCAATAAAACTAAAACCAATCCATGGCTAAATACCACTAGATTTAAGCGTTATTTACCGCGATTAAGTCCAACCGAGACGATCAAAACTAAACCAGCTTCTTCCTCACTGCTCCTATGATTGAGGAAAAGGAAAACTAAATCGAAGAAGCTGTTAATTTAAGGTTGTTGTAAAATAAGCCTCAATGCATTAGTTTCCTCTCAAACCAGGTTTAACAGCAATCCCCCAGGGACCATCATTAGTCCTCGTCAGGGAGGTTTCAATCAGCTCTGCATTCAGCTAATAATCAAGTTTCATTCAGACTGAACAAGGGATTGTATGAATGTTTGATCGACCAAGTCAGTGTAATGAAAGCATTTACTCTGAAGAATGCCTTTAGATTACATTTGTTTCCCTTTTTGTACACAAATTCTATGTTGGCTTTTCCATTTTTTTCCGTGCACTTTGAAAGCTGGCATATATTTTTCTTGACGTCAACAAATTCCATCAAAGCACCGAAACCCGCAGTGTGTTCGTCCGTCGCTTTCCAACAAAACAAAAACGTTTGAAAGGAGTCACAAACTTATACAGCTGGGAACTGTTGTTTTTAGCAAACAGGAGTACGTCAGTCTGAGGCTACATAGATAATACTTCACCCACAATAAGAAAAATATAGAATATCACCAGCCACACCATCTGCGTGGCTCTGCGGATGGCAGAGTCTTGGCTGGTCCAGACTGAAATATATCTATTATTACTAAAAAACTGAAATCGCTCCCAAAATGACATATATCACAGTTGGAGAGCACCAGCAACAGGCATGCTGGACCTTCGTAGTACCAGATCTTCATCCTCACGTGGTTAGTGTTGTGAAGCGGTTGCAGTTTGATTATTTTTCAATTCCAGAGCTGCTTGGGTTGAGGTTTCGTAAAAGAGTACGTTACTGTTTCGTACGTAACTGTTACATATATGACGTAATTCAAGTAACAGGTCGATGTTGACTGACAGATTCGTACGGGACACAAAGTTAATTTGCCAGCTTGTACTTTGAGTTTCGTACTGCAAAAGTTAGCATGCTAGCACGCTAAGATGGTGAACATTATTCCCGTTGAACTTTAGCATGTTAGCCATTGGCAGCATGTTGCCAGTTAGCTGCCTTGAAGCTACACTGTGCGAAGTGCGGCCTCACAAAGCTGCTAGCGTGGCTGGAGTCTTGATTTTTTTTGCGTTTCTTCCTGTTTTCTTGGTCTCCTCCATTTGGCAGCTTTTTCCACTCGTGCCAACTCCTGCATTTTTCTGTTTATTCCACAAACAAACCAGCATCTTAGGTTGTCCTTAAAAGTGTCAAACGGGAACATTTTGAATGAGCAGAGGAATGAATTTATTTATTAGAAAATGTCACGAACGATTGCTGAAATGAAGGCACCAAGTTGGGGAAAAGGCGTCAAGAGGAAGGAGAAGACTCCTGAAATAAGAGAGGAGAGAGCGGTTTCAGAAAACGAAAGACAAACCGATGGATTGTTCGAAAAAGATGAAGATATTTGAATCAGCTGCACTATTTTTACACACAGCAAATCTTCTTTTCTCCTCAATGAAAAATGGGCCAGTGGCCTACATTCTCCGGCGCTTCGCTGCTTCTCCCCAGATTAGCGCTTCCTCCTCTTCTCCATATCTCTCGCTCTCTCTCTCCTGCTCTCCCTCGCTCTGGGCTTTTGAACTGATAAGTGCTGGCAGTGCTCGCTGCCTCATTGGACACGAGGCCGTCTGTGAGGAGAAGGGCCGAGCCTCCTTCTTCCCCTCCGCTCTGTCATCTAACCTCCTCTCATCCCTTTCTGCCCCCCTCTCATCCCATAATCCCATGCACAATATCACTCTTCACTTCTGCATCCCTCTTTCGCCGTCCAGCCGCGTGGTGTGAATGAGACGGCAGCGTTGAGGGAACATGTCCAACCGGACGAGGGTTAATCCTGTGGTAATGGGCAAAGCATGCGAAAACAAACAGGACATCCAAGAGAGAAACAGCAGGACTGACGGCGGCGAGGGTGAGAGAGCGAAGCAGTTGAAGGAGGGCAGAGACAGCAGAGATGGTGTTACACAAGGTGCTTTATTTGGCGAGCAAACATAGGCAAGAGAGAGACATCAAAGTAAGATTAATGGTCAGAAATCAATTCTTATGTTTCCTGGCAGCAGGATGCGCCTGTGATGATGGCGGCCTCACTGTCTGGCCTGTGTCTGCACTTTAAAGAGCACAAGAGGCTGAAAAAGAGCAGCTATGAAGAATGAATGTGAAAAGCAAAGGCGGAGTAGGGAGAGAGTTAGCCGAGAAGGACGTGGATGAGGGGAGGCGGGGTGGACGCCACAACCTCCGGAGCATTGCGTTTGACCTTTGATGGCAGGATCGTGTTTTAATTTGAGATGCGTGTGCGTGTACCAGATCGCGGCGCTACGCTTAGCGGTGAAAAATGACACAGGCGACGTAAATGTCATCTTCGTTTAAAATCCACCTCACTTAAACTCGCGTTTTGCAAACATCTGCGCTTAATAGCCAGAAGTCTGACTGAGTGCTTCACCATTAGTGGACTGACTTAACTGTTAGCTCATCACCGGGATGAATAAATCATAATATGTCCATTACTGAATCCACTTCACATTTTGAGAGATGTGATTATTATAAATCGTGTCAGCAAAATTTGAATATTTACTGGCGCTGAAAGTGCATTACCGGAGCTGTCGACTCGAGAGCTGTGCTTCAGTAAACTGTGAGTACCTCAGATCTGGATGTGAGTATTTTCCATTTCATGCCACTTTATGCTTCTACTCCGCGACATTATTTGACAGCAAGAGTAAGTGGACAATTAATAAATTTAAGGCTCCAAATAAAACATGGATCAAGCTTATGAAATATGTGTTGTTAAACAGTGTATAGATCAGTTTCCATAGATGAACTCCAAATTGTCAACAACAGTGAGATACTACTCATATACTAATGCATCAGTAATAAAAGTGTAACACTCGCAGGGGCCAGTTTATTCTGCAGTGAATACTTTGACTCGTGATGCTTTACTTAACTAAGGTTTTTAATGAAGCACTTGAATGAAGTATTTTTAGAGTTTGGACTTGCTGGTTTTACTTGAGGAAAGGATCTGAACACTTCTTCCACAACTGGACTTGAAACTTGGCGAAATGTACAAAAATAGGAACTTGGCGGCCTAAAGTCCTGACTTACAGTCCTGGAACAATAAAGAATAAATGGGCTAGTGATAGGCAGACCTAGCATGGCCACAACACTTGACTGATGAGACCTAATTGAGCACTAATAAGCACAGCTTTGAAAATACAACCTGTAAGTGATAAGTCCCTTTAATGGATAGTATTTTAGATACCTGGTTTTGAATTACATATAAGAATACTTTGATTTGTCCTCAAGGATTTGCCCTTTTCTTTGACAAGACCAGCTCTGATACATAAACACTACCTCGGCAAAGACTTCTTCGTTGGCTTCGCTACCTGACGTTGAGGTTCTTGCTTTACCAGCTGATTTACACTCCAACCATCACGCTGTGGTCTTGAGGTTTGGGTAGTGACTTAAAGAATGCGACCATGTGTTCAAGTGGGTTAGTTTTCTTTGCACAGTGTCTGGGCTCGTACCGACAGGACGAGCAGCTACCATGAAGGATCTCGGGGTATACTGCTGCTGCTTCATGTTGGAAGAGGGTGCTCAGGTCATCTGGAAACACCTCTGTATCCACAGAGATGAGCTGGAGTATGTGACCAAAGAGAAAGATGTCTGGGTTACTTTTGCAGCTTGGAGCCAGATAAGCAGATAAAATGAATGTGTGGATGCATTCGCTCATAGATCACCTGATCGCTTGAATTTTTGGGTGCGTTCCTAAAGGCGCAGCCACGCCGTTGGTTCGAAATTCCAACTGAAAAGGTTCAGCGGCGTCTCTCGTAACATTAAAAGCTCACAGTGATTCACCTGCAGCCTCATGAGCCGCCATTTAAACCGCTTCCCCCACACTTTGTGGTAGCATAGCAAGCAGCACACCAACAAGGCCAAATGGAGCGCAGCTACTAAGCCCTCTGAAGGAGCATCAAGGTCGAGCATCAGGCACTCTGACAAAAGTCCACAGGTTGTGGGCTGGAACTCTTCACATGTAGCCTCACAAGCAGATAATTTCTCTGCAGCAGTGACTGTGAAAAGATTATATAGATGCCATGTAATGTTTTCAGGAATCCAGATAAAACAAGAAAAAAAAGCTTGGCCCAATCTAAAAAGTTTGCCATCAGGTCTGCGCTGTAACCTGTGTGCTTTTTCTGCAGCATTTCATTCAGTGTTGGTCAGATTATCCAGAGATGGAGACAACTACCAGAGCTCCAGAAACCAAAATAAGCACAGGCAGAGAATCAAAACTCAAACTGCCCCCAACCCCGTCAGTAGAAATGGAAAAGGAGACACAGCTGCGTGTTAACAGCATGGTGTCATTCTGTGGCCCAGCAGGATGCCACGCTGTAGCAGCGGTGGATAAAGCTATTACGTGGCGATGTGCGGCGAGGGCTTGTTGATCCCTGCGGTGACTGGACAGTGTTTCCTCCTCCTCGATCGCCGTCTGCAGGGGGCGTCTGTTTGTTGTTTGCTATCGGAAGAGAGACCCGCAGAGAAGGCAGGTCGGATCGCTTTAGCGCCGGCGGCACCGAGCACTGATCAATGTCTGACTGCTGCTTTTGAGAGCCAGTCAGATTCTGCAGTGGTTTACACGGCGCTTCTGTGTTCACTCAAGTAGACACAATAGAGGGCATACAGCTGAGTGACTTTTAGTGTTTGATGATACGTTTTGTGTAATTACTGCCTAAACCTAGAGTGTAATCGGGGAGAGATTAGGAGGTAAGAAGAGAGAACACCTTTGACTTCTGGTTAAGAAAGAGATTGGTCATCAAATTTCTGTTATTTGTTAGTGTAATTAGCCACAACGTTCCTTCTGAAATAACAATAGAACTGGCATATATGAAACAGCACAAGTTTCAAAAATCAAAAACCAATGGTTGACTCTTGGGACAACTTCAAGAACCCAATAGGAAGTTCTCGTTTGGAGACTTGCAATTAGGAGATCTGGTTCAGATCTTGGCAAAAGTTTGTCTTTATAGTGATGCATTTATTATGTATTTGTTTGACTTCCACTGTCATCTCACAATAACATTCAATTATCTTGAATCACCATACGTTTGAAATCACTCTCATACAGCGTTTTCCGTCCCTTTAAGAAACTTGTGTTCGCGAGAGGATGAGAGGCGAAGTCTTGGCACCGGCTCTGATAGCATCAGGGGTAATGGAAAAGGAGTTATTATGAAAACCGACATTTTTAACCAATTACTATAATTATAGCTGCCATCATGGCCAGCAACCACAGCCAGCCCAGCGCTGCTGTTAAAACAGAATGGCTTCCGTGTTTGTGCAAGGATAGCCTTTCATTACCTCATGTAGAATTACTCACTTCAGCCAGCCCTAGCATTCAACCCAAAACTCAATACTTCTGCAAGGTTGTGGAGATAACCACCCAGCACAGCACAGCACAGCACAGCACAGGATGTCCTTTACATTTTGAACCAAATAACTTCAAGATTCATGCCAACTCACGAATGTCAGTCCAATAATCGCTCCTCTTTTAGCTCGGTTTCGGGTTCCACTTCCTTTAGCAGCTAGTTGCTAATCGTCTGCTGTTTGGTGCTGGACAGGTAGCGCACAGATGGTTTTTAGAGCTGCAGCCAAAAACGATGCTGTGAGAGCTGAGGGAGTGAATCAAAACTGAAAAGTCAGCAGTCTGGAAAATATCAAAACAGTGAGCTTAGAGATGAAAGGAACTTGCGTCAGTTCTCTGCGGCATCATGGCCACGACTGAGCCGTCTGGTATTAACACATGGCCACTTCATGTTTTGTTACGTGATATGTTTGCTTTGAATACTGGCATGGCATTAGATTAGATTCACTCGGGTGTTGCATAGGTAAGAGTTATGTGTAGTGCATGCTGCACATGCATTGAAATGACTGTAAATGTGCGCATTAACAGAATAGGAGATACCAGCGCTATACAGCATGCAACAGTGCTCAGTTTCAACTTAATTTTATACTTATCAACAGCCTTTGACTGCAGGCACAATGCATTAAAAGTACCTGTAAACTAGAGGATATTATCTGTGACGGCTGTTGTCTTCTTCTGTTATAATACGTGCTTTCACAATGACTGTGAAGCTGTGATGCTTGCAGTTTACAGTTTTGCAGTTCTGCTGCATTAGGCAGCAGTCTAATAGCAACAGAAGGATGAGGGACAAACAGAAATTCAAGTCTGTTTCAGGATGGTTCGGAATGATTTTAAATAATTTCCCACAGTGGCTTTGAAAAAGGGTGAGCATGCAAACGTGGACAGCAAAGAACGAAAGGGCAATTAGCCGCACGCTCAGAGATGCAGAGTTACATCTGCGGACGGGTAGGAGAGACTCGTGACCCCAGAGGTAGATTTTGGAGGCGGACGTTTGCTACAACCTGCCACTGCGAGCTCCTCCGCCTCCCACTCTCTCATCCCTCACCTCCCGCTGCTCCTGCAAGGCTGAAGATACATTCTGAGAGACAGAGGAAGACGGTTTGTTGCAGCGAGGAGTCGGACGTACAGATAGCAAGAGACGTATTGTGAGGGATAGACGATGTGAAAGAGAACGTCTCAAACTGTGGCACATTTTAAAGTAACACTGGGTGAATTACATGAGGTAATTACATAATATTTTACTGCATTTCTTTTCATTTTTGGAATAAGAGCGGTGCTGTTTTAGAATAGGCATCGCCATACATGGACAGCAGAACAGATTTTTGTGAAGTCGAGGTGAGTTCCACGGGAGGTTTAAAGATGGAGAGTGGGTGGGACTCCTACACTCTGCCTTTTGGTCCATCTGAGCGAAACCGAAAAATACACCGAGAGAGGGAAGGAGAGGATAGGAGGTTGTGAAATGTCAGGATATATTTAATGAGGGATTTAATGAAGGAGATGGGGACTAACTGCTCGTACGCTCTGCCTCCCCGAGTAAAACATGAAGCGACGGGGCAGAAACAGACAGAGGTAGAGAAGTGCAATATTTAATAGTCTTTACCGCATTTAGTTTGACACTTTAGTGTTTCAGCCTCCACTGGCCTCCGTAGTTTGTCTACAGTGTGATGCCACTTTGTCAGGTTAATGAGGGACAGTTGTTGGATAAATACGTTGAAGTGATGCCCGATAACGACTGGCAGCTTTGCTAATGAAGACGAAACACTCGGGTTTATGGGAAACGTGGTCTTAAAGTGCCAGTGAGCGCTTAAACAACTAGCCGATTAATCAATCAGTCGACCAGCAGACACAAATCTTTTTCTTTGTGGAATTTTTTTTAGATTATTAAGAAAATAATCTGCAGATTAATCCATATTGCACATAATTGTTAGTTGCATCCCATATTTGTGCTTGCTCCATTGGAAAACCTGAGAAATCCCATGTTCTTTAGCTGCTAAAAAGGTCATTCTTTGACATATTTTACCATTTTGCTTGCGGTTTAGTCCAAAACTGTCCACACCAGAAGCATCAAGTGGTTGCAGTGCAGTCATTAAAACGTGCTGCGGGAGGACGCCATGCTTTATTTACCACGTCGTCACTTATCATCAGCTTCAACCACAAGCCTGAAGAGAAGACAGCAACGTGGATGTTTGTCATTTTCAACTTAAATGTCCATTAAATGCTCAAAGAAAAGTGTGAGTTCTTGAAGAAGAGCCTGTGTTATGATAAATCATGGCTTCACTCAGCTGAGAGCCTTCACGCGTCTCTCTCATGGTCCTCAAACTAACAGCAGTGAAGACAGGAGGGAGGGAGGGACGGAGGAGAGGAGCAAGTTAAAAAGGAAAAACTAGAACGGAGACAAAGCAGACGCACAAAGACGTCTGGACGTACTGTATAGAAAGCCTCACAGCAGCCCGCTCCTCTCTCCAGATCTCCGTCAGACACATTTTTGAGCTGCCATCGTGGCGGTTTGGTTGCCATGGTAAAATCTAAAAGGCTTGTCTCCGTCGCTGAAGTCCAGTTAAGGAGCGCCGTGTGCGTTTCTGTCTTCATGCACGGCTTTGATTTAGAAAGACAAGAGGAGGAGGAAGAGTCGCTTTGTGTTAATCACATGACCGTCACGATGTTGGAGTCAGAGGATCAGCTGCCTCCTGTCGACTGCTTGTACTCATTTCTGTGTGTTTGTGTGTACTGTTTTCTGACCTTTCTTTGTATATTACATCACTGTGTTGGTTATTATGAGCCAAAATTTAAGATGAGGAAAAAGAAATTGTGCTCTTGAAACGTGTTTTTATGTGTCGGTCGTTCTTATAGAGTAGAATAAAATAGAATATCTTTATCAAGTTTGTTGCACCTGCACTCGATGCTATAAAAAAAACAATAAATGAGGTGAAAGTTAAACAATAAATAAGATAAAGTAGCAATAAAGTAACAAAGAGGATAAAGTGTGTCTCTGATGTGAAGACGATCAACAAACACCAGTACAGTACGGACATCTAGACGGAGAGTCTTCATGAAAACACAATGTGGATGAATGGGGCGCTTTTATTCTGAAAGGGGAGGGGTGGGCGCGAGGTGAGGAGGGGAGGGAGGATGGTCTCTGCCCTGTCGCTAGGTAACAGCCTTCAGGCCTAAAGGCAAAGCCAGGCCTGGTCTCCATGGCAACGTCATTGGTGTGGAGGGTGAATGAGTTTCGGTGGTTGTGGTACGTGTGTGTGTGTGTGTGTGCGTGCGTGTGTGTGTAGTCAACAAAGACGAGCAGGTTGAGCATCAGTACGGCTGAATAGAGGAAGTGTGGGCAAATATGAGGCGTTCAATGGAAAATCGAATCATGGCTTCGATCCCTGTTAACATGCGACGGATATCACAGCTCTCAGACCGAAGTCTTTGTACGTTCACGAGTGCGACGCCGCCTCAGCGCTGCGTTCACGTACCTCTCAGAGTGCATTGATCGACTGCTGCTGCCTTTACTCCATTTCTGTGCTCGCGCGCTGCTGCACATTTACGAAACCTCTCGCGATCTGGCGATGAAGACGGGCATGAGAGGAAGGATCGAAGAGGAAAAACTGGAAATAAAGGCTTTAAAAAAAGGAGCCGCGTAGGGAGAACAGTGCGTCTGCTCTGGATGGACAATGGCCTCATTGCACATTGTAAAGCAGACTGTGGTGGATGTGGTGGTGGGGGGTTGACAGTTTAGTCACGGAGTGGAAGGAGATTGGCATCCATTTATGTCATGAGAAACTACGGAAGTCCATTAACGACAAAACTAGAGCAAAAATAGTTGAAGCTGTAAACACTTGGAGGGGAATAAGAGATCTACATGCAGACAGAATAGACTGAAATTCTATGATGATAAACAAAACGACGCGCCTAAAATGTGTGTTTTTGTGAAGGTCAGTCATCCTAATGGGGGCTTTTATTCTGAAAGGGTGCATGCCGGGCTACGTCCAAGTGCGCTCACACAAGTTCATTCACATTCTTGTTGAGAGTTAGATGAGAAGATCAGTGCTGTCTTGTCTGTATGCAGTGGAGCCCACACGTGGTTAGCGTAGCTTAGCATAAAGACTGTAAACAGAGGGAACTGAGCGCAGTGACTTCCTGCAGTCTTCAGACGTGGTGCTAGGCGGCTTTCTTTATCTTTGGAGGAAGGCAGGCTCGCTGTTTTCCCTCCGTTTTTCACGCAGGAGACCGTCTCCACCTCCTCCATATGTGGACACCTTTGCTCCCGTCATAACTACTCCAACCACTAGAGGTCGCCACCGAACAAAAGACGTATAATGGGTCGTAATAACTCACTTGCATAGACGATCCAAAGCTGTTGAGAGGTGCCCTCGAATGCTTAAAACTGAGAGAAATTTCAAACTGAGCATGAACACAAGTGTAAATCTTTCACAACTTGATCACAATTTGAATGAATTTACTGCTCGTCAAACATTTTGTCGCTGATAAACTTCCATATTTAACCCAACACACTTAGTTTACTCTTCTTTTTGTTTGCTTTGCTCTGATTTATACAATTATTACAACTCTCTCTCCCTGCCTCTCTCACATTTAAAGACGCACGCACACACACACGCACACACACGCCGGCTGCAGAGACAGAGCGATGAGCAGACAAAAGCATGTCTGTGTCCATGAGAATGTGAAGCACAGTGGGTCTCTATGTATGGAGGCAGTGTCAGGCTCGTCCCAGAGAGACGGGGCAGAGGGGGAGCGCTCGTTTCGCTGACTCTTACTTCCAGCATGACTGCAGTGTCGCACAAGAATTAAACAATGCACATACACCTGTACTTTTTACAGTGCATGGCAGGCGGCCGTCGCAGACACGTCTGGGTCGCTTTCTGGAGTGTCTGACTCTCGTTATGATCAGTTTTACTGGTGTCATTAAAGCTGATTCAGCAGCACAGGTGCGTTCATTCGTTCTCATGTTTTCTGCTTTAATATATTGATCTGAGTTCGATACAGCTGCCAGAGAATTACTGCTTGACTTGGTTAAGAGGAAACGTTTATGACCCACTAAGACTCGCTGACATTTTGTGCTTTAATCCAACAACAGAGCAGATATACGGAAGCCTGTTTGTGCCCTAAAAAGAGCTGTTTTTCCTTGTAATAGTGAGATAGCAATAATGGGATAAACAGGTAGGCCAAGCAGAAAACAAAGCAGTATTTAATAATTACCATGTTTATTTTACAACTGCAACAAAACGATGTGAGTGAGAAGATCACGATTCAATAAAGAAGCCTGTTTGTGCCAAAAAAAAACAAATCATCTTTATATTTTTTTGTCACCGTAATCAGTCGTGACTGTGATAACTGCATTTGTCTCTGAACAAACTGTAGAAAGTGGATTTTCAGCCTTTCATTTTAGCACTACGATACTGACAGTTTGGATAGAAACATCTTTTCTTTCGGTGCTGAGAAAGAGTTAAAGGCGACGGGGAGAGGGAGGCGGTGTGAGGGAGGCGGTGTGAGGGAGGCGGTGGGAGAGAAACACTAAATGTAGCCTCTCCATCCATTGTTGTTCTTTTTCCCCTTTCTCCTCTGAAAGTACACAAAAGCCGCGCCAGTCCATTGTGGTGCAAAACAGAGAGCAGGCAGGGCAACCTGGGTCGAGCACGCACGCACGCACGCACGCACGCACGCACGCACACACACACACACACACACACACACACACACACACACACACGCTCATTCAGCCTCCCCTCCGTCTCACACACACACACACAATTCACAAGTTCGTGAGTTGAGGCGTTCAAACACACATTCACTTGCACACAAACACATGCAAAATGCACACACACTTCACAACCATGCATTTCGACACAAAACACACACACACACACACACACACACACACACACACACACACAGTGAGTATTCAGCCCCTCGTTGCATTCACTGGAGTTAAGGTGCGTGTCCCTGCTCTCTCCCACACGGCGCTTTGTGTTGATTGAGCGAGTTGCTCTGGTTAGAGAGGAGATGAATGTGACATTTAGGACTGAAGTAACACACACACTCACGCACACTCTCACACACACACACCACACGCACAGTAAAAAGCGCCCTGTCATCGTTGTGCTCCCGCCCCGAGGCTTTAGATCGTGGATCAGACGAACCAAGCCAAATGCCACCATTAGCCATTAGAGAACAGACAAACAAATCTGACCTTAAATCAGCCCCGTGGGACGGGGACATTCGTCCTCATCTGCTGTGGGACGCTGCAGCAGCCCGTCCATCCTGTGCATGTACAGCCACTCATCTTGTGGCTAATGACTTTTGATTTGTGGTGGATGCAACAATAACATTTTAGCTGTATTTTTTTTTGCATCGCTGGCGTCTGACATGGAAATTATGACAAGATCAGCGTCTCCTGCTCAGCTTTAAAGCATCAGCTCTTATCAATATGTCCGTATCGGCATGCTGAAGACCATTAAGTAAAGATAGCACTGTGAGACGCAGCGAATGGGGGCCCTCTGGTGGTCGCTGCAGGTAACAGCAGCCCTGTATATAGGTCACGCCGCTCATCACAGAGCTCTTCTGGGCTTTCTGTACGGCCTGTTTATCTGTGATGAGACTGAGGGGATCAGAGGCAGACAGAGCTCCGTGCCAGTGCCCATGATGCACTGCACCGAGCAGCAGCCTCTCGCCAGATGCATGGATGCCAGGGACCGGGGAGGGTGGAGGAGGGGGTGGCGGGGCTGCGGCGTGTGACACAGAATGAGACGTATGTGCTGGGATGTTTTTGTCGTAGCTGTGTTGAATGGTGGAGGAGCTGGAGAGAAGGGAGGCTGAGACTTGTACCTCGCCCAAAAGTTGCCAAAGCTTCCCCGAGCAAGACACTGGATCCCATTCAGCTCCAATGCAGCTGTTTTTCGGTGACCTTAATCATTTCCACACAGCTAAACTGGGGGCAGGGGAGAATCTCGCTGAAACAACGGGGTATTGGAAATCCTGAGGCGGCCGTTTGATTGGACGTGAGGCTGCGAACGGCGTCTCAGGCTGGTTTTTGGTTCGCTGTCGCATCATTTTCAGCCAACTTTGGGCCATTCATTTGCACCCTAATCACTCAATCTACTGAATATTAGGGGAAAAAATCACAAGAGACATTCATGCAAGAGACATTAATTAATGATCCTCATTGTTAGCAGTTGATTTTCTGAACCGTTTGCACAAAACACAGCTGTTGTCGTTCCTCTGCAGCTCTCCTCATCGTGCACAGGAACACCACGCATCGTCCGGATGTGCAGATGCGGACGAGTAGCTCGACCCGAATATGTTAATAAGCGAGATTTGAGCCGCGGTCTGAAACTCGGCGCGCCCGAGCTGCGACGTTTTCCTCCTCGTCTCTTTTCTCTGCTCCTTCTAAACGGGCGCAGCTGAACAGAGCAGACGGCCTCGCAACATGTCTGAATCACTCTGTCTGTTTTTCTGTCTCTTTTTTTTTTTTTCTGTTTCTGAACAGCTCGCATGCCAGCACACACACTCCTACACACACACAGAGAAAAACAGGGTAACTTAAACTCTGGGATCTTGGCATGATTCCTCAACGCGAGGCTGATGTGTAACCACTGCGTGCCTGCGTCCTGAATCCTGTGACCACCGCTGCCGCTGCAGGTCTGAAAACCAGCCAGTGACGATCAATTAAAAGCGTTTTCTGTGCAGAGAGTGTTCCTCCAAAGACCTGGTGTGTGTAAAACTCAGGAGAAATGCATGGTCCTGAACTTATGAGTCAACTCTTGGCCAGGAGTGGGCCTTAATCCAGAACTTGTCTCCCCCTGCTGGCAGTGAGAGTCATTACACAAGCGCTGTAGCTTACTGCGCCGCTACGGTTGCTCCCGCCTTCATGTCTTCCAAAGCTTCGAGCTCAGAATCAACCAATAGCAGGCCTCGGATGTGTCATGGCTGCATCTCAGCTTCACGCTCACTTTGTC
The DNA here is from genome assembly GCA_037975065.1 of Chaetodon trifasciatus. Lineage (NCBI taxonomy): Eukaryota > Metazoa > Chordata > Actinopteri > Chaetodontiformes > Chaetodontidae > Chaetodon > Chaetodon trifasciatus. The sequence goes on along the minus strand of JBBMOE010000017.1, from coordinate 3,062,477 downwards.
TTTATATTGCAATATATGGGATGCTACCCTGGATGCAGCAGCCATTTGAATTTATATGTTTACAGTCATTTTTAATTCGTCGCTTCTGTGCTCTGTTATTTATCGTCTGTCTTTCTCCCACAATTCTTGCCTTTTACAGCTCAGCTGAACTGATCCTTGCACTCGTTATGAGTCAGTGTTTAACTGTGTTCGTGCTGATCCCGTCGTGCCGTGACTTTATCTGCGCAGCACTGTGACAAACCGCTGCAGACCTAAAGACGAACTCACCAAAACAAACAGATAATGTGTGTGCTGAAGTAAACACACATGAAGAGGGCGGATGAGGGGGAACGTACTGCAGCACTTTAAGCATTATGATTCCATCTTGACTAAGCACACTTAAAATCTCTTTACCTCCTGGCTCGAGATGCATTTTATGTAAGGTGACACAGACCAGAAGGAAAGACCTGTTACAGCCTCACATGCATGTTCTTCCTCCGTCAGTCCACTAGAGGGAGACAGAGAGCCACAGGATTTTTCATTAGAGCTGAATTTGATGAAAATGAACTAATGCTTTTTCCCCCTCGACACATGATGCTGTAGGTCAAAGTCCACTTTTAGGATGTTTTCTGATATAGAGTTTAAAAGACTGATGTCATTCTATATTTCCTTCTTGTCAGTACTCTCCGTCATCTGTGCCGCTCAGTCCAAAGCTCATTGGTTCCTGCTCTTGTCCAGTCAGCTCTGTCCGACCTCAAAGATCAGTTCAAGTCAAATGAACGTCAGTAGAAATTAATAACCTCCTGATGGGAAACAAAAGCCAAGCGCTGGCTGAAGTCCTTGCCTGAGCGCATAGATCCCTCCTTAATGAAGTCAGAAGACGGCGTTTCGTCCCTTTTTGTCCTGTCCTGTCTTCCCAGTCAGTCTCCTCTTTCGGCTGCTTGCCAAAAACAAAATGATCTCACAAAGAGAGGAGATTGACTCGTCCGATGTGCCTCCGTGCTTTTTCCATCCCACTCTGACAGTGTGCTTTTGTCATTAGCAAAGACGTCCCGACTGTTTCCATCTGCAGTCTGGGAAGTAGGTGGGCTGTTTGCACACTGAGCAATTTAAGCACATTAGGATATTTTCAGTCGCCGCTCTTTGTTTCTGTTGCCTCGCTCCGGCGACCTCTTCCCTCTTGGCATCCTTTCATTCAGCATATATAACCGTCTCTCCCCTCTCTGCCTCTGAACAGACCATGGCGGAGTACAGCTCTCTGCTCAGCGACCTGTCTGAAAACATCACCAACGAGGACCTGGAGCAGCTCAAGTCGGCCTGCAAGGAGGACATCCCCGAGGACCAGAGCAACAACATCACCTCCTCCAAGGAGTGGTTCAGCTACCTGGAGAAGAACGACAAGCTGGCCCAAGGTGAGGCATCGCATCATCAGTGTCCCTCAGCTGGTGACTGAAGCGTTTAGGGTGAGCTAGCCCGCTAACAACACCTCTCGCGCAGATAATCTGTCGTACATCGAGCACATCTTCGAGATCTCGCGGCGACCGGACCTGCTGACGAGGGTGATCGAGTACCGCACCACCGTGCTGAAGATCTCGGAGGATGACGAGATCGACACCAAGCTCACGCGCATCCCCTCAGCCAAGAAGTACAAAGGTAACACACTCAGCATCCTCAACATGTAGATGAAGAGTTAGATCTGTGTTCAGTTTCATGAAACACAGGGTCAGTTTCAGCTCGTTTCGGACTTTAAAAAACCTCCTTCTGCGTATGTAGCCTGTGATGAGGGCTTCATCTGAAGGCTGACGACTGCTCTAAGTCTCCATCTCGTTCCTAAAAAGTTTGGTGAGAAGCAGAAACATTTGGATGAGTCCTAAAACCTCAGTCACTGTTCAGAAGCCTCTCAGATCACTTAAAATCTATTCAGCTGACTAATGTTATGGGCTGAGTGAACAGTTTGTCTCAGTTAAGGCTGTTTAGTTTCATGTTTTAGTTTCATTCATGCTTGCTGTAGTTTTAGTTTTAGTTCAGTCAGACCAGTAAAATGTGATTTTAAAGCACGCTTGCCAAGAATTTTATTCAGTTTTCTTAAAGAGAATAACAGGACAGGGAACATACTACTCAAATATTTAAAAAAAATACAAAAATAATTCATGAATATATTTAAAAACAGAGACAAAAACACACAACCAAACAAAAGAAACCCTGTTCTCAGGGGACACAGTTCAGGGGCTTTTTATGCTCACAAAGGGGCACAAACCATCACATACAGATAACTTTAATAGTAATCTATACAATCACGTCCGGGTTCAAAGGGGAATCATTGATCTCCTCTTTTTCCTCCTTTCGGCCTTTTCCTCTCTGATCAACTGTGATTTTAAAGCACGAATCTTGACTTTATCTTTAATTGTGTGTTTGACATCTCTCTTGTATTGAAATCAGCGTTAATCCGCCACTAACAAATAGATTTACTGCTACAGAGAGCTAAACACATACTGTCAGTACAATGAGTGGCTGTTACTGGAAAAATGAGGAAATTCTTAAGGATTGAAACTTTGAATTGCATGTTGGATATTTATTATTATTTATTTATTTAGTTTTATTCCACACAGCTTTGGCTCATGTGAGAAAATAGATTCTGTGAGCTGCAGATGTAAGTGTTAACGTAAAGGTTTCTTATGATTTCTCTCTTTCTCTGTCCTCTTTTTCCGACCCCTCCCCCCAAAAGACATCATCCGCCAGCCCTCCGAAGATGAGATCATCAAGTTGGCCCCTCCCCCTAAAAAAGTGTGAGGTCACGACCCCCAGCCCTGATCTGTGCACCTTGATTTCTTCACTCCTGGCACTCCAATCAACCGACCAACCGTTTCCAACCAGTCCATCACTCCCCCGCCTCACCCCCTGTACACACACACACACACACACACAAACACACACAACCAGCCACGCCACCCTCCTTGCACTAACACATGCCGTGACACAGAACCACGCAGGCAGCCATCTACAAAGCAACCAATCAGATCGTAGCGATGCAGACTCTTCCCTAGCTGAGGGGAGACGGCAAACTGCGAGAAAAAAGACATTAGAAGAAAGGTGGGTCAGTTCATCTGTGGACACTGTTCAGTCTGTGATGCTGTGTTTACGCAGCCGTCTGTGTGTGTGTGTGTGTGTGTGTGTGTGTGTGTGTGTGTGTGTGTGTGTGTGTGTGTGTGCGCGTGTGTCAGATATGTTAAAACATCCACCCAAGAAGAAAACTACAAACCCTGCCTTCAAAACTTAACAATAAAATGAAATGGCAGAGTTTTATTTTTCAGAAACTCAGAGAAAGCCGATAGATAGAAACAGTGAGGCTGTGTGTACAGTGACACAAGGCTACGGCTAACATAACGCAGCAGTGCTAAGTTGTCGTTTTGATTCACCTTGAATATGCAAAAATAGCCAAAATGCCAAAACTGGCAGACTGACAAGTACTATCTAGAGATAAAATGGGACTAAAACATGTAAATACGCAGTTTACGTGATGGAAAATTATCTCAACCTGCAGCTAAACTCGACACTTCGTAAAAACAAAAAAAAAAAAAAAAAAAGTTAAAACTAATCGTAATCTCACACATCATTTCTGGGGTGATTGTTTTAGTGTGAAGCTGCGTTAATTGTTCAGGCGTGTTTGTAATGCGAATGGGAGAGTGCGACATTTTGGGAGTATGAAGCCACGTTAGCTTAGCTTAGCACAAAGACCAGAAAGATGGAGGAACGGCTAGCCTGGTTAGCTTTGTTTTTATTCTGTAAAAGGATTAAATAAATGTGATATATTGTGTGAGTGAACTTTAGAGGTGCTGGGAGGCAGATTTTTTTTTTTTTTTTTTGGATAGAGCAAAGCTAGCAGTTTCTCCCAGTTTCCAGGCTTTGTGCTAAGCTAAGCTAACTGGCTCAGCTAACCAGTTCATATGTGGTATCAATCTTCTCATCTAAGTCTTGGCAAAAAGGCAAATGAAAGGATTTCCCAGATTGTCTGACTTTTCCTTGACAGCCTGTAGAAAATGACACTTATCAAGTTACCACATTAATGCCTCTTTTGGCCACGTTGCCATGAGGTCGCTGTATTTGAAACAAAACTTTAAGTCAAACTTAAAGGACAGGACGGTCACTATTCCTCAGCTAGAGGTTCTGTATGCATTCCCTTTACTCGAACACAGAGAATTATATCGTGTTTCAAGAGCAAAACAAAAAAAGTCTAATATTTTAGAAGATATTTAAAGTTGATTTTCGTAGGAAAAGCCAATATTTGCCTTTAGCTTATGAGTCATAGCAGGAGTTATTTAGAGAAAAATATTTAGGTGGGAAAGCAATTATTTCTATACTGTGGACGTTCCCTGTCCGTAGGTTCTCCTTTCATCAAGGCGACTGAGTTAGCATGAGGGTCCGTTATATGAGCTGGCTACAGATGTAAATATACAAATAATATATTACAAAAAAATATAGCAGAAATAATATATTGGCCCGCCGTGTGTAGTCCATAGAGGACGCTGTGGCTCCAGCAGTTTCACCATATCTGTTTTTTTAAATCAAGACTTTCACCCTAATTTTACCTAATCTGAACCCGTCGTGTCTCTCTGGAGACAACGAATGCTTAGCGAGCACTAAAAGTACCTGGACCGTGTTAGAAAGTGTATTTTCAAAGATCATATTGGACATTATGTTTGCCGTGTGGGAAGACTAAACTTTCTTTTTCGCACCGTGTCGTCATTTTCTGCGCCGAAAATAACCAGCTCGTGGTTTTTCACTGACTGGCTGAAAGAGGACAAACAGGAAATAAAACGTAAGAGAAAAGGAGGAGACGAGGTCAAAGGAAGAAAGCGTGGCATGTGGTCATACAACATGTCCTCTAATAAACTGTACATAAAGTAGATTTGTGACACGGAGCTCTAACGAACAGCTCATTAACCCGCTGACTATGCCATTCCCGCCATGCACCGACATAATAGCTAGCAAGACTGTTGAAACTAAACTATAATAACTGCTCTTTTGAACACTGTGTCTCTTTTTTCCCCGCGTTGAAGCCTTAGCGGACTTTGTGTTTACCCCGAAATCTTTCAGAACTGTGAGAGATCGTGTGCGAAGCGGAGGCAGACGCCGGCGCACACGTCAACTTAATCAAAGCGGCTCTCACTTTTAAAGAGAGCCACGATGCTTTTATTCTGAAATTTGCTAAGGACTTCAGTGTCGGTGTGTACAGAGTGTCTGTGGGTCTGTTTCCGCCCCCTCGTCTTCGTTGTGATCAAAGCTGTAGGATCAAAAAAAAAAAACGAACCAACACCTTAAAAATCGATCAGTGTACGACAAGTCGTTCCTCCTCCTCGCCACCGAACTCCAGCCCCTGTGCCAACAAGCGACGCTTTTATTTTGATCACAGCTTCCGTGATCTGTTTTTGTTTTCTTTTGTATTGCTCGCCGTTTATCGTAGTGTTGGACTGATTTGTATCCTATGCATTTAATGTCTGTAGGAAAACTCTGCACTGTAACATATCCTCCCAGCAAATCACTTAATCTCAACAGCTGAACTCTTCACGAGCGACGAGTCAGTGTGTTTGACGAGCTCCTGTTAAGAGGAAGTCAGTGTGTGCAGCTTCAGGAAAGAAAATAAATGCTTGTTTCTCGATATTCATTGTTTGAAACTGGAAAAAAAAAAAAACTTGTTAGACCAACTATACTGTACAACTTTCTTTCTACTCTTGTGCGAGAGACGTCTTAAGAACTAAAACATCCGATTGTCCTTTAATGCCTGCATTTCTATGGCGAGGTTTGATAGTTTACAAACAGTGGACATGTTTCTTTGCGTCCAGTTAATCTAGGCCGGATCAAGCTTTTTAATGCTATTGTTAAAGGAGAAATCCACCCTTAAATACTTTAACACTGTTGTATTTATATAAAGTATACTTTGAATGGAGCGGTAGACGGCGTTGTGGATGTGGTCAATCAGGCTGCCAGACTGAAAGATCTGAACAACTATTGGATGACTGATTGACCTCGGTGATCCCTGACTTTCCCTCTAGCGCCACCGTCTGGTTGACACTTGTGGTTCAGCGCTAAATGTATTTGCCCAATACTTTGGTTTACGACTTGCAAAATGGAGCCGTTCTTTGTGTTTTGTGCTAATTAACAAATGTTAGCATGCTAACATGCTAAGCTAAGATGGTTAACATCTCCGCTCTGCTCTACGGAGAATAAGCACTGAGTTTTGACGGACGACGCTGCGCAGAGCAGATGGAGTGAGACAGGAAGTCAGACACAGGAACGGTGTAGAGAATCCGCTAAATTTTCAAAATAAAACTACGTGTGCAGTACTTCAACAGTTAAATGAAGCTGATTTATCCATGATAGAAGTACAAATATCAAGGCAATATGACCAAATCGGTGTAACAGTTTCAGAGTATTTCTGGGTGGATTTTCCTTCCAGTGTCCAGACCGGCCCCTGCCAGGCCTGACCCCAAGTGAAGCGGTAACTGCCGTCCTGTAGCCTGAGGACGACTGCATTCACCACATGTTGTCAGGCAGAGGGGGGCAGTAGTTCGTACTGCTATGACCTGTGGGTGATGGTCTTTCCCTGCGTTAAAATCCATGTAATTATTTGCCATAAATGTTCGATTGCCGCTCACTGTTTTCAGTGATGAGCTTTGGTAAAGAGAAAGGCAGGTTTTTCTTTCCAGATCTTAGCATGCGTTACCATTATTGTACAAAATATCAGCAAGGGAGGATTGGGGCCATTGTTTTTCCTTTTTCCTTTTTTATTTGGAGTACTTTTTGAACTTGTGAATTTAGATGTATGTGACCAAGTGAGTTTTTTTTTTCTTTCTTTCTCGCTCTCAGAATTTCAGTAGGCAATGGACTCATGTTAGCAACTGTGTGGTAGTTTGTCAGTAGTTTGTCCACGCAATATCCGTAAACATCGAAAAAGGAACAAAAAAAATCCCACTGCGTGACGCTCTAGATGCTCCTGGTTGAAGTCTAAATTAAATCATCAGCATCAAAACGTGGCTGTGCCGCACACCCATTTCTTAATGTTCTTCACATCCACTTCCTGTTTCCTCCCCCTCTAAAATCAAGCTCCATCAATATCACCATGGTAAGCGCGGCGCAGCCCCTCTGACTCCATCACCAGGCAGATTATATGTTTGGCATTGCTTAGCGTTTTCCTCTGTAGCCAGTCGGCACATAATATATCAACATATCAGTCACAGATGATGTCAGATTTGGATTTCCATGTACCGAGTACATATCAACTTAGTAAATGCTGCAAAAGGATTAACCTACTAAAATATATATGTATTTATGGCGAATACCTGATTGTAACCAATACATGAGTATAGATGAAGTAGGAAACGGAGGCCGATATCGATATATGTGAAGGTATTCAGCATGTGATGCTAACAGTCCATTAAAATTCAAAGTGTCATTTTCCCTTAAGGATAAGACTGTATTTTTCTTTTCATTTTATTTGGTTGTAAATATGTATTTTGAATATATATCACTGTGTTTGTTTTGAAATTGATTAATTTATTTAATGCCTATATATTGTTGTTTTTACGTATCCTGGTTTTGTTTTACTAACTGGAAACAAATCACGGGGATGAAAACGTGTTGCTTATCTAATGTAAAGCAGACCATGCATCGACTCTTTTATAATTCATGTTATTCTCTTCATTTATGTTTCGCTGTTTCGGCTTTGGGTGATGATTTTCTGGGGAAAAAAAAGAAAAAAAAGTGATATTCATTTCATTGTATTTACTGATATGTAACATATTATGTTTTACTGTGTCGTATTTGATCAGATGTGTTGTGGTCACTGCTTGTAAAATGATTTTCTTCAGAGAGTTTCCAAATCATGACAAAAGACAAAAGCAGTCACAAGTCATAATCTGCCATTCTGTTCGTATGAGACATGTCACGTTACACCAAGAGCAGGAAATATAGACAGTTCAGACTGTCGTGTCTTCAAACGTTGGGCTACGATGATGTAGACGGTAATGTCGGTGCTTGATTTGTAGGTTGTAGTTTTATGAGAATAACTGAAACAAATAGGTTTTAGTATCAGTTCAGTTCTTTTATTTACTGGATCTTTAACAGTGTTTTCATGAAAAGTATTTCAATCTACTAAAAAAAAGATAGCTATATAAAACATCTGAATTTAAGCAGTAACTCTAGTTTTGTATGGTAACCCAAAGTATTGAATAATAAATAAATAAATAAATAGTCACATGAGTAAATTGTGTAAAATAATCAGCTGAACAAAAAAGCTCAACAACTGCTCCCACATTTAAACACTAACTTTTAATTGAGCTTAACAAGGCTGCAAATGCTGCCTACCTAGCCAGCTGCTAGCTAGCTAGAACCGCTAAACAACCGAGCCTCGTTAGCTAGCCAGCGACATGGGTCGCCTGCTCCCTGTTTAGCTAAGTTAAAAGTTAGTTACTGTGTCTGCGCTGTGTTTATTTACAGCAACAGCTTCTAGTTAGTTGAATCAGAGTAACTTCTGTGTTGTTTTTGCTCTAGCTTACAAGAGCTAACAGGCTAAATGTGGTAGCAGCAGTTGACATTGCTAGCTTAAGAGAAGCTGGGGCCACATTATTGGCTGAAAGCGTATTTTGAAAATAAAAATTTCTTCATGAAATAGAAATATGTTAATATATGAAAATAAGATGGATAATCATGAAGTTGCTTTAATCATTTCTTTAAATTGCCTCACAAGTTTTTGGTTTATTTAGCCGTGGCTATGTATTTCACACAATTGATTCATATCATTTATTTGTTTCATAATGTCCAATACTTGGGTCCACAGTTTTATTTGCTATTTTTATTTTCAAAGTAAGGTGTCAGTGAATGATTAAAGGGTCAATGAAGTGATGAGGTAACTGGTAGCCAATCAGTGCTGAGTAGAGTAGTGAAGTAGTGAACAATAGTTTTTGGGGTTTGAGCTGTTAAAGATAAAACGTAGAGGTGTGAGCTGGGAGAAATACGTAGGTTCAGACTTTGGGAAACATCTCCGTGTCTCGTTAGCGTCATTTTGAATGTGACAGGCTTTGCACAAGAATGCTGTACAATGGTGTGATGTAATTAATGGTAATTAGATGTGCTGATGTGAGGAATGCTGAATGTCTGGTCAGTGGAAGTTGTGCAGCAATGTTTTTCTGTTTCCTTCGCACCTTATAACTGTCACAGGAAGAGTGAGATACATGAAGTCAAGCTGTTTAACCACACCTGCTTACTTTTCTTTAGAGCTGCACAGCAAAGCAATGTTTGTATTTCCATTTTGACGAATGAAGTTTACATACATGCACAAAAAAAGTACGCGTTCACGTCGTGGGTAAAAGTGCCAACTTGATTCAGTTGCAGACTGCTGGCGTGGATGGACTTGAAATCATGACATGCTTGACATTTAGCAGTTTCTCGTGATGTCCGTGAACAATCTTGATTTCAGATGTTAATGTTTGTGGCTTGATTGAAGATTTTCCGAAGCGTGTGCGTTTGCAGTAATAGAGAATATTTTGACGTGTTGCGTTTTCAACACTAATCGGATCTTTGTAAGTGGAGGTCGTGAGGCTGAAAACATTCCTGTGGTGTGGTGTAGGTTTTATAGGCATCTAACCGTTTGACTCAGCATGAAGGAGTTGTAGGTCAGAGGAGGCTTTTGCAGAGGTATCAGACAAGTTTTGAAAAGTCTGATCGTGTGTTAGCATTACGCGAATCGTCTCGACACCTTTGAGGGTGGATGATTTTGAAGCACTAACCCTTAAGTGGCAGAGATTTTCCTAAAATGTATTCTGCCTGTTATTCCGTGATTCATCCTGAAATGGTGTCGCAAGTGATAGAGGTGGTTTTTTCGTTTCCCAGAGTCAACCCAATCCATTATATTAAACAAGACTTATTGCTCTCAAACAAGTGCGATCATTCAGATTCACGGCTTTTAGATGGCGTTCACGCAGATGAATTTAGCTTGGTATCAGTTTTGTCCCAGGGACAGAGAAAGGTGATTTTATCAATGCAGAGAAGACCGTCGTCACGTCCCTCTTTACGTTACCGCGTTCAGCTCATAACGTAACCCTGTTGGATGCCATGGGCTCAATGCTGTTAGAAACTTTTGCTGAGGTTTTCCTCTCATGGGGCGAGAAGTACTTCAGGATTTATTTAGCAATGACTGCAACAAAACATGATCTGAGGTATTATTCAAACAATATAAAGGTGTGGCTTTTTGTCATGATTTAAATGAGACTGAACTGAAATTATGCCATTTTGTCATTGTGCTAAAATGAATATAAATATTATATATTAAAATATATTTGCTAACCTATACTGTGCTGCCTGGTGTTGCTTTCTTTCGGGGATGGATGAGACAAAAACCAAAGGTTACATATCTAGTTCGTTTGAAGTAGTGAAATGTAACAAGTACATTTACTCCTGACAAATCTGAGGTATTTGTACTTCAGAATTGTCTTTTTGTACTTCTACTACCCTTAATTTCAGTGGTGAATATTGTACTTTTTACTCCGCTATGATCATTTCTTCATACATTAATATGACAGTCGTTTGGCAGATGCTTTGGTCCGCAGCAGAGCATAGCGCAGGGCTCCTCAACCAGATTCATATCTCAACAAGAAACTCCTCTTCAGGATCCCAGGAGCTTAGTGATTCTCCTGCATGATCTCCTGTACTCCTGCTAGTGCCGCTGTCATCTTAGGGAACGACATCCTGAAAGCAGAGATGTGGTGGTGGGTCCACAGAGGAGAGAGGATGGAGTTGGAGAATGATCTGATTCTGTGGCAAGCTAACCGACGATCACTTCCACTGGTAAGTAACCGTAGATGCACATTTAAGCTTTCTTTTAAAAACATTTTGCAAGCTACCTTCCCGGATATCTGCGGGTAACGTGTTCCAGAGCTTTGGGGCATCATTGACAAAGGCTGCAGCCCTGATCTTCTTTCAGCTGTTGCTGGGAACCTCAAATAAACCAGCAGCAGGTGGTCGCAGTGCTCTTGAAGGCAAATAGTGAAGAAGAGAGTTAGCAATGTAGCTTGGTCCTAGCCCTTTAAGCAATGATGTCCACGGTAGTTGTTTAATAATTCACCAATCTGACTGAGTTTCAGTGTAGCAGCTCCTTGATTGAGGTTTGTTGTTGGAGCTTGGCGTCCTCTGCACGCCTTGGGTCAGGTGAGGCTTTTCTACCTGTGCTTGCGGTCTTTGGCGTGTGTGCATTCTTGTTTTGGTACAGCATGCCAAGAGCATGGGCCGCCAAGCAGTCTGCAACCAGTGACGCTTGGATGTGTCCTATCAGGCTTAAAACAGTCCAAGATGTTGAAATGATCTATGATGATACAATTTAAAAAGACAGAATTCAGTCAGTTATTACCAGATTATGAAAGTTTAATCGGTCACTTTGAATGGTTAGCCATTGTGAAATTACTATTATGGGTTTTGAGGCCAGGTTGGCCTATTAATAATGGTAGCAGCTGTCTGACATAACACTTCCTTTTATTTATATATTTTTTGAGACATTCAAGTGACTGGAATATTCATGTGCAGATTATTTGGCAAATCAAATCCAAACCCTTCCTTCCTTCTCCAGTTGTGACGTTATGTACTAAAAAACAAAAAAACAAATGCGTGGACAATTACATTTTAAACATTTTCTGATGGAGAATTATCAGGACTCAGTCCAGCCAGCACCCCTGGTTGAAATACTTAAAAATTACCAGATGCATGCATATTGTAAAACATATCATTATCATATAAATCACAGGCACCGTTTTGTGTTTTGTTTTCATACCTTAAGTACATTTTCCTGATTATACTGCAAAGCTTCGTGTCAGCAACAGAGATCTAATACAACTGGTAAAAACCTGATGAACAGGTTTAAGCAACCACAGGAGTAAACTGCCAATGGAGGAATGCATGTTAGGTTCCCTCATGAGGATTAAAGAGAACTGGGAGTGCATCATAATAATCATTAAAACGGTGGTTTGTTGTTTACAAGGGTTGGTTTCATTTCATTGTCAGGCATATCTGCTTTTGGTTCACCTCCACCCTTCCGATGAAAATCCTCGTAAGAATTTCCAGTAAAACGGTAGCACTGTCAGAAAAGAACACTACAATACCATGTGACATCGCGCACACCCCCTTTTTACCATCCTATGACTTTACATGCGGGAGTTGTTGGTTCTGTGCCAGCGTCACAGAAACCGCTGGATGGTTTCAGAGGGTGGGATGTTTGGCTGAAGTGAAGAGGAATGAGGAAGGAATGTATTTTTACATTTCCTTGTGAGGATTATATTTGATTTGTTTCATTTAATATGAGGCATCCTCAGTTTTTGACTTCTTTACTGTTAGGATGATAAACTTTCAATGATTAAGAGACAGCAAATTATTTGGATGTCTGTCACATTTCATAGATTTCATAGAGTCACGTTTCATAGATCAACTCACCCACCCTTTAATGGAAAACTATGTAAGCATTTCCTCTAAACAAAACCACTGACACATCTTATTTGGCGCCACAACCCTCGTGGCTTTGAATGACTTATTCTGTTTGGCAAACGCAGCCCACAGCTGTCAATAGCATCATTACACCCACCTACGCTGGGAGGCATGGCATGTGACTATATTAACTCCAACCACCTTTCAGTCACAGATATTAAAACATTCATAAGACCTCGGAGGCTTCATCACCATATGACAAAAGGTAAGAAATTACAAATTTTTATTTTCATGTGCACTGACACAAATGTATGTATGTATGTATGTATGTATGTATGTAAAAAGAAAAAAAATGTTGGAGGACTACACTTAAATTTACATTCGAATTTCCATGAAAGTATTTCTTAAGTAAAAGCACAGAATTATTAGCAGTAAACTTTCAGTGTTTCAGTGTTATAATTACTCATTAGGCAGCAGCATGGTCCCTGTCAGTGTTATAATACTCTGCACTACGTGTGGGGTCCACCCCGGTCTATCTGGGTGGGGGGTCTCTGTGTGGCCGTGGGCTGTGATCCCTTGCAGTGTGGATGAGCCCCCCATAGGTGGTTTCCTTTTTTTCCCTCTCATGACTCCTCAGTGCCTGTAGCAAATCCCAGCCAGACAATGGTGAAGCGTACTGATGTTTCATAAAGCATTTATTTATGTTCAGCCGTCAGCCTTGTTTTGAACACAAATTTACTCTTCTGTCTTTCACTCCTTTCTTCATGAAACACCGTAAGAGCTACAGGAAGGATAAACAGAACACAAACGTAAATAATAAACATAAATAAGCTCTTACAACTTTTACCATATATGCAAAAATTAACCATAATAATGCTAACATTTAGAAATCCTTTCACAAAAACATGTCAAAATATAAAGTTAGCAATACCAGATAAACATTTAAAAATAAGCTAACATTTGCTGGGCTGCTACGGCAACAATATACAACAACGTTTCGTAGTTAGCTAAGTTAAATTCACGTCTCAGAAAGCCGTCAAAATCAAATAAAATAACAAAATACCTTGTTCCCATTCCAGCTAGGCGCTTATACTTTTTATACATTCCTTTGCATTAGCCAGCAACACCGTGTACTCAGTTTTTTCATCGTCCTTTTGTAAATTTTCGTAACTTTTTCGATACTTTTTCGTCTCCCTCATGCCAAAAATACACCTTAAATAAAAGCATGGAGGGAACGGTTATTTTAACACTAACAAACGAAGGCTTACAAAAAACTGATGAACTGATTAACAGAGCCTTTATAAGAGTCATTTACAGTGCCCTGCCATGTTATTACACAGACAGTTTCGTTGGGGTAGGTGTTGTGGGGGTCTGTGGGTGCGTTTGGGGGGAATGGGCGTTGTACTACTTTTTCATGTTTTTACCTTTTGTCAAGCACCTTGTGTTGCATTTTTATGTATGAAAGTTGCTATACAAATAAAGTTTGATTGATAATTGATTGATAATACTAGATCACTATTACTGACTGACTTTAGCAGTATTTAGACCTCATAACTGCTTGAAGTGAGACTAATGTTACCTAGAACATGCTATATTTTCATTTGTGCGACATAAACTGATCTGTTTTGTATGTGAAATCATAATCTACAAAGACTCTGTGTTGTCTTTGCCTGGCACCCGAATAGATAAGTATAAGATAACCGTCTTTTTGTTTTGTTTTTTTTCAATCAGGTAAAACGAAACTGAAAGTCTGAGATGGCGCATGGACCGACCCTTTCCCCGAACAGAAGCGGGGAAATTCCCGTCGGAAGCGAAATCAGAGATTCCTTCTCGCTGTTGGATGTCCTCTATGCAAATCAGTTCAAAGGAGAGTCTTTTGATCGAGATCTTCTTGACGTGACGGAGGAAAACTTTTACAGAGGGGCCCCACCCCAATGGTTAAACTTTCACATTAGTGAACAGGCAGTGTTAGATGGCACCGGAGTTCCTTTCATTAAGCGAGATGGATATGACACACTTGTGGGCCAAATTCAGGAGAAACACCCTGGAATATCAACTGTTAAACTGTTCCACCAGCCAGGATGTGGAGGAACCACACTGGCCATGCAGGTGTTGTGGGACTTGCGGAAAACCTTCAGGTGTGCCGTTTTAACAGGCTCGAGCTCAGACATCACAAAAGTTGCAAAGGAGGTGGTCCGCCTTTTCACAGCAGGCAGTGGAGACCACCAGAACACTGTCCTGCTGTTTCTGAACGATGAGCCGAATTCTGTCTCGCAGGCTCTGCAAGAAAACATTATGATGGAGATGGCTGAGCTGAAGGTAGTCACGAATATGCCCGTGGTGATTTTGCTCAGCTGTGTGAGAAAGGATCCAGGTCAAGTGTTAGCTCATGATGTCTTCCTACGAGACTTCCTTTCTGACACAGAGAAGCTAAAATTCGATGAGAAAAAGGAGGAGCTGAGCAGAAAGCACAGCGATAAACACGAACAATTCCACGGCTTTAACATAATGCAAACTAATTTCTCTCAAGATTACATCAAACAAGCATGCGCAGTATTCAGCACAGTCCGAAAAGACCGCAAATCGCTGAAGACGCAGCTTGCTGCCCTCCTGTCCCTGCTGAATGATTATGTTCCAGGCTCATATCTCCTCGAGTCCCAGTGCCTCGACTTGTGGAAACGTCAAAACTCCAAACATAGAGACCTTTTACTGGAGGAGAGAATGAAGCCTTTTAGTGATCTCATCATCACCTTTCAACAGGATAAGATACAATGTAGAAAAAAGGTCCGCATGGCTCACCCTATGATAGCACAGCGTTGTACTGAATTGATGGCTGAAGTAGGTGTGACCAGAAGCGAGACAGCAAGAAACCTCTTGACCCGTTTGTGCAGAGGTGAGGTTCCTCCATTTTTGCTTGGCATTGTCAAAGACATGCTCACCAAAAGAAAACCAAAAGAGAACACTGGGACGAAAGACTCAGAAAGGTTCTCTAAACTGATTCTAGATATTCAAAACATGGAGGACAAAGACAAGTGTGTGTCAATTTTAAAGATGGCATCAAAGACATTTGCCCAAAATCCATTTTTTCCACAAGCACTTGCTCGTTTTTATTACATAGAACTAAAAGACTACATGCAAGCGGAAATGTGGGCAAAGACGGCAAAGCAAAGAGATCCCAACAATTCATTTGTTGCTGATACGCTGGGCCAAATCCATAAGAACCATCTGAAGAAACTGGGGTTGTCTGCCCAGCCAACAGAAGTTTTGCAGCTGGCCAAAAATGCCACTGAAGCTTTCAAACATGAAGAAGAACTCGCTGAAAATGACATGAAAGAAGATGGCAACAACAACGTCTCACGTGTTTTCAATGCCAGGGGGATGTTTGGTTACCTGCAGGTCTGCAACCTTATGTTTGACCTACTTGTCAATCAGAACAAAACCTGGGAAGAAGTTCTCACAAATAATGTGTCCATGGCCTCGGTCCTGAAATCACTTGGGGGCAACGAACTCTTAAGATTCAGCAATCTCATAAAAAGCCTCAGACCCGAGGTTGAGAAAAAGTGTGCTTTTTATCAGAAATATCTGACCTTCTCAAATGTTGACAAGGAGAACGATGATCCCGCATACATTGACAGAGACATGTTGGAGTGCTTCCGGAAATATGTCGGAGAATCAAAACATTTTGCACAGAACGGAGCTGGTTTCATCCAGACGCTTCAACAAAACCTGGCTGACACCTCTGCTGGAGTGCTCTCATGTCTGGGAAGAGAATACACTGAATCAGAGCTTAAAGAAATAACTACAGGGTGGGAAGAAATCTTCCAACAGTCCTTTTGCCAGTCTTTAACTGCATTGAGGCAGCAAATCCCCCTCAGCCCCAGCCATGCACCTGAGCTGCACCTGGCAACCCTCCTCCTGTGCTGGCCTTCAGAGGGTGAAGACAAAGGTGTCTTTTACCTCAGTCAATTAATTCAGTGCATGCAGCGCTCTTATGAACATGCATATAAGAAATACTTTAAATCAAGGTACCTCCGCCCTCTGTTTTTCATTGGAAAAGGTCGAGACTTGAGCAGAATTGTTCACAGGAAGGTCCTCCAGAGTGACTGTAGAGATGAGACAATTTTCCAAGATCCCATGGTCCAAGAGCGCCTTCTCAAAGTTGAAGGGGTGGTACGAAACTACAGAGTCTATGCAACTGTTGGCGGCAAAGCAATTAGGGTTGATGCAAACAAGCAACAGAGCCTCTGGAAACAACGCCAAGTTTCATTTTACCTTGGATTCACCATCAGAGGTCCTGTGGCCTTTTACATCAAGACAAAAAGTTCAGAAAAGGGTAAGAAGGGTAACGTACGTAAGCATAATTAAAAAGGTACCGCAGAAATGTCCAAAGTAGATCAGACTCCGTCTAATCATCGTTTTCAGTAGTGTTGCTCTCAACCTTCACAGCATAGTGAAACAGGATCAGCTAAAGTTGTTGAAATGCCGCATCTTAAACACTCCAACATTAGAAATAGTGAGACTGTTGACAGAAAAAGGTCAGTGGTTTATCCAGCGCATCTGACCCACTGAATCACATAGCTGCTGAATTTTTTAAACCGCTAATGAAAGCCACTCCATTGTACTGTGTTGCAGCAGGAATCTCAAAACCAGACGCATCACCCTGCGCTGACACCACCAGAGGTACGTAAGTACAGTGAGAATGAAAATGTGTTATTTCTAAGTTGGGTTTACCTGCTTTTAAACTTCACCGATGTGCTTTAACAAGGGCTCTCTGGGAGGCTGAAGTTTGGAGCTCTCTGTGGAAAAATGGTGAGTTTTTCTGTTTGTTTTTGTTGTATTCTAAATGCCTTTTGAAACACAGCTGATCCAACATGGCCGCTTATAAAAACATGTTGTCTTCTGAAACAGGACTCAACTGATCTGACCAAGCTCCACCCTGAGGTCAGCAGAGCAGACGAGGTTCATACCTACAGGTAAAGATTATATCTTAATACATTTCAAAGCACAGACGAACTGAAAAGCTTCAGATAATTTCAGTTATTTGTTTCCCCTTTCACAAAATCAGCCTGCAGTCTGACGCAGGCAAGTATGAATGCGGCTTGTCTGCCCTGCGCTGGGTGTGTAAGGAACGGGTCAGCTTCCGGTACAAGTTCAGGTCCTGGCAGGAACACATGAAGAGGCCTCTATGTGCAGATTACATGCCAGCAGGACCCCTACTGGACATCACAGTCACAGACGGAGAGATCGATGAGGTGCATCTGCCACACTGCGTCTGTATGGGTGAGTGGTCATATAATACAAAAGCACTATTTTTTGGTTTTATTATAGTTTTCTGCATATACGCCGAGAACTACATGTCCATGTTTGTGCTGTGCAGATCAAAAGTCCACTTTGTCAGACGCGTTTGCAGTCCTGCATGTGGATCCCTGTGGAGATGTCGTGGAACAAGTGACTGAAGTGACAGCGTCCCATATCAAGTTCCTCCAGCCCATTTTCTTACCAAGGGGGGTCATGGTCCGGAAGAAGCCGGGCATTCCCGTTTACTGTGACGTGCTGATATACAAGACAAAGAAAGAATTCCTCACACTGGAAGTTTACCTGGTGCCACGCAATCCGGCAATAAAATAGGTTTCTATTTCATTTGTGCAAGCGAGAGCGCAAATGTCATCCATGTCAGCTGCTTTGACTTTGAGGGTGTTTCATTCTTTTTTTTTCCCCGCAGGAAGTGGAACAAAACCAAAGCTCTCGTGGATCAATAATCATCAAAAAACCAGGCCCAGACAGGGTCCTTCAAACTGGAGATCATCTCTCCCTCAGCACAGACCGGGCGGATGCAATCGTTCAACCCGGAGTAGGTTTCAGCTTTAACATCTGGGCTCTGCATTCACAGAACAGAAGCTGTTACCTGTAGAAACGAGGTCTTAACTCTGTCCTGTCTTCCACAGACGCAGCACCTCAGGTGTGACAGCAGTAGCTCCTTTGAGGTGTTCATCAGAAATGCAGACAGTGACTTCACCCTCAGGCTTGAATGTGGGCAGAACACCGTCTGGACCTGCACTGTTCATAAAGGTCAGTGGGTTTTCGATCATCTTCATTTGCTTTAATTAGCTAAACTTCCAGTGACTGATCAGCTCTGTGATGTGGATTTTATTTCAGGAGACTACCAAAATCAAAGCACCGATCTTGTGCACGGTGAGACATAACTTCAAATACCAGCTTCGACTGTGAGAGCGTTAAAAACCACACAAGACCAGGCGGACATCCTCAGGTTTGTGAGCTCAGCCAGCGAAGACGACCCAGACGCTCCCTATGAAAACTGACAGGGTCTGAGTGAAGGGTGCGCAGTACTGGAATGACCACTATAGATTTGTATGATAGATTTAAAACTAAGTGATTTTTTTTTTAACGTGTCACTGATTTTTTTTTTTCCTTATTAATTATTTCCTTATTTTGGCAGTTTCGGCTCTCCATACAAAACCAAATCTGGAGAATTTTTATTTGTATGGATTATTAAATTGACTTTTCTCCAGATTTGTGTGCAACAGGAAATGCTTTACTACATTTCCGTTCTTATTGAGGGCATTTGTCATTTTAAATATAACTATTTTCTAATGTTCCCACTTCCTCTGTGTATCTCTGCGTTGCATCAGTTTGTATAAAATGCTTTTTTTTTTTTTTTAAGTTTTAAATGAACACAAATGCTGCACCTGATGATTGTTTTACTTTGTATTTTTGGACTTTCTCAGACTGTACTAAAAAAAAAAACCAAGCCTCTTTGGAAGGCAGCAAATGATCTAAAATCAAGACGACTAATTGTAATTTCTTGTAATTTCAAGCATGTGTCTGTATTTCTTCTGCACAACGTTCACTGTAAAGAACCAATGGAGACATTAAACATGACGGAGTTGGAAACAAGAAGCAGGGTTTTATTTTCCAAAGCTCACAAAGGAATCCACTTACTTCAATGCAAACGATCACCTTTGACAACATTCAGTCAAGGAATAAATACACAAAATCAAACAGGTATTCCTCACGGACGAGGTTCGGCTTGGTGCTACTGGTTCACCTGAGCCATGAGCTCCTCCATCTCTGGACGGCCCTTGAACCGAGCTTGGTATTCGGCTTCGCTGTGCTAAGAAGAAACCGGGGCAGAGGAGATCATTACTGACGTGCTAAATACTTAAAATAATCACAAGATGATTGTCCTGTTTTAATTTAGTTTCCAAGAGACATTTACCAGGACAGAGGTTGCTCATGATCAAATGAGATTTTGGCTGATTTTAATGCAGATTTGTGTCAGTTAAACCTCTGAGGGCTTTCTGATGAACAGATGTTTAGAATTGATTTGTGTACAATGTATGGCCTCTTAGCTCCAACTAAAGAGTAAATTTCCAAGTCTGTGTTGAAACAACAGCCCACATGCACTGTGAGACAGCAGAAAGATCTCTTCCTAATGCAAGAGCCAAAATCCACACACTAATGTGAGGAGCTTTTGATGCTGCGGTATATTTTCGAAACCAGCTTCCAACTTTGTGGCTACAGTTTGATGAAGAGTCTTTCCTGTTTACAGTGGCTCTGGACTCTGAGCTACATTCTCTGTTACACTCTTTAAGAGGTGTATTTGCAGGATTTCCAAAACTATTTAGATGAAAACGCGAGAAAGGTCGCCTGGATCGTGTCCTGATGCTGCTGCAGAGCTGCTCACTCACCTCATTCACAGACAAATGAACTCCCTCTGGCTGATTGTGCAAAAGAACTTCCATGAAAACGGGACACAGCGCGGCGCTCAGAGAGTTCACCTGGACAAACACAGGAATAACAGGGTTCAGTGTGCAGACCTGAAAAACTCCTTCAGCGTTCGGCGATGGAGGTGAAAAGAGGCCGAAAGCAGGTAAGTTTTACCTGGACGACTCGCTCATGAGTCTTCAGGACGGAGTCGACGAACAACTTGGTGCCTTTCTCCTGCATTAGCATCACCTCTGTGCTTTTGGTGGGCATAGCGTAGCTGCAAGTGAAGAACAGCAGTAAAAACATGGAGTCATTTCCTGATCAAAGCATCTGTTCTTCCACGCTGTGTGTGTTTGATTCAGCTTTGCATACGGAAGTACGGATGACTTGTGTGAGTAGTTTAACTCTTGATAATTTAAAGTTTATTTGTTTACGCTTGGAAGAGCTCATTAATCTGTGGTAAAACAGCAGAGCTGCGACAGGGCGCAGCTGTGGCATGTCCTGTATTTAACACACATGCCGCGCTGTAGCGACACATTGGGCATAAAAAGCGACCCAATCCTGAGAATGCCTACTCACTCAGAAAAGCCTCACCACTCCCTCTGATTTTTCCTTTGGCCCACAGAATTGCCAGTCTGCTGAATCAACTTCAGGTACTAGTCCTGACCCGAACCTGGATCCGCCCAGAAAGCACGGCCACACCAGCTGCGCCTTCAGCCGACTCTACTCTCTCCCGCACACCTCGTCCTGGTGGAGGTGGAGGTGGAGGTGGCACGGGCGCACTCATTTCCAAAGACTGGAAATTCAACAAGCGTACTCCTCTAAGCAATAACTCCTCCTCTGAACATCATAATCATGGTTACTGCTCCCATTACACTGAATACAATTGTCTTATATCGCCCACCTGGGCTACTGGGGAACTTCAACCAGCCCAAACGAGCACATGTCCGCTGTTCGTATCCCTCCACTGGCTCCCAGTTGCTGCCCACATCAAGTTTAAGTCCTTGATGCTCGCCTACGAAACTGCCACCAAAACCGCTCCGACCTCAAAACCTCATATGTACGTCGCTTTGGATAAAAGCGTCTGTTTGGAATTGTTTTTTAATAAATACATTTCTTTCTTGTCGCCTGCTTTCTTCCACATAAAGTAACCGATTCCATAACCGAGCGACACCTCCAGTCCGCCCGTTACGTTAAGCCTTTCGAAATATGCTCACCTCTCTGCCACTCTGATGCCGAGCCGGTTGCAGAGGTGGTGGACGTACTGGGTGTAGTGCTCCACCACTGTCATGTCATAACCCGACACCTTGACATTCAGAGTCCCGTACTCTGTGTCCGTCGCTGGGATGATCGGTTTCATCTGGTGTCTGTCTCTCTTTTTCTTTGGCTATCAAGGAGGAAAAGACACAAGAATTAATTAAATATTCGACCTGCAAGACAACATTGGATGTAGTTTGCCACGCGGTCCAGCAGAGGGCGCTCTTAAAACCATCACTCCGCTTGACCTGGAGACCTGTCAGTGAACCAAGCTGCTAAAGAAACGCACTCTTCAGCCTGTGGACGATCGAGTGTTGAGCAGATTTTTGGGATGAGGTGGCATCATCACCATCGAGAAATAAAATCTCATCGATCTATGTTCCTAAAATAACCACAAACACAACCCTTTATGTACCGTTTGGCTTGTTCAGCCTCAAACAAACAGAACTAGAGCAGTCTCAACTCTCACTCTAACAAGTGATCGTATTGTTTTTTGTGGTTTCAGAGTCTTACCGCTTCTTTAGGCACAAGATGTCTCCACCTGCCGATCCCGTGGGTTGGCATGCTTTTATATTGTCTGTCACTTGCAGAGGCTGTGGATGAAGAGGAAATTGTCCATTTAAATGCACATCTCGGTATGTGCGAGATGAATTTTAAGTTTATCTGACAGCAGTCACACACAAACACAGTATTTTACATGCAATTGCATTCAGAGTCGTCTTTAAACGCTTACCCCAAACAGGATGCCGGAGGGATGGTGTGGCCCTTTAAATACAACAGTAGGAGCATTAGAAAGAGAGAATTAATTCCGGTTTAGTACAAGTTTACTTTCGTAGTGCTTTTCCATCTCTTATGTAACGTTACACTCAATAAGCGAATCGCTGAAATCTGGAAGAGGCGACATCAATAAAAAGAATTCAGACGAGGCGAGAAGAAAATGGACGCCAATGTTAACATAATAGTAAAAGTGTCCACTCATCCATCGCAGCTTACAGACCTATTTTGACCTTCCCTACCTTCCGTAGGTAGGTAGGCAGTGAGGTATGATTAGATTTCAGGTGCTCTCACCTTCTGTTTTACTGCTAAATAAAGTGGTTTGGCTCAACTGGCTAATCGTCTGACAACCTGTCTGATCATCCCACAGCACATTTCCCGCCCTGTTTCAGCAACGCCTACAATGTCAGCACTTAAATGTTTTCAGAAATAACAAGAAAAAAAAATGCCAAAACTGTCAAAATGACACCCAAGTCATGATAAACCTTTCAGGTTTTAGATAAGAAAAGTGCACCTTTTAACCCGACAGTTCTTTGGTTGTTGCGTTGAAGGATTACAGTGATCACACCTTTAAAATACAGAATTAAAAATGAAACACAAAGACTCACCGGCATAATGTGAGCGCTTGATTTAACGCTGATGCCTGCTGTGTGAGCGACACCTGCAACTGGACAGAGTACAACATCAGCCTCCATATTTACAGCATGAATCACTCAGTACACAGCTAGAATACAGTGTACTCTGTAAGAAAGTACTCTGTACGCCTGTAAAAACCTGAAAATCTCAACTGAAAGTTCTTCTGTAACAGAGCAACGACGAAGCTCGTGGGAAGTTTTACTGGGAACAACCATTAGCCACGCTCCTCAGTGCTAATAAACTGAGTATTTCTAAAACAAACAGGTCGTCTTGGGCTTTTGGAAACACTAAGCGACATTTTTCAGTACTTTCTAACTTTTTAAACACCAAGCAGCTAATCAAGCAGTGGAGAAAATAATCGACTGATTATTCGCAGATGAAGGGAGGCGTTAGCTGCTGCCCCGCTCTCCAGCGCGGTGGCTAGCTAGCTGCTTTCCTGTGGTTAGCATTGGATTTTGGTCATTTTTCTCGCAAACATACACGGACAAAGAAGAAATAACGTCCAATACAGACTCAACGTTGATTTAAAGTAACTTTGGTTGTCGCAGCAGCGCTACAAACACTCGGTGGCGTTGATGCACTCAGTGCTGTTTGACCTTTGCGAAGAAACGAAACGTTTAGCGGAAGAAAACCAAAGTTACCTTTCGAAAAACAGGATTCATGGCTCGGCCTCTTCCTCTGTGGTTCACGGGAAACACACACTGGACGTTGCGGTGTGATTCGACGGGTCAGCTACATGTAGGGAGAAGAACAAACATTAAAAACACGCGCACTAAGGTCCGTAGCGAGCGACACCGGAAGTACACCGGAAATCAGTCCGTCCTCTTTTGTGTCCGTAGACCGAACACGCCACAACAAACGTTCCAGGACCAGAATCAGTTCGGGGTTTCTTCCCCGTCCTATTCCAGCGGGACGTGGTGATGTATTTCTTATGTGTTTTGTATTTCCGTGTGTTAAAATGTAAAGAACGTAAATGAAAACTGTGAGAAACTGTTAAATAAGTCTGCTGTTCACCCAATAACGTGTCCTACGGCACCTGTTAACCACCAAAAATGACAAGTTTCTGTATTGTTTAATGAAATGACAAATCTCCTCTTAAAATCTTTAACATATTAAAAATAAAATAAAAAAGTGTCTGTGTCATTAAAATCATCAGCCAGCTTCTCCTTAATTATTTCCAGTGTGTGTCAATGAATTCAAATCTCGTTCTTGGTTTTCTCTCTGCCCTGCTGTAGGCAAAATCTGACTGAAGATAAATCAGGCGCGCTCTTTTGGCAAAGGACGACCACACAACGGCGCTCAATTCAACAGGCTTTATTACTCTGTATTAATTTTTTCAGTTTGGCACCTCATAAAATCACTCGTATCAAAATAAAAATCGTCTTTTAACATTCAAATATCTCAGGCCAAACGTAGCATTTTCTGTAGTAAAGTGCAAAAGTCCTCATCACCTGAAACTGATATTTTGAGAATAATGTGCATAGGAACATTTGACTTTTTTTTTTAAAACAATGCATTAACTACTTTTAAAGCACAACTATGAAAAGCAAATTCATCCTGTAGCCTTATGTTACTAACACTTAGCATTTCATTTTAGAACAGCATGCCCAGCATCCATGCACACGCACATCCTTACTCTTTGGCTTGCAATGCTGTAGCTCTAGCATGACTGAAACAATAACAGCAACGCACGCAGGACTCAAGGTGATTGTTGCTGGCCTTGCGTGTTCGTTCTCCTTCAGGTCAAATACGTTGCCAAAATGGTGGCGTGTTTGCAAGTATACTGATCAAAAGGCTTTCTATGGTGATGGAAAACTGGGAAACTTTTCAAACATTTCCTCATCTATGCTTGGAAAACTTAAGAGAAATCCTTACAGACGCTCTTTCTTCACCTGCTGTATCAAAAATTCCCATGAAGGTGAAAGTTCCCAAAACAAATTCAATCAAATCTGTCAACACTGTTCTGGCTTTTTGCAAAATGTTTAGCAAAGTGTTAGAAAATCCGGCGCAGCCGCAGACATGCAGGGTTGTTTTTGCTGCTAAATTTAGTTTGAAGTGCCACGTTCCATCACTGTACATTCACAATCGTGTGCGTGTACGTATGCAGCAAACGTCGTCTACTTATAAAGCACCTTAATGAAGTTTAGCAGTGTGCAACGCGGGTTAAGCATAAGATTCACATTGGCAGAGTCTCAGTGCATCGAGCTTTGAATCCAGCTGGATCAAAGCTCGGTTATCATCCAGTGTGTCCTCTCAAGATATTGTAGGAGGGCTTGAGGCAAAACGTGGCAGCTGTTCGAGTCCGTAACTGTACGAGAGACATTCAAAGAGAAGATGAGCGCGACGCGAGAACAGATGTTACGACACCTGCTGCACTCACCCGCAGATTAAGGTTCAATCCCACAATGTAAAAATAAATGTATACAAATAAAGTCCCCGGTTAAACCCCTCTGTCTTCCTCGTCCTCCTCTTCTCCATCCTCGTCCTCGTCGTCCTCCTCCTCCTCCTCCTCTTCCTCCTCCTCCTCCGGGCTGTACAGATCATCAGCCAGCTCGCTCTGGTCATGCCCTTCATCCTCGTCGTCGTCCTCGTCGTCGTCGTCCTCATCTTCCTCGTCGCCCTCGCTCCTTATTTCCTCCACGCTGCTGTCGTCGAGGTCTTCGTCGTAGTTGTAGTCCTCCTCCGCAGCCTCTTCCTCATTGTCCTCCTGCTCCTCCTCCTCAAGATCTGAAGGATGACCTGATGGGGGACACAATGAAAACATGTGACCTGACACCTTGAAACTGCACTAATCAACAATTCATGAAGGTGACATTTAAACTGTTTTCCAGAAGTGCTGATGCCGTTTCCATTATTTCGTCTACCCCTATTTATGTCCTTTCAACAGAAACACCTCTCTGTGTGATGATACAACTCAACAGCACCGCAAACTGCAAACACAAGCTGAATTGAGGGCCGTACCGAATAATTCAAAGCTCCAACGTTTCATTCAAAACGTCGACATTCGACTTGTCAATCAACATGTGAAGGCTGTGCACAATAATTAACAACGACTGGAGAAAGCTATCGAGGAAGTCAGCAGTTCAGAAGCAAAAACTGACCTTTATCACCTTCATGAAGGGAGGATTTAGTGCAGGACTGCGTCATTAGCTTAGCTATGTGTATCCAATAAACTGACAACTGACTGTGCGCAACACGTTGTGTAACACGCTAAATGCTCAGGAAGCAAACAGCTGCAGTAACCAAGAAAACAAAGACAGCATTTAGGATGACGTGACATCAGAGTGAAGTGTTTACACAGGGAGCTGATGGCAGGGAGGATGTGACACGGCAGCTCCTCCAGGAAATTTCTCATCTCTCCTTCCATCATCACGCCGACGACGTCCGTCTCCATGTCCACATATTCTGGGTAGAACATGCTTTTTCTGAGCTTCCTGTAGCACCTGAAATACACACACAAACACAAACACACACATGCACGCACGATGGATTGAGACATTTTTCTTTCTTTTTTCCCATTTTGTCCATCTGAACACATTTTAATAAAGATCTTCAACAAACCATGGAGTAACTGATTGTTGTTCTACAGGTTTTGGATTATCGAATCACCTCAGGCTGTGGGGAACTTTAAACACGCACTGCTTTCTGACATTTTGCAGATAAAACAGTGAATCAATCAAGAATCAGCAGCTTAATCCAAAATGAACTTGTTAGTTGCAGCCCTGAATTAAATATAAGAACAGAACTTACTGTTTTCCTGTTGTCTTGTATGCCTGAAAAAGGTACAAAAAAAACACGTTTGGACACACAAACCAGACTTCCATTAAAAACAACACAAGTTTTTGTGATATACTTTTACAAAAATAGATCTGCCATAGTTTAGCTGGACTTGTTTGTGGTTCTAGAAGTTTCTCCTCTCATCCAGGAGGCTTCCTCGGTCCTAACTGGGACGCACCTCGATGAAGCGGAAAGGGTCGTTTTCCTGCATGAGGCTCTCGATGCCGCAGCGGACCTCCTGCAGACGGGCCTGGTCCTGGCAGATCCTGGAGATGTTCTTCTGAATGGTCGGCCCGTTGGTGTCGCAGTGAGTGCGCGTGCATTCCCGCAGTCTGGTGACGAAGCCGGGCACTTTGGCCTGGATCTCCTCACCCAGCCTGATCAGGCTCAGCTCAGAGTCCTCCAGAAACCTCTAGACGAGGGAAGAGATGAGGAGGGAACGTACCGAGCATGAGCAGCGGGTGGACAGAAAGCTAACGGGCAACTGGTTCCATTATTAACCACTGGATTTGCTGCCTTTCTGATCTGATGACGTCCCTTTGGGCTCTCAGATATTGCGATGGACATTTTTCATTATTCTCTGATGTTTCATAAACAATATAATTAGTGAGCTAGTCAAGAAAATAATTGCAAGTTGCAACCCTAATTCACATTCATATACTGAATGTGGCTTAAATGTAATAATAATAACAATAATAATAAACTTTACTTTTATAGCACCTCTCATTCAGGAATTGCAGCTGAAAGTGCTTCACGAGAAAGAAATCACATGTACATGTTCGCATATGTTAAAGTAAAATAAAGTGATAACAACAGGATGACAAAGCATAAAAATAATAAAAACGAAGTAAAAATAGAGTAGAATGAGGATGAAAAAGGATAAAGCATCACATCACTGCCTAAGATAATGAAACACAGGTAAAAACAGATCACATAGAACGCATAAAATCAAGTAAAACACAACCTTTTAGAAGGCGAACCTTTCAGACCTGTATCAGGAAGGCTAAAGGGACGTTTTCAGCTTTCTTCTGAAAATATTCAGCGAGCTGCTGAGCGGTGTAGTATCGTACCACCAGAGTCAAATAACAACATAGGAAAAACTGGTATGAAATGGAAAAAATGGCGAGATGAGACATTTTCAGTCAGTCAGTGTTCGCTGTCATTAACACTGAAGGCGTGTGCCGTCTCACCTTGTTCTGCCGCTCCTTCTCCTTCTGCTCCTGCAGCTTCCTCTCCGCCTTGCTGTACTTCCTCTCCACCCTGTACAGCTGCTTATCCAGCGTGGCCTGGTGAACGTGAGGATTTATATGTGATTATCATTGTTTTTCAATGCACACAAAAATAATTATCGCTGTATATGGATGTAAAATAAATCCACATATATAAAAAAAACAAGGTTGAAGCACGTTTTTCTGATGCGCAAATATTTGTTCTATGTATAAATCCTCAAATACGTTTGAGAATCCTTTTGTGTGCATTCATTAATACTGAGACTGGTCTGAAAAGGAGACTTCTTATTGGTCAGTTCTGTCTGACGCCACTTATGCAACGTGACGCATTCAACAGGTTTCTGGACTGAATATCCACGGCAATGAACTGGAAGCCTCTCAGGCCCACACACAGGAGAATGAAAGCACAGGAAGTGGGTTTAACTCCCCCATAGAACGACCACAAAGTCATGTGACTCTCATGCACTCATTTACACACACACACACACACACACAACTGACAGAGTTCATTCATAAGGATTCCAGACTCATCACAAGACTTTGTGTGAGCCAAACAATCAAATCAAAAGGTGGTTAAACTGAAGGGAGAAAGCCACAAAACACAGAGCGACGCACAGCCGTCGCACTCATCCACGTGCCTTCCAGTGCAGGCGCTGGACCGACAGAGGACAGCAACGACAAGGTGGAACAGTTCTGCACACCACAGCTCCCTCCAATGCAACGTTACATGCATTACAAAACAGAGCTCCTGCACATTTGATCCTGAAAACAACGCTCCTGCTGTAAATGTAATCATTCTGTGATTACAGGGATTATGTGGGATGTAGGTGAGGGTGAAAAATCTGTCCTTTACACTCAGTGGGACTAAAAAAAGAGCTATTCCAAAACCGTATTTTCCATAATGCTTAAAATAAGCCATCACGACGATGAAAAGCGTACCTTGAAATCTTTCATTGTGTTTTTCAGGGTCTTGATTGTGTGTCCCAGGTGTCCTCCTTCGATGGTGCAGGCGTTGCACACACACACCTTGTCATCCATGCAGTAATACCTGGAGGTGCACACGAACAAACACAGGAAAGAAGGAATTTAATGACTGATCACAGGAAGCCAAGTAAAATCTGTGGCATTGAAAGAAAACTTGCACTCCAAGATGAACTGCCATGAGCACACATGCCTCCTACCTGTATATCTCATCATGATCTGGGCACTTCCTCTTCCTGAAGTCAATCATGGGTTCTGTCAGCGGGTGCTCGCGGAACGCCGGCAGTTCCAGATGTGGCTTTACGTGCTCCTGGCACATCGACACCTCGCACTTCAGGCACGTTTTGACCGCAAAAATGGAGGCAGCAGCGGCAGCTTCCTGCTTGTCTGCATCTTCCTGAGAAACAGAAGCAGCGGAGGACCCGTCCGTGGCGGCGCTGGTGTCTGACGCCTCGGCGGCGAATGGAGGGCAGTAGTCGCATGGGACGGCAAACGCACAGCTGACTTGCTGCGCTGCCAGAGATGATGACACCAGTTGGCTGGATTTTGAGGCCGTGGCAGCCGCGGCGGTAGCTCTGCACCGGCGACGGTAGTCATCGGAAATATTGGCAAGTTTGAAGTTCTTCTGAAAGCTGATGCCACACCGGTGGCTGTCGCGGCACTCCGGGCAGCGGAAGCGACCTCGCTCCGCCTGCCGCTTTAGGCGGTCCAGGCACGTGCTGCAGAAGTTGTGGCCGCAAGGAAGCAAGTAGGGGTCGCGGTACAAGTCCAGGCACACCGGGCAGGTGAGCTCCTCCTGCAGGACGCTGGACTTCTCTGACTGGGCCGCGGCCATGTCAGCATCCAAGCTGTGAGGTCAGAGGGTGAGCCGGAGACGGGCGGAGGTGGTGAGGACAGGACAGAAGACGATGAAAGGTGAAAACAGGCAAGAAAGAGGTGGAGGCGGCAAGAAGAGGGAGTAGGAGAGGCAGAAAGGGTGGAGAGGCTGCAGGTTTCCTGATGTAGAACTTGGCCCTTTGCAGATGTAAGGTCGCTGAAACAAGTCAAAACGATCTGTCAATTCATCAATTAGCTGATAACAATCCTGATAACAGACTAATTATTTAGGGAATTAAGTTATAATTCTAAACATTCACTGGATTCATTGTCAGATGTGAGGATTTGCCTCCTGGTTTCTAGTTGGTCAAAACAAGGAATCAGAGGATGCAACTTAAAGACTGGGAACATTGTGATGGGCATTTTCCACTATTTGACATTTTATGGAGTCACAAATCACTGATTATCATTTTCATTATCAATTAATGTGAAATTTCAAAGTCATTTTTCAAGCACAAATGCCAAACATTCGCTGGCGCCTCAAACCTGAAGGTTTTGGCTTTTCTCTCACACATCATGACAAGCCAAATATCTTTTAAATCAAGCAACCTGAACGCATCACTTTGGGCTTTGGGAAACTATTAGTGGCCTTATTCACTATTTTGGGCTTTTTATACACAAACTAATTAATTAGAAAAATAAACTGCAGATTAGTTGGTAATGAAATCAACTGTTAGCTGCAGATCTAAACATGATGAGGCCTTTTATAACCGAGCAACCTGACTCATTTCAACCTTTTAGTGAGCACCTCATCACTTCCTCCTTCCTGTGTTTGCTTCAGTGATGGAGAAAAACGAAAGTAAAACACGCTGGAACTTCAGGCCTTGTGACAAACAGCCTCGATTGTTTGAAGGCGGTGACCTGAAGATCACCTGGAAACCTGCCAGGCTGCTGCCGTGTTGTTTACACGGGACAAAAGGTGCCGTCCCAGTTAGTCAGCGCTGGTTTCCAGTCCTCCACCTGTCAGGCTGAGACACAACACGGGCCTACACAGCTGCTCTGACAGCGGCTTCCCCTTCATTAAAACCATCACTGTTTATTTAGCATGTCCCTCCTCATGACAGCACTGACAGTAGATTAAAGGGTCAGTCAACAATTAGCTAACTTGCCTCCCTGTTAGCTTCCGTAATCTCCCCGGTTGAGTTGCCGGGACTGTGATGAGCGACAGCAAAATACGACAGACGGACACAGGCTGTTGACGCTACTTACCTCTATAATGTAGATACTTGTAAACTGACTTGGTACAAAGCTGAAACACTTATTTCCAGAGCTGCTGAAGCTGTGTGTGTCACACACGATGAAGCTAACGTCTCAAATCTCGCAGCCGCGGTGCACCTGCCGTGCCGGGGCTAACATGTTAACGTTACGACCGTTAGCTTTGCTTGTTCCCCCTTTTTTGGTTCCCACAGCGTCCGCAAACACTCCAGTTTGTTGCAGGAGTCCGGGAAAATATTCCAGTCGTCGGGTATTTACTTTGTCATCTGGAGTTTTCGGTATTTAACACGAAAGGAAGAAGCGACACACACCTGCGCGACAGACAAACGGACGGCTGTGCTGAGACTCGGCAGGTTGATGCGGGGAAAATGCTGCTTTCAGGGGTACTCGGAATTTCTTTTTCTCCGGACACGGTTGACCGCTGTTCAACTCTCTACTCCGCGGAGGGCGGAAAATGTTTTTCATTTTCTACTTTTGAAAAATGTTTAAAATTAATTTCAGTCCGTCTTTAACAGTGGAAGAAGTATTCAGTTCCATTACGATGGCCCTGGATGAAATACGTGAAGAAATTGTTCAAATCTTCCTTTTTTAAATGTGTGTTTTCCGTTTTGTTGCCGTGTTTCCTGAAGATTTGTGTTTTCTGTTTTCATGTTTTTTTTAAATGTTTATGTTTATCTTTTTGTTGTATTTTTATTTTTATTGACATGTTTCCGAATTTATTGTTGTTTTCTAATTTGTTTATGCACTTTCTAAAATGTTATAGGGAAGTAATAACTTGTTTCCGGTTTTGTTGTTGTGTTTTTTGACGTGTGTTTTCTATTGTGTTTTATCCAGTTTGTGTTTTGCAGTTCAGGGCCACCATAATTATGTACGTAAAAGTACCAACACAGCAGCATAAAATTAATCCATTAATACAGTCTTGCATGAAAAATTCTACTTAAGTAAAAGTACAGAAGTATGCACAGTAAGAGTACTGTGTCCCTGATATATTATTATGGCATTATTAGATAATTCATTAGTTAATTAATTCTGATGCATTAATGTGTAGCACTTTGAAGTTGGTCAAGGTGGAGCTAGTTTTATCTGCTTTATATGCAGTTAGCTGGCTTAATTCAGTGGCTGTCATCCAGTTCAGGGTTATCCAACGAGGACTGAATCAAGGGCAACTGGACGTGTTTAATAGACTTGAGTATTTTCTCAAATACATGTGTGTAGGGATGTTGCCACATTGAATATTCACAGGCCTTACGGTTATATGCTTAAAATGTAATAATTTAATTTAAATTATGTGATCTAACGGTAATGCATGCAGCTGCAGAACATCTGGAAACAAATGTTATAGCAATTTACCGTACTTGCTAACTCAAGTTTAATATTTCCGACAGCATATGAAGGCAGAAAACATCAGTACACCATCTAACATCCTGTCAGTGCACTTCAGCTGTAGATAACCTCTTCAGAAACTTACAGAGAAAACAACTAAACCCATTTCAAGTTTCATTTTATTAACTGCAGACATTATTTTCAATGATATTTTCACAACATGTTAACTGATTAATTGTTTTATGTTTGGATAATACAGGAATACATTCAAATTACAGGAAGACAACCCACAGCACATAAAATATCATAAAACTCCACCACCTATTTATGTTCATATGTAAGTACACTGTGTTGAAAATGTACATTTTAGGAAATAAATGCTGTTCCGATCATTGTTTTTTCATCATAAAAATTACAAAAACCAAAGCCACATGGTTAAGATACCATTAAATGTAAACTTATTTTGAAAATAAAAATGCTTATACAATTATTCACCCTCACAAAAACTGAAAATGCAGAATGGTTAAATGAATACATCGTGTGGGAAATAGGTTTGAATATACCACCGCTACCATCTACCACAGCTTCAAAAGTGACCATACAGTTTTCTGAATTTTCTGACACAGGTGACCTTGATCATTTAGATTTTACTGTGTTTTCTATCCGAGTCATAAAGTGTAAAAACTAGCACACTAGCAGGGGGGCTCTGGGGAAGGCAATGTTGGTCTGCCGGTCACTCAGCATCTCTGGTCCAGACTGGGTTGGATGGAGCCTACTGACTGGTGATCCCCCGATTTTACATCTAGCTCTATCATTGGTTTTGTAAAGTCAAATTAAGTTATAATGCTGTCAAGCTATTGTTTTGTGCATCGACAGTCCGAAAGTGTTCACTGTCCAGAGTTGTGAGGAAAGACGACAGGACCTTTAATGGTGAAGCCGAGATAGAAACGCGCTGGGCTCGGCATTCCCTCAGGTTTAGCCTCCATTGTAGCCGTTATTTTCGTACCTCCAACGCAGACTGACACTTCCTGTTCTTCATGCTCCTGTGCCATGTGAAGGTGGTTCAACTCTACCTGGACGGGGAGAAGGATATCTTGGATTTCTGAGACTTGCCACACTTGTCCATTGATCCACATTTTACTGATTTGTCTCTCTTTCAAAATTCTTCCACATGTTGCTACAGCTTCCTCAGCACGCACCATTTCCTCCAGGATTGCATCCAATCTTGACTTGTGAATCCATTTGCTCAGTCCAGAGCCCTTTCCCAGAAAAAACAGAGGCAAAAGGTACCGGCCTCGGAGGTACTTGGCGTACTTAGCTCTTCCAAACATATCCCTCATGAATGTGACTTGCTGTTGCAGGTCAAGGTCAAACACGAGCTCAACAGATAGTTGTGCTGTCTCTCCTCTTGTTTCTTGTTCCTCATCCCTGTCCTCATCTTCCCATGTTGTGTCTTCTGACCCATCATCCTCTGTAGCCTGTTGTTCCACTTCTTCATCATCCTCCTCTTGCACCGTCTGCGGCTGTTCCTCAGGCCAAAACAACAGCAGAACCAAAAGGTAAAACTCAGGGCTTCTACGCCCCACGTTTGCATCCAAGAAGCTGCGTATTATTGTTTGGAGTTCTCTCACCGGTGTGACATGAGGATTGTCATGTATCTTGTTGCTCAAGATAATGTTGGAGAGGATGTATCTCTCAGCAGCATCGACATCATCAACATTCGCCTCGTGGGTAGTTTTCAAAGAATCTCGGATTGTCTGTAAATCAGACACTGTTTCTTCGGCCTCCTCAAATCCAGCACGTCTTCCCTTTGACATGAAAAGGCCATGATTCAGATAGTCTAGAAGACCTGGAAAGCTGGTGGATCCATACGCTGTATTTGTTGTGTAGTCTTCATAACAAAGTACAACGTCCCTCCAGAAGTAATATGGCTCTAAGGTTGCTTCGTCAGGCTTGGAGTAAGTCAGATACCATTCAAAAAAGTCAAACTTGTCTTCAACTTCCCTTTCCAAGCTTTCGATGAATTTCCTGCATTCCTGTGGAGGAATACGTATTGCCTTGAGTTTCTTTAAGGTTATATTTGCCACTTGAATAATGCCAAAAAGGCCTCGGTTGTTGAAGCTGTCTGAAATGCTTTCAGTACCAGCTGTGTTTTCCATTTCTGGACCCTCTTCTCTTTCAGCTTTCCCCTCCACATCTTTAAATGCTTTGAAGGACTTTACTGTCATGTTTAAAATATCCCCCGGTTGCATGGCTTCCCTTAAACGCCTCTTATAGACCTGCCCAAGAGTGTCAGCCACATACGAGTTGTTTGGAGCTCGTTCAATGGCTTCCTTTGCCCATTCTTCAGCCCTTTGGGAGTCAGGTTTGCTCCACTCATGGCGTCTCATGTGATAGAGACGTGCAATGGTTTGGGGGAAAATGGGGTTGTTTTCAAATTTATCTGATGCAGTTTTCAAGACAGAGACAGCGTTGTAAAAATTCTCTTCCCTTATATCTTGAATCAACCATGAGAACTTCTCTTTACCGCTTTCTCCCAATTCTCTCTTCGTCAGCAAATCTTTGATGAACTGGATTATATGTGGTTGTGCCTGATGTCCACAAAGTTCGATAAATTTCTTCACTGTAGAACTCCTGGAAATCCCTAAATCAGCTAGTAGTTCCACAGCTTTCTGTGCAACCACTGGATGAATCACGCATACATGTTCAGGGTTTGAACTGGATGCGTTGATAAAATCGGTAAAAGGCTCCATTCTTTCTTCAAAGGGGGGGCCTCCATGGATGGGATCGGGTGGTCCAAGAATCTTTAGACACTCTGGCATCAGGAGGTAGGACTCAGGAATGTATGCGTTCAGCAGCGTCAAAAAAGAGAACAGTTGCGTGTTGGTGGAGTTTGGGTTTTGTCTCACGTACTCTGAAACATTTTCAAAAAGGTCCTGATGCATATTGGTGAATTCCTCTGCCGTCCGCTCCTCTCCACGGAACACAAAGGTTTCAGACTCTGTTGAGGTATGCTCCATGACGGTACGCTTTGACGTCAAGATGAAATGAAAGTGTTGTCGTTCCTCTTTGGATCTGTTCCAAAAATGTAATCCAGCAGCATTCAAATACCTGAAGACATGATAACAACAAAGCCAATGTTAAGGATTAGTTTTAAAATCTAAAATGATATATAGATTCTATTATTGTTGGGTATCATATAACCTTTCATCAGTGCCACTTTCTAATAAGGCATCCTTTGTTAAGAGTTTTTTGTAGCATGGCTCTATGGATGGTTGTGGCAGTCACTTAGTCAGTCCACCACTTTGATCCAGATGGAAATATCTCCACAAGTATTTTATGGATTGCCATGAAATTGGTTTGCAGATGCACTCATGGCACCCAGAGGATGAATCTTAATTACTTTCATGATCCTCTGATTTTTCATCTAGTGCCATCATCAGGTCAAAATTTCAATTTTCCCAATGCGATACCTGCAAAATTAGATTTAGATTCAGATTTATTTATCCTCCTGCAAGGAAAATTGTTTCCACCTTCTGTACAACCTGGGATTACACAAATACATCAGACTGGACAGGAAACTTTAAATTTGACAGATGCATATGTGAAAGCATGAAGCATTACTAGATTATTTGATTAACATTATTAAAGTTAGTAACAACTTATGACTCATCACAAAGTGGCAGCCTTTAAGATCTCTTATATTTTCTGAATTTAATGTTGTTTCTCCTGATAACAAAACACATATCACAAAACACTTACACAAAAGGCTCTATCCACAAATTCTTACCAAATATTACTCAAATCATATTTGTTCTGCTATACATAATAAATGCACATTTACGTTTAAATAAGAAACAATTAAAAAAATCAAACCTTGTTACCTGTTTGGGTTCCAGCAGGTGTGTGGATGACTAGCCTGAGGATGTTATTTATAAGCAGTTTTAAGCCACACCTTCTGCATACCGTGTATTCTTGTACAGTGAATAAAGCATTCATCTCCCTGGTGATCCAGCATAGATATGACCACAGATGTACTGTTGTTTATGTGAGTAACAACACCTTGAATAGCTCAAGCTTGAAAGACAAGATGCCACCTAAATCTCCAGTTGTGTTTCTGAAGAAATGAAATGGAAATCTCTGCACAACTTGACAGTTTTGTTTTCCTCTAAATGTCTTTGTAGTTACTCGGTAAGCCTGCATTACTTTGTGTTTAACCTTTCAATCAAAATAAAACAGCTTCACTGTTAAGTTGTAGCATTTATTATGAAATATTTACACTGAATTTCCATTTTTTTTAAAAAAGTCATTATCATCTTGTGGTATATTTCAAACAATGAAAATTAGCAGGCTTTTTTGACACGATCTCAGCCTCTGAGGCCCTCCATAGATATTCAGGTCACATTTTCTCTAAATCTAAGAAGATGAAAACAGACAATAGCATATTTTCTTTCTTTCACATGATCGACAAAGCATATGTGCTACATGTACATACAGTTAAATATCAAAGCTGTTCTATTCAATGAATTAACAATAGATTAAACCAAATAGTTGCATGTGGAGCAAATTGCAATAATCAAGGCTGGAGAAAATGAAAGCATGAATCAATAGTGGAAGATCAGTATGAGACAGCATACGTCTGAATTTTGCTATATTTCTTAGCTGAAGAAAACAGGACTGAACAAGCTTAGTGACATGTTGGACAAAAGTCATATACTCATCGACAATGAAACCAAGATTCTTAGAGGTAGATTTGATTTTTGAGCAAATTAACTGACAACAATAAACTGATCAACTGCAGAGGAAAAATCCTCTGGATCAATTAAAGGAATTTCTGAACTGACAGACATCCATCCTTTCGTGGCAGGTTAGCAATCATGGAGTCAGTATCAATATTATCATGTATGAGCAATAGATTAAATCACTTTATGTCCCACTGTGACTGTACCCTACTACCAAATGACAGACAGACAAAGCTAGCGATTAGCTAGGGAACATATGGAGCATTTAGCAGCTAAAGAGATTTCACTCTGGAGTAGGCAGAGACCAAAATCAGAGCTAAGAGAAACAGAAACTTGACCCAAATTAATGCTAGCATTGACCCATCTTCTCTGGATGTGTGAATAATCTGCATTTTGATAAATTCACCAAATCCTCTTTACAAGTTGGTAACATAAGGTCAATGTCACTTATTCCCGGCTTTTTACTATGGCCTCCAAGTGGCCAAAGTCTAGTGGAGTCTAGAGTACACACAAAGATTTTAATTTAATCACCAAATAATCTATATGTTTAACACAAATTGAAAAGCCGCCTCTCCACAGCTTCACCATGCAGGTGCCTTTGAATGGTTTCTGTATTCAAGAACCTGCATTAAAAACAAAAGAAAGGATGATTCAGTTAATTGATTGTTGTCAGAATGCATGTAGTGAAAGACATGCTGAAAGTGTGGTTTCATGGGTGTGGTTTGTTGCATCAGTGCTCTACAGACCTCAGGTCAGCTTATGGGCATGTTGTTTTGGTTCCATTGCCCTGTTTGCGGTGGAAGGTTTGCTCCTTTTTGATCGTGAGCCAGCGGGTTTTGACTTCAGTCATACCTTGCTCTTCTAGTCGTGCCTGAATCTGAAAGCAGATATGCAAAAGTTTCAAACTATTGATCAGTTTTTCTTCGTACTGACTCTCTTTCTCTGTGTGTTTGTGTCTCTCACCTGCTTCAGCAGTGAATCGCTCTCTGCAGGAAGACTCAGATTTACCCCAGAGCTTAGTCTCAGTTTTATCACAGTTCTCTTCGTTTTCTTCTCTAAAACAGGTCCCAAAACAAAAAGAGTAATTTGAAGAGTTCATGTTAACACTACATATGTAGTGCATCACAATGGTCAACATAGTAGAGGTTCAATATTTTGGGAAATACATTTTTTGGTTTAGCCTGGCCAGAGTTAGCTGCTAGCTTGGTACCATGTTCAGTTAGCTTATCTAGCATAAAGATACAAAACCACAGCTATCATTTTTACACTTACGCTTCTATATGGATGAAGTAAACAAGATATTGTGTGTTAATAAGAGATTGGAGAGGGTGTTTTCAGCTTTGGACAGAACCAAGCTAGCGGTTCTGGCAAGTTTCCAGCGTCTATGCTAAGCTACATGAACTCAGGGTTGCCAACTCTGACACATGCTTTCACTTTCAGTCTCAAAGTCTCACACCACCCAAACATTTCTCACATCAAATGCAGAAATAGAGATGAACAGGCGGACATATAGTCATGGTTCAACCAAACAAACAGTGGTTATGTACTGTAACCACAGACTCTATGAGTATAAGCTCCTAATAGCCTGTGTGAGTGGCCTGATGATGCTTATTGTGTTGTCTTTTCTCGTGTTTCTTGTCGCTGGCTCACGGATGTCAATCGCTGACCACAGATTTCAGTCCTAAGAGGCTCTGACATTGTTTTACATACATGAAAGTCTGTCTACTCATTTTTTCAGCCAACAGTAAGTTTAGTATGCTGTTAATAACTTAAATGATCAAAATTAGTGATAAATTCAAACTTAATTCCAGAGTTGTGGAGTGTCATTATATGACATGATTCGTCATTTCATGTACAGCTGCTGCTAAAGTACATAATCTGTTTACTCAAAAATAATAAGGATTCATTGAACTTTCTGGTGCAGCCATTTTCCCTCAGCCTGCCTTGTTGTCCTGCATTTCCCAGAATGCCTGTGGACCAACCCTTACAACAGGTGTGAACTTGATGTGTCGAAATGGAATTTATGATAAATTCATCATTGAATAACTCACCGCCTTGACAGAAAAAAGGATAGCGGTTGCTACAGGTAAGGTCATCCCACTGATTCTGCAGGGGTTTTCTGATCGCAACACAGTTCTCAGCACCCATCGTATTATCCGGGCTATCTTTCCACCAGTTTCTGAAAGAGCCACTGCCTCTTTTTGACCACGTCCAGGCCTCTCTGATCAGCCCAATCCAGATGGTGTGGCCGTTGCCTTGCACATGTACTTCTTTATTCTGCGTCTTAGTTTTCACACTGACCAGGTCGATGTGATGCTTTCTGCAGTAGGTCTGAGCGTCTCGCCAAGACAGAAGCTCCGTATTTAGGATGTAACTTTCGTTCCCCATGCTGTCAACTGGAAGAAAACATTTGATTCATACAAATCCATCCATCTCTCTGTGACAGAGTTCTTTGAAGCTGTTCAGGATTGCTGAGGTCATGTCTCCCGTATTTTTCTCACAATCACAAACACATGGTGGGTGCTCGATTGGCTGATTCTAGTATTTTTGGACTGAACAAATTTCAATTTGACCACTTTTAGCCAAACCAACAAACGAATAAATAAGGATTGTGGACTGTGGAGAAGGCTTTAAAAAGGGCTTTGGGTGATACATTATCATCATAATAGTATTTACTGAGATTTTTACTTCTCCCCAGAGGATGAACCTGAACCCTTTTTGGACATTTTTAATACTCTTCAGACCAAAATCTAAAGCTTGTAAGTGGCTAGATTTCACAGTCTAAGTAGATTTTATCCATTGCTCATATTAATGCTCCCAAGAGGACAAACCCTATGAATTTAACGAAGCTATTGTCTTTCCTGTTGCACCGAACTACTGCTTCTCTTTGTTTAGCTTTTGTATTGTCCCTAACCCAAGAAAAACAGTTTACTAATCAAACGCAACCGTCAGCAAAGCACGTATCTTCAAAAGTACTCTGAAAAAAATACCAATTACTGCTCTTACTTACCTTCAAAGCAAAGAGATGCCCTCAGTTCGTTGCACTGTTCACCGTACCAATACCCATTTGGCTTCATCAGCACACAGTCGCCGTAGTACTTGGCCACATTCCAATCGAAAACCGTAACTTCCCCAATGCCCTCAGACCACACCCACCACTCAGTCTCTCTTTTCTCCAGGCCGATCCAGATGCGGTTCACAAGAGCATTGCCCATGGTCCCCACCACTTTCTCGTTCTGCATCATGCTGTCTATAGTCGCCAGGTCGTCGTAGTTCATTCTGCAGTAGCTCTGAGCTTCACTCCATGATTTAGGGATGTTCACAAAGCTGTACTTTGGCCCTGTGGAGCAAAACAGAATTAAAACAATTTCCCCTGTGTGTCCATTTTTTTTTTAGCTCATCAGTGATTCATCAGCAACACACTAGGAGGCACCATATCACATCCTATTTGTATTTTCAGCAAATAGATCAACTACACTTAACTATTCAACATTTATTAATATTTCTAAAAGGCGTTAATTAAATGTTCTAGCTTGTTTTGGGGAAAATAGATCCTCAAAACTTAAAGGATGTATTTTTTTCCCTCAACAAGCCTGTATCAGAAACAAGCCCCCCCGTTTCGCTCACTTCAAGTACGATAAAGCAGATTGTGATTGAGTGTTTTAGTGCGGTCTTAGCTACCTGTGGTACCTGACATTGCTTCTGCAGTGTCGTTAACAGCCATCAAAAGCATCAGGAAAACACCTGCAAGTCAAGTCATAACATAATCTGTTACATGCACAAATATGCATGTGTGTGCTTCTGTTTTCATTTTTCAGACTGTTTCTGTCTGATTGTTTTAAAGATGTTTGGACTCCTGGTTGGTCCTCCTGTG
The DNA here is from genome assembly GCA_037975065.1 of Chaetodon trifasciatus. NCBI lineage: Eukaryota > Metazoa > Chordata > Actinopteri > Chaetodontiformes > Chaetodontidae > Chaetodon > Chaetodon trifasciatus. Next base: position 3,021,624 of record JBBMOE010000017.1, on the reverse strand, counting down.
TCTAGTGACTGTTTGAAAATGCTCTCAGTTGGAAAAACAGTCAACTGCCAAAATGTTTAATGCTCTTTGAACCAGACTTGCAAAAACAAGCGATTTCAATGATTTGAACTGCACTTTATATCCATGTATGACAATATTTTTAATAAATCATTTCTCAACAAGCCGAGGATCCCAGTCAGACCGAATCTCCACCAAATCTAGAGCTTTATTTGATCATTTATATGGAACATAAACAATAAATAAATGGTTTATCGCGTATTATAATACAGTTGTTACCAGATATCAGGACATTTTGAAGCAGTTATTTGTGTGTAATTATAAAATGAAATTCCATAACACAAAACAGAGGCTATGACTTTGGTGATGATACCTGACATTGTCAATATTTAGTTTTTTGCCGGTGCATGTTGTTGCACTCGCTGCAGGCCATAAATATCCTTTAACATGAAGTCAAATGAACGTATATAGTTTACTTAAGTTAAATTAAATTGCAAACATTTGATTTCCACTCTGATTTCCACTCTGGTGTGTAAATTTGTGTCACTATTCGTCTCAGATGGTCTCAATAAAAGTAATATTCTCAGAATTTGGTGGGCAAAAGCTGTATGAAGTCATTTAACACATAAGAAGCATTGATGTTTCTCATAAGAATCAACAGACTGATGGTCATGCCTTTATAAAAACAGTGTAATATTAATGATGTGTAGGTGATAGATTTTCAATTCTCACATTTAAAAAGTGGTTGAAACAGAAAGTTTACAGTTTTAGTTACCTTTATATTTTGAATAACAATGTGGAAAACTACAGAGATTTTAATGTTGTTAGTTTTACCTGTAAAAAAGACAGTTTCAGGATCCATGGCTGCAAACGTAGATGAAAGAGTTAGGACGCAGCATCACATTCTCTTATCGCAAAATCAGAAGATCACATGATAATTGGAAATTAAAAGCATATCAGTTTAAAATCTTCTTTCCTTTTTAGAAGTATGTCCACCGGTAACAAGCAGTGATTTCTGAAAAAGTTAGAAATGCACCTCACCTGATGCGTCGCGTCCTCTGTGTCTCTGTGCCGCTCCAGCCCTGCACTTTATGTGGAGGTGAGGCTTTAATGATTTATACCGTATGCAAAGCCACCACGGCGTGTGATGGTGCCATTAACGTGGATTTGACTACAAGTCAAATTTATGGCAGGATTAAGGAGGATTAAGACGATACGGGCAAGTTAAACTGTATAAACCACTCCAGAGGTTAAGAAAATGATTTGAGATGGAGTTACTTTTTTGTCTTGGTCAAAAGCATCAGCGACCACACAGCATAAATACACAAAAATCAATTAAATCAGACATTAATTCAGATGTAAATGTCTTGTTTTTATAATTTTTTTTTATGCACAAATGATTCATGATTAATCACATAAAGTCACAATACATACTGAACATAAATGTCCCTGAAACGCCAGTACAGTCAGAGTGATGTTCAAGTGTAAATGTTAACAACACCAGATGGATGTAAAATGTCTTTTTATCGACATAAAAGCACAGACTTTCAATTTGAGCAAGCAGGTCAGGAAGTTCATTTATTGTACGTGGTTTCTCTCATTGTCCTATTGGAAATCCCCTTCGTGTCCCTAATTAAACAAATAAAACAAAAAAGTTTGTTTTGTTTTTTTTCACTTTGGCTAACATTGTGAGATTGGACTGGTCTGCTGGAATAAATGCCATACATGTGAAAATCCAGTAGATGGTGGTAAAGGTCAACAGTGACAAAACAGAATAGCAGAAATACACTGACTCCAGATCAGAATCCACATTTAGGGGTTTACACGAGGATATTTGAAAAAGACGCACTTTATGTAAGAAATGCGGACGCAGAGTCCGTAACCGTGGCGCAGACAGATGGTTTTGGTTCATCAAGACGACAATAAGATGCAACACACACAAAAGAGCATCTTCTGTGCTCCGCCTGTATGCAAATTCAAGTTCGTCAAATTTGTTTTGCGCCTCAACCTTCAGTCCAATAGATGACAAGGCTAAGCGACGGTAATCATGTCAGACCAGAGCGGCTCTTCCCTGCACTCCTTCAGTACCAGGTAATCTATCAGGACCAGCTGCCTTTCTTATGTTCACCTTTTCGCTGCCTTTTCAAATCAAATCTGATGTTTCAAACCTTTCATATAATTTGTTTAATTACTTTCCCTTTGCTATCATCCCCACGATTACCTGCAAATGATTTCTTCTTTTCTCATCCTATCATTGTGGACACTCCCCGCCATGACTGTCTGAAGTTGTCCTGCTTGACAGTTTCTTTTTGTGTGATTCTAACTGGTGTGCTAACCCCACTGCTGTGAGAAGTTAATACGGCGTCTTATGAAACAGGACACTATGAACGAGTACACAGCACATAAGTGCACAGAAGTTAGGTGAACATGAAATGATCAGTCTGAATTATACTACTACTTTAACCCCGACAGGACTGAAGCAATATGGGCGTCTCTGCTTAACAATTAGCATCCTGCAACAAGAGAGAAAAATGTTTTTTAGAAAATGACTGTATTTAAATGAGCAAAGACCATTTAATACTGTGAAAATGACATTTTCCCGCTCAAAAATGTAATTGAAATGAATTTGTTGATTGAAGTTTTTAATCTTCTGAAAGGAATAGTTACTTTCCGGTGGAGAGATATAAGATAAGAATAACGAGACTCTCAAATCTGTATGCTAAACATGAAGCTAGCAGGTGGTTAGCTTAGCTTAATTTAGCACAAAGATTGTAAAGGGTAAACAGCTAGCCTGGCTATCAGCACCTCTGAAGTTCACTTATTAACATGTTGTATCTGCTTTGTTGAATTCAGACACAAAAAACAGGTTCTTGTTACTTTTAGACAGTCAGGCCAGCAGTTTCTCCCCATTTCTAGTCTTTGTGCTAAGCTAAGCTAACTGGCTTGCAAGCTCAAATATTGAACTATTCCTCTAAGTTTGGCAAGAAGTTTGTATGTACCTGCACTGGCAGCTGATTTGTTTCAACCCAAAACTTTATCATATTGTTGTTGGGACAGTGGGTCTCAGTTGATGACGGCTGACAATCAGTACGAGTTGAAGGGTGTCTGAGGTCGAGTTTGCCTTTTAATTAATGGGCTACACTCACCTCTCTTCTCGGGGACCACCAGCTGCTCACGTTGGAAGATGATTCCATTTTTGTCACGTCGCCAGCTGACATTTAAATCAGTCACCCCCTGAAGTTTTAGTTTTGTGTCTAACTGAAAGAAAACAACAAGCCTTCTTTCACTGTCATGCTCTCCAGTTATACCTGCAGCCAAGCCCCTCGGTTAATGTATCGTAATGTAATTCTAATAAATCTACATCTGAAATAAACAGTTATCTCTTTCAAACGCAGAAGCGTAAACACATTATTGTCAGCATGACTGTATCAGTTATGGTTTTTTACCTCCTTCAGGAGTGCATCACTGAGTCTGGAGTCAGTGAGATCCACATCAGAACGCAGCTTCATCCTTACTACCATCTTCTTTACTTTGAGATCTGCAGCATCCACACAGAATCATACTGTTAGTGATCACTGATGTCATTGTACTGCACCTGAGTTACTGACCTTGTCATATTTCATAGCTTTCTATAGTTACTATGAAAGTATGCCCTTGTTTTCTAGAGAGGAATAAAAGTGATCAATGCTGCAGAGGGTGTTCGCTTTGGTACCATGTCTATAGTTCTTTTATTAATTTGCCACTTCAGTTACTCACCGCCCTGGCAGACAAACGTGGCCTTGTCGTTACAGTTAGCATCAAGCCAGCGTCCCTTCTGTGCTACAACAGAAGCACAGTTTCCCCCAATCTGCGCGCTGCTCAGCCAGTACCTGAAGGAGGTTTCTCTTCCATCCGACCACATCCAGGCATCATTGAACAGACCGAGCCACACTTTGGCGCCCGTCCCCACTCCGGCTAAATTGGCAATGTCTGAATTATTAGTCTTGGTGATTACATAGGCCATGTCAGTGTGCTTACTTCTGCACAGCTCTTGACTGTTCACAAAGGTTTCAGTTTGTGAGTAATGCACATACTTTTCCTTGGCTCCCTGCTGACCTGAAGAGACAAACAGGGAGACGGCAGCAAAAGAGAATTTCAGGTCTTTCCTCCGCAAAACAAACAGGTTCAAGCGAGGGATTAGGAGCAAGAAACAAGCAGCGAATTCACACAAATGATTCCTTTAGGTGGCTTTAAATTTACGTGCTCTAAAAATAGAGGGACATGTATGCAAAAAGGACGTCCGCTTACATCATACAGTGGTTTGCAGGAAGGAAAATTGTATGGAAATTTGAGGAAAATGTCCACTTTTGCATAATTCAATCTTGTTTGAATTCCTTTTGAAGCTGGTGATGCTAGTGTTAATGAGCAGGGGTTCCCAACCTTTTCGTCTTGTGGCACGTAAAACCATTCAGTATTTACCTGAAACCCCTCGTTACAGGTGCAAATGCCTTTTCCGTAACTGGATTTGAAATACAGGGTTCAGACATCTAGATGCAGGTAGTCTACAGCAAACAGATTTTATTCAGGCTTCTGATTGGCTTTAGTGTTATGGTTATATCGCCACCTGCTGGTTTGGCTTGTCTCGACAGCACTTCAGTTGTGTTTTTGCATTTCCATACGCGCTTGAGTGGAGAGGACGGCCACACTCTCGTCCTCATCCTCTGCATCGCTCTCTGTCTCTGTCTATGTCTCCACCCCCTGCTCACTTGCTCCATGTCCTCAGACCTGTCCTCTGACACACCTGTTCCCACAGCACTTATACCAGCCTTTTTTCCCCTCAGTCAGTGCCACATCGTTCAAGTTTTCCAGCCTCTGCCACCTGTTACCCTTTACCCTTAAATTTTTAATTAAAATGTTTATCTGCTACTAAACAGCACAGCATGTCATGTACTCACGGTCATAGCACACGACACCCTTTCCCTCGTTACACGGTATGTCATTCCACAAGCTCTTCTCAGACATCTCTGCACACCATTCACCGCCTGCGACGTTATTGGGTTCGCCGTCATTCCACATGGTGAAGTGCGCTCTGCCTCTGCCATCGGACCACATCCACCTGCGAGTCCCTCCTCTCTGCAGCCCGATCCAGCTGTACGTCACGTGACCGCCCAGCGTGTGGACCAGCCTGTTCTTGTCAGCCATGTTGTTCACAGTGGCCAGGTCGGTGTACTTTACTCTGCAGTACCTCTGAGCCTCATGCCAGGTCAGGGAGTCTTCAACGAGGTGGTACGGCTGAGGTACTTTAATAAAATGAGAGGCAAACATACAAACTGCACCAGCAAAGAGGAATTACTGCAGAACTGAAAAACCTACATGACACAGTCTCAAACCGCCACCCAGTGGTGCACAAAAAGCCATCAGCTATAGAAATGGGAGGCCAGATAGCGAGAGTTATTGATTCTGAGTAAAGAAAGTTTGGTATATTGTTGAGGTTGAAGGACTTAACATCATAGGATGAATGCAACCAGTGTAGCAGACTCAAAGAAGTAGAGTCCTTTACCCACTAGGGGAGTATCACTGACAAACAGGGAGGTACAGATGCAGATATCAAAGGAAAGTCTTTTCACAGCTGAAGAACAGCTGGCGCTCTAAAGGGAAACAGCAATGAATGAAAATAATCTTTAACTCAAATGTAAAATCAGTGCTGCTTTGGCACCGAGACCTGCAGAACGACAAAGGCCACAATCAGTGAAGTGCAAGCCTTCGAATTCTCAATATCCACCAGACAGACAAGATCAGCTATAAGTGGACCAGAACAGAGACGAGAACTCTGGAGGTCTCTTGTCAATGGTCTACACTCCAGGAGGTGTGCCAGACATAATTAAAGAGGTCAAAAGGTCCTTGGATATGCTGCTACACAAGCTGAGTGAGTTTTATTTTAATGGCAAATAAAACAAGCTCCAATAGCATGAATCAATTCACACATGCAATGAACAGCTAATCAGCTGCTGTTTGGCTCATGACCAACCTTTCCACAAAGTCACTGCCACGCCCCCCGTTAGCCACACCTTCACACACTCGACCTCCGCGCCAAAGTTCAGTCTCCAAGGCGAAAACTGTGTGAGCTACAAAGCTGCTGGTCGCAGCTTATAGAGGAGCTAAAGAGCTTAATGTCCTCCATTCAGCATGAAAAGTAATGACATTTGTATTTTGAAAGTGCGGCACCGTTATTTTCCAAATCCACGGCATTTTTATAATATTCACCATTTAATAATGAAAGCTGTAAAATTAATGTTTGTCCGGAATTAGTACTTACTCCGCTCAGCACTGGTTCTTTGAAGCAAAACTAGAATCCCTGTGAAAAAAGCAAATCATGTCAGCAGCCATCGAAGTCAAAACTGCTGCTCTAGTAAGTTGTTACTATAATAATAGTATTACCAACGAAGGGGATAGCACTTTGCCACCACGCCATTTATCTGACAGAAGAATAAAAATGATACTTTATAAATCCAATAACTTCCAATAATCAAATCATTTAAGATTACAGCATGTGGGTTATTCTATAATCGAGAGTATAGAATGATTTAAATTAGTAGTACATAGAATTTTAGCACAGACTTACCTCTGTTGTCGAGACCACGCAAACCCAACTCTGACAGGCAGCTTTGTGTGTTGGGAACACTGATGGAAATTTTTGTTATTTTTACATCATGTGATGCAAAGTGAGGCCAGTAGTGATGAGGAAACACACGTAGATTTGGTTACCAATGGTCCTTTGACATCAGGTGGTTGAACAAGCTCGTTTTGTTTCCCACCTTTTGTGTTGTCAGCGGCGTTGCTTTGCCAATCCTACCGTTCGGAAATTCTAAAATATCCAGTTGAATTGAAAAATCGTCTTAGTGTGTAGAAATATCACAGTAAAATGACACACCGGGAGTCGGGACATAAAATGGAAAAACCAAGAAATAAACCACAGTGCACAGGATGACTAACTGGACTAGTGAGGTTTGCTTTTCAAACATGTTCATTTTATTCACAATCAGTATTTTGAATATCTTCATGGGCAAACAGACACGCCTCTGACCTTGGATCCTCTCAGTTATCATAGTCAAACTAGTGCTTCTGCTACCTTTGGACAGAGCCAAGCTAGCTGTTTCCCTCTGCTTTCAGTCATTGCGCTAAGCTAAGCTAACCGGCTGTAGGTTGCAGCTTCATATTTACTCTGCAGACATGAGAACGAAAGCTTTGGATCCCACTCTGGCGAGAGTGTGACTTAACACATTTTCCCAAAATGTCAAAGTATTTTTATGTACATGTAATGGTGCCACCATAATATCTGACATGAAAGTGCAAAACACATTTAAAATCAGCTTTTTTAACAAAACTTTACACACGGTCAACCCTCTTCAACTTCAGTCCAGTCAGAGTAGCTGGACCTTCACCTCCCACCTGTGGCACGCACCTGTAGGAGAAAAGACACACTCTGTACTCTGACTCCCTCTACAGGTAAAAACATGAAACAGCACAGTAGAGAATGCACATTTTAAGACTTAAGACTTATGGCTTAAGACTCTCCATGTTGCTGTTAGTTTTGAGAATAAAAGACTAAAACATGGTTGTGTGTTTATCTGTCAATAGAAAAAGCACAAGTAAACAATAATTCCACTGTAATGGAATAGATTCCTATCTATACATTGCATTTTTAGCCAAATTTTAGCCTCTCAGCCAATGCTTAGGTGTTGCTTCCACTAACATAAATATATAAAAAAAAACAACTTTATCATCTTTAAGATAGAAAATTATGCACAATAGCTGCAGTTTCATTGTGGTGTTTCGTCACACAAACAGTGGGAAGAATTCAAAAAGAGGTCGGGATGAAAATCTGCCAAAGTCTTACTGTGCCGTCTTTTTTTTGTGTGAAACTCTTCCTCCAGCTGATCTTCAAACCACTGATGCCCCTCTTCTTAAACTCAGCCTGCAGCTGGGAAGTATACACAACAATGAGTCTTTACATTTATCACAACCTCAGTGCCACAAACGTCTGGTACTCAGAACTTGACTTTCTGTGAATGAAATGTTGTGTAAAAGTTAGTTTAAACATGGCTCCACATACACGTATGAGACAATATCTCCTCTCTCTCACCTGACTTAAGACTTGTTGCTGGATGACTGGATCGCTCATGTTAAAGTCAGTGGTGATCCTCACCATGGTCCTCTTCTTAAAGTCTGAAAAATGGTTGCTAATGTGATTGCCTTGTTTGGCTGCTTTAGGCAATTGACTGTAGCTACAAACAGCATCGCTACTACGTTCTACATGGCATAAAGTGAGTTTTAAGGCTTATTTTCCGTCCTTCAGTAGGCTATTGGCTCAGGTTCACAGTCCTTAACTCAACAGAGAAAAGCAGTAACTCTTCATATTTGAAGAGTATGAATCAGCACATCTCGAACATATTTGCTTGAATTGCTTTTGTGTAAATTTAAAAATGTAAATGAAAGCTCATATAAACTTGTATAGCACTTACGGTAGCAGAGGAACATAGATTTGGTGTTGCAGGATCTTGTGCTCCATTTCCTGTGGTGAATATGGGCACAGTTCGGTTCTCCTAAGCTGCCCAGTGCCCCCTGCCACTGGTATCTGAACAAGGAGTCACTCCCATCAGACCACTTCCAGGGGTTTCCAAACAGCCCGATCCAGGCCAGCTTTTGCTCCGGCACCATGTTCTGGACTTCCTTGTTTTCATTCTGGTTCCTCAGGCTTAGCAGGTCTGTGTGGTGCTTTCTGCAGTAGCGCTGAGCTTCGGTCCACTTCATTGGTGTTTCCACGAGAATCTTCGTTTCCGGCACACCGCCTCCTGTTACCAGAGAATAATGATGACGCACCAACACATCCTGGAAAATCCTTTTGAAAAACCGCACTACTGTGGTAAGAACTCAGCCTTGATACAGGGTAGATGCTCCACCAGGTGAGTATCTAATTCATTTATCACTTAGTTCTTTAAAAGAAAAAAAATTAACTTTTTGGTCCAACAAGACAAAGAGTGGGTGAGGCTGTGAGGCTGCACTTAGATAGAGTGGTGCTTTAAGCTAAATGCTATCATCAGCATGCTAACATGCTCACAGTGACAGAGCAAACATGCCGATGCTAGCAAGGTGTAAACTTTAGCATGATCACCATCTCATTACATGGTAACATTTGTTAATTAGCACTAAACACAAAGCACAAAGGAGATATTAGTTTTGCAAGTATGTAGTTATAGACAGAAGTTTGCTAGAAATTAAAATTTTGTCTTGATGATGGTGCAAGATTAACAGTTAATGGCTGACCAAATTAATACTCAAGCTCCCATAGAACCTTTAAACCATTCACAGTGCAGAAAAAGGTTAGCTATTCCTTGGAGACAACAGAAACCGGCACACCAACTACAGATACTTCGTTAACACGTGAATGCATGCTGATATGCAAACTGATATTTTCCACAACATTACCATCAAAGCATAAGAAGTAGTGAAGTAAGTCACAGTCCAGGTCTTTCCATTCACCCGTGTGTCGTATGGCAGCGCAGTGCTGGACGCCCATCTGTTTGTTGGGTTCACCAACATCCCAGTTCCTGAACTCAGCTTCACCGTCTCCATAGTAATCCTCATCTGGCAGAGACCACCTCCAGGTTACGACATCTTCGTATAACCCAATCCAAAAGTCATAGAAGTTATTCTGCATTTTATCAATGACCCTGTTCATGTCCTGAGCGCTGGGGATGGTGGCCAGGTCAAAGTACCTCTCTCTGCAGTAGGCCTGGGCTTCAGACCATGTTTTACGTTCTCTGTGAATGAGAACGTAGTCCCGGCTGCAGGAAGGGAGGGCGCAGTAATCTGTCAGCAGAAAAAAAGATAATTCCACAGTAACTAGCCTGTTGCAAGCCTCTTCAATCATGCTTGACCAAATCACTAAAAGATCAAAGAGAACAATTTCAATCAACCAGCATTATGGTGGTAATTATAAAAGAGATAAATCAGCAATTTTCATTTCTAAATGGAAAATACACCGTCACCATGGAATCAGCCACCACCTTGTTAGCTTCAGCTGTGAGTATATGTATGTGTAAAGCTCCATAATGTGTTTACCATGAGGCGGGGGCAGCTGAGGTTCACTGTTTTGAGGATTTTCCCAAGTGCTGTAGACCTCCACCTCACACAGAGGCAATGGTTTGTCAGGATGGACTACAGTCACGTAGCGACCCATAATTCCACCACAATCCAGAGTCACCAGAGAGTGTGAATGAGCAAGGACGACCAAACAGCTGAAATAGAGAAAAGGAAACACAGAAGGTGGTTATTGTCAAACTTGATTTTAGGAGTTGAAAAGATATGAGTAAAGTCACTAATGGGCCAAACTCCCATTAGGTATGTGCTATAGTTTTTTACACCATGTCCTCTTGGCTTTAGGTTTGTGATTTAGGTGCAAAGCCTTGGGAGGCAGTTTGAGGGTTCATTCTCTCTCATAACAAGTTGAATAATTAGCAAGAATGGCAACGTTTTCTGAAATGTCCCATGAATTCCACACCAATCTTGCATTGCCCTTGTCTAAAGTTGTGTTTTGTAGCTCGAAAAGACCTGAACGCAAGACACCCCAGCGGCTTTTAATATCATCAAAGCTGATTCCAGAGACACGAAACAGGCAGGAACAAAAATCGTGAGAGCAGGCTGAGGAGTAATCCAAAAACCACAGGAGAAAATACAGATGACTAAACTAAAAATAGGGGTGACATGAGGAAAACAGGCAGGGGAGCACATAAGAAACCAACTGTGAATGCAAACGACCTGACAGCTGAAAAAGGGAAAATACAGGGAGGCTAATGAGCTAATGAAACACAGGTGCAACTGAAAACACACAAAGACAGGAAGTAAAGCTGTAAAAGCTGTAAAACCGTATATTTACCTTTTGTTGTCTACTCGGACCTCATTGCTATAGATGTGGTTGTTATCATAGGCAAGCTGGATGAAAGTCACGCTGTAGGGAACCAACAGATCCACTGTCACCCACTGACTGGGTTTGTCCTTAGTTATGCTGCAGGTGGAAAACCGAACGCCGTCAATAACTTGGCTAGCTTGTCCTGCATCTTTCTGTCCTGAGGAAGACTGAAAAGCCACTCCTGTCACAGCCACATTTTCTAGTGAGGAGAAAAGTGTCAAAAAAGATCAATAACATTTGTTTAAAAAAAAACAGCAACTGCACAATCAGCCATAACTTGTAGAAATATTTTGCACGTGCCTCTTGTGTGTTTGTCCAGATACATTTAAAATTTATGTTTTTTCCTAAACACTTAAAGGACCAGTGTGTAGGATTTACTGCCATCTAGTGGTGAGGTTCCAGAATGCAACCAGCTGAACACCCCCTGCCTCATCGCTGTCGTACCAAATGTGTAGGAGAACCTATGGTGGCTGAGAGACTTTCAAAAAACATGAAAGGTGTTCTCTAGACTGTTTGGTTCGTGTGTTTTGGGCCACTATAGAAACATGGTGGTGCAAACAAAAACAGAACTAATCTAACTTTGGGGTGATTTTACACTAATGCAAACACGCCAGATTCTTGCCAATAGATATCCATAAATATTACGCACTGGTTCTTTAACACCTGCCCTCTCTGGTTGGAGATTTCAAGCCTGTTTCACCTGTGGTTGGGTGTGGTTAGAGTTAGCACATTTCTAACAGCAATATTGTGGGGTCCGGAAGTACACCTGTACATCACTGCAGCCAGGTCAGATTAAACCACTGGACTGGATTTTCAGGAAGTGTGAAGTTTCATTACTGCTGGCGTGTGGAGCTTACCAAGCACAGTACCATACACCTTTACTTCACACAGAGTCAAATTCTTCTGTTGTCCAGGAAGAACAAAACGGACGTAGCGACCTTCCATGATTCCACACTGGAAGCTGTAGTTGTGCTTTCCCTCTACAGTGGAGATGATGGCACACCTGACAGAAGGGGAAAGGACAAGTCACAATCAAAGTGGCTTGCCAGTTCTTACATTACTACAGCAAGTGTATTATTCCTGCTAGTATCACCTCTGGTTGCCGATGCGGATCTCAGCACCGTCCAGCTCCATTGTACAGCAGTCTCTCACAGTGAGGAAGGACACAGCAGTTATGCGGTAGATACTCATCAGGTCCAGTTTCCACCAGGGGTTGTCTTGCAGGAGGATTGAGGCACATGTTTTGTTTAAATAATTCAACCCAGGGTATTCACCAATGGCCATATGCGGAGCAGAAGTTGTATGTGCAGGCACTGTAATTTTTCCTCTGTCTGCCACGTTATCTAGCAGTTGTGAAAAAAATGAATGAAAAGATTCGGTTACGGATACACAACACCAGCTACGATTCGATAAACCAAAGTTCTAGACAAATAAAAAATTTGACCTGATGATCAGGGCATCAAATTCACAAAAGCCATGAATGTCTGGACTGAAACTGCAACTGTTGGATGGATTGTGATCCATCTAACATCAAGCACAAATGTCATGGTGGCATTGGAGGAAACATCAGTGGCTCCCCGAATCCTTCAGGGAACCTTGGATGTCTAAGCCAAACTTTGTCCTTATCTATGTCCATATTGAGAAATTTCACCAGATAAGTGGAAACTTTGTCTTGCTGATAGTCCAAGAGGAAAAGTGAGGTGATCAGCAAGTCATTAGAATACATCCTCTAGGCATCATGAACGTGTGCACACAACCAAGCAGCTAGCGTGTAGCTAGTTGTTGAAAAATCAATAAATACACACAAATAGAACAATTTTAATTGTAAAAAAAGGTTAGAAAAGTATGTCAAAATATCCATGTCATCTCTACTTCATTATGTTCAAAACAGGAACCACCACATAATTGTATCAACTGTAGGTGCCGTTACTCAGTGCTGCATTACCTCCACTAATAAGAGCTCTGGCTTCAACTTTGACCTCACAAAGTTGAAGCCTCTTTTTTCCTCCAGGGAGGAAAATGTTGACGTAACGTCCTCTCATCTTGTTGCATCTGAAGACCATGGTAGCGTTATCAGTGACAGTAATGACTGCACATCTGAGGGACAAAGAGACAGAGATTCATACCTCCACAAAAATGCAGTCAATTCTGATTTGTCTGTATGTGTACAGTTTTTAAACATGAACATGAAGAAGCAGCATGCAACAGCCAGCCATAATCCCAGTCTAGTTGAAGCCATTGTATCACCTGGGATTGTTGTTGCCATTGTTCTCCAGGGAGTCACCAATGCGGATTTCAGCCCCGTTAATCTCAGAGATGTATCGATCTGTTCTTCGTATGACTTCAACTGACAAGATGTCGTACGGACCCCGCAGGTCCAGTCTCCACCAGGGGTTCTCCTCATACAGAGTGGAAGAACAGCTCCCCTTGTGATAGTTTGAATCAGGTCTGCCATCAATCACCGAGTTTGCTGGATTCTGTGCGTCCCACACTGAGGACTGAGCAGCCACTCCACCCAGAGCCACGTTAGCTGCAGAGTTAGCGCAGCGACAAAGATTATACAATCGATAATCAAGCATATGTTTACAGTGCAAACTCTGTCAAACAACTACACAGGAAACAATGAGAAGCACAGAGAGACCAGGATGGATGCCAACAATTCAAAATGCGTGGACACTGACGTAGAAAAGCACTTCATGATAAAGCAAGAAGATACATTTTACAACAAAAAGACTGTAGTGTTTTTGTTTTTTGCTGCTTTATATGACTCCACGACAATTTATAGGGGAATTGACAGGGATTTGAAAGCTGTAGTCAGTTACTTTTCTGATTACGATGTTAAAAAGAAACATATGCCATGCTTATAAAACACATTCCACAGAACGTGGTGGTGATTTCGCCTCAAACCACATTTTTTAATGACTAAAAAATGCTTCACATTCACGGACTGATTCTTTTTCTTTTTCTGAATTCTTTTTTTTGTACTTTATGATGTATCCCAACATTTTTCAAATCGGGCTTGTGCTTCATTATGCTCTTACAGGGACGTTATTCAATGTATAGGTGCCATTGCTCAGTGCTGCATTACCTTCTATAATAGTAGAAGTAGTGGTGTAAACTTTGACCTCACAAAGCTGAAGTCTCCTTTTTGGTCCTGGGAGGAAAATGTTGATGTAACATCCTTTCATGCCTCTGCAGCTGAAGGCCATGGTAACATTATCAGTGACAGTGATGACTGCACATCTGAGCGGCAAAGAGTACAGAAAGAAAAACAGCTTTTGATTAACACCATGATGATTCATACTTCCGCAAAAAAGCAGTTAATGCAGATTTGTCAGTACGTATATGTAGTTTTCCCAAACTTAAAATATTCAACATGAACACAATATCAGTCAGAATAATAGAATGAAAAGTCTAGTTGAAGCTATTGTATCACCTGGGATTGCTGTTGCCATTGTTCTCCAGGGAGCTCCCAATGCGGATTTCAGCCCCATTTAGGTCAGAACTGCAGCAATCTGATCTTCGGATGACTTCAACTGACGAGATGTGGCGCAGATGCCACATGTCCAGTCTCCACCAGGGGTTCTCCTCCCACCGAGTGGAAGAGCAGCTCCCATGTGTATAGTTTGAATCAGGTCTGCCATCGATCACCATGTTTGGTAGATTCACTGGGTCCCACAATGAGGACTGAGCAGCCATTCCATCCAGAGCCACGTTAGCTGGAGAGTTAGCGCAGTGACAAAGATTATGACTCAATAATCAACTTGTTTAATATGACAGATACATAAAACGTCTACACAGGAAAGCATTTGATGAGAGGCTTAAACATGCTGTAACATTAACTGACTGACTATATGAAAGACCGTCGTTCCATATGTTCGTTAAAAAGCAGAAAATATGTTCATCTAACTATGAAAGAAAGTCATTAAATGTAAGTTTTTGCACACGGTGAGCTGCTGTTTGTTTTTTTTGTTTTTTTGATTAAATTAAATTTCATGCTTTGGGAGAATTTTCAAGACCAACAGATATTCTATATAACTGTTTGAGGCCCAAAAAGGTTAAATTATCCCACAAAAAAAAACAAGAAAGCCACAAAATAAACACATATAGTGTTTGTGTAGCAGAAGCTCGTTTTTCTTTCTTCCTGCGTCATTAATCATCTCACGACCCCTCAAATTTATCTTCAAGGGGGTCTGATCCCCTGGTCGAGACCTGGACTAAACTAAATAAAGTGCCGAACTATAGCAGTAGTTAAAAGTAGCATTTGTCCCACTGCTGCTCACACATTGATGCATCAGTGTTTAAATTAACAACGGAGGACTTTCGTTTTGGTACTTTGAGCACATTCATAAGACTTCTTACCTAATTGGTGAGTAATCCTCAAACTTAGAAGGAAGAACCCTGCAGATACAGTTAAACACGGATGTGAAACTTATTCAGCACATATCTACACACAAGTGAGCCTGCAGACTCAGTTCTCACAGTTTTACAGTCATTTTTTGTGGCTTAAAAATAGAAATTACTTTAGTTTCAAAATGTGGCCGACTGTGCGACAATATCTGATGTGCTAGTTTAGGAAAAGAACATAAAGTCATGGTTTTACATCTAGGATTTAATGTATAAATTAGCAATTAGGAATTAAGTGATCTTATATCTTTTTAAAAAATACAGTGGACAATGAAAGAGTGTTTGCAGTTGACGTTTAAATAAAAATCCACAAATTTAAACACTTACCCCAAATAAAAATGAATTTCCAACTCCAGTCCATGGTCTGTATTTAATTTCCCATCAAAGCATAACACGCAGCATGTTTTAAAACCTCTATTAGAAATGACCTTAAACACGAATGTGTTTATGATGTCTAGACTTTAATTTACAAAATGGCTTAAGTTGCTGATGTCCGTGGTTCCTGATCCTTCCTGTGATGTGCATTTGAATTGACCTGTAGACAAATAAATGCAAACTCTGTTTACATTATAATATGCATGAGTGTGGCTTTGGTAAATCTAGCAATTTGGGTGGCAGCAGCTTGCCTGTGGATGTGTGCTACCCCGCTCAGCGCAATCAGCATGCAGACTAAGATGCACTAAATGTACTAAAATGATGTACAATCTCTTCCCATAATCCAGTGCACAAAAGAAACAGTGCTGCTCACTGTGGGGATACATTTGTACTAACAGTGGAAGGTGGTGAAAAAACACCAGTTCCACTAGTTCTTAAACAAAAGAGGCATTTTCATTAAAATTGCAGTTGTGTTGGGGCAAACACGTCGCTGGAGTATATCACGATACCATGAGGACAGACCAGGATTGGTTCATTTCCTCTTTCATGTGCGTATGTGTGTGTGTCAGAGATCTGTGTTGGTATGCTTGCTTTTGTTCGACCTTTTCATGAAATGTTTTCAGATCACTTTGTGTTTTTATGACATTACGTTTGCCTGAATTGGTCTTTTTTAATTTAATGCATGTGTCATGGATTTGGTTGTCAGCCCAGGTGACAGATGACACGACGTTTGGTCCGTGTTTGATTCGCTTGCCGTGAGGACACTGGATTTTCTCGGCCGGATGTCCTTCATCTTGACTTTTCTGCTCAGAAGGTCGAATTTGGTTAATTCATTTGATTAACCAAATTTGCTCATGAACGTCAAATTAATTTGAAGCAAATTAATGGGTGGGTGTCTTGATGTGTGCATACCAACACACACCAGCTTGAACAAATGGAGCAATGAGAGAAACAGATCATCATGCAGCAGTGGAATGTAACTTAAGTACAAATTCAAGGTATTTGTACTTTACTTGAGTATGCTCATTTTATGCTATTTTATCCTACATTTCAGAGGCAACTACTGCGTTTGACTGACATAACATTTCAGATTGAAAAATCACACCCTTCCTGTCCAATAAAAACCATGTATCTCCAAATTTTGGGATTTTTTGGGGAAAGTGTCATAACCTGAAAGATGAAGTGTTCCTTTATGGGTTGAGAAACTTTGTCTTCAGCTAAATAAACTCTTTAAAAGGCCTCTTGGATCAGATGGAAAATGCATCGTCACAAAGCCGCAAACAGAGAAACTGAGCTCATCAAACTTTTTGGAGGTTGTGGATATGATGATCTTATAGGAAATGATGCATTGCTGTAGATTAAACCAGCCAACAGTATATAAAGTGGTCCAAATGAGCTCAACCTGAAACATACAGCAGTAAAATGCAACATACACATTAATGCAGCAGTAATTGTCACAGTCCATTCAGCCTCCTACCTGCTACAGTTGTCCTCTCATCTGTTCACCTGCTCAGTCAGTACTTTTCCACACTCAGCCACGCCTACCTGCCCACTCACTTGATCACACACCTGACACTCATCCCAGTCAGTCCAGTACTTAGGCTGCTCTCCCACAGTCAATCAGTGCCAGATTGTTCTTCGCACCACGCAAGACTTCCCAGCGTTTATTATTGGATTGATCTCTCGTTACCGGACCTGCCTGCCTTTGACTTTGCGTCAGCGTGTGTTTCCCTGCACATCTTGGATCTAATCCTGTTTGTGACTGTTGAATGTTTGGTTTGGCAAACATTTCCTGAGACATTTGCTGTCCATATCCCGCTGCCTGGAAATCACCACGAGACCATACAGTTTCACATCCTGAGATCCTACATTCCTCTCATCCTGGGGTACCCCTGGTTTCGTCATCATAATCCCCACATTGACTGGACTATGGGTTCATGCTAGGATGGAGTGCTTCATGTCACCAAACCTTCCTCAAACAAGCCACAGCCCCACAGCACTCCCCTATCCCACGCTTCGTTCCTGGCCTGTCGGCAGTTCCGCCAGAGTATCACAACTACAGGGAGATTTTCAGTAAGGTGAAGGCCACCTCTTTGCCTCCACACTGCACCATCAACCTGCAGTCCCGCATGTCTCCACCTAAGGGACACCTGTACTCGCTGTCAGCTCCTGAGAGAGAGACCATGGAAATAGGTTTATAGTGAAGCAGGCAGTGATTAACTATTATACCGTTAGCTGTTCCCGCATCACATTACAAACCTACGATATAAAAAGTGAACGTGTTCTATGAGCCTAATTAATTTGGGAGCAATAAGGAAAGATGCTTCAGCAAGGTTAAGACTCACTCACTCACATTTACCGTTAACTGACGTGTTCCCCGTGTTAAATTTCATCTGGTTCCCAGATGTAAAAATACATGTACTGGAATGCAACTACGTCACGTCATGACACACTGCACTCAACTGTACACTTTCATTAAAATCTTTATTATTGTTGTCTAATCAGACACTTTAAAATTTCTTGTTGTGTCATCTCTCTACTGTATGTTGGATCTAAAATTAAACGATAAGAGTGAGGTTACTGTTCTGATCTTTGTTACTGATTTCAAGGTGTATAGATACATTTTGGACAAGTAGGTTAGAAACTGCAGCCTGTTTTACACATACACATTCACCAAGTCCCGTAGTAACTATTGCTGCGCCTGTCAATCTTGCCAGTTTATGCAGTTTACTGTGATAACAGTAGATTTAGCCTTTATTTTTAAAACAAAGGGTCCTTGATTTCAGACAGATGCAGACACAATCGGGCTTCTCATGTCGGCGGAAGTAACAAACGTCCGTTATTTCCCGCTGAAATGACGACTGCCACTAGCCGAGTTTGTAGCTTTATGAACTAGCTAGCTGTACCTAGTTGCTAATTAAGCTAATGCTAGCTCCATGAGTTGGTTGAAAAAGCTGTCTCTGGCTGACTGTTTTAGCGTTTCCAGCTGACTCATTTCAAAACTTAAAATACACTCTTGATGGCCACATACATGTTACAGAGACAAAGGCTAACAGGTCCCAGGTAAAAAGTTTGCATCCTCATAGTTGATGTAGAAGACATGGAAAATGACAGCACTGTGTAGAGCAAGTTGGACACAGTATTATAAATGTCATATGTTAGATGCTTAGCTTACCTGGACAAGCAAGACAGAGGTCAGGTTTCTTTTTTGTTACTTGTATTTTCAAATATGCAATATGCAAAATTTGCAGACCGTACTAGGAGTCACTGCCCTCGGGAACATAGATTTGAGGGTTTCAGGGACACACAAACCAACACAAGGTGGTGATTTTCTTTCTATACAGAGTGTAGGTCTAAATACAGCCTGAAGAGGAAATCCAAACCTTGACTGTCTCTTTGTGCCTACTTGCAGTTGTTTGGCTGATGATTGGATACATCCTGTACGGGTTCTGGGTTAAGCAAATGGGCAATTGACGGGGGCCACAGCTGAAAAAAAGTGATGCTAATATTCAACAGTTACACATTGTTTTGTCCTTGAAGACAAAAATCCATCGTTTGTATCAAATCATGACAATTTTCATGTTGTTACACACAAATATTTCAGGTTAGGTTTTTATATTTATAGAAATATCATAGCATGTGGGTTCCAAAGTCTCTTATCGATATTGTTGTTGCTGTTGTTGTAGTTGTTGTTGTTGTTGTTGTTCCTCTGCAGCAGGCAGCTTCAGGATAAAAAAACACAGGAGTGCATCCAACATAACATTTATGTTTGTGCCAAGGAGAACATTCACGTAAATTATGGAGTAGGTATCATTTTGACCTGCAAGGCTACCAAGATTAAATATTAGGCACTGAAGAACAAAAGTAGGGATGAAGGTAATAAACAATGTGAGCATGGCGACAACAACAATCAGTTTCTTCCAAAGAGCAGCAGAGGGCATCACGGTTGCCGTTGTACATCTTACAATGATGCCCAAAGACAATACAAAGATGAAAACTGCCACCACGAATATTGAAATAATACCGATTACATAAGAAAGAGGGAGAAACACTACAACCAACATAATCAGCACTGTGGACACAATGCGCAGTTTGTTACCCCATTGTGGGGGGCTCAGGAACACAATGGACCACAGGGCCGTTAGGAGATGTAAAACAATTCCTAAGTATCTCAACAGGAACCATATCAGGAAGACAATGGCACAGCTGAGTCCAGAGTTGCAGGTGGAAGTAAGGAACATGATTGCCACGATGAATGCTGTGATTACAATTACAGCATCGGTGAAGATCAGAGCACAAAGGATGTCGTGCGTGTTTTTTACATAGTAGCGAAAGCAGGACGAGATGATGCTTTCTTTTAAAACGCTGAGCCTGCTGCGCTGGAACCAGAAGACCAAGCTGAAGCTGAGGAGCCCCAGCAGGGAGTAGCCCAGGAGAAGACCTGCAGACAAATTAGGGTCTCCAGCAACACCTGTTGACATGGAACGGCCCGCTTGCCGGATGGAGGGCCAGCTGTTGTCGAGATCGGTGTTGCTTTCCATGACGTGGTGGTCTGATTACTTTTGTCGACCTGTTGAAGGAGAGAGAGAAGACTTGATTTAATCTTGTCTCTCAGAGAACACCTTCCATACCAACACAGTCTACTGCAAGTACGATTTCAATTCACAATAAGATTGTTGTAAGAAACACAGTTCCCGCCTGGATTATGTTCACACATCCTACAAAGGTGGTCATGGAGGATGTTGGGCAGACATACAGCAGGACATGCGAAGTCCCACAGTGAATTTGGTAAAGGTTAACGGTCGGGAATGAATGTATTTTCAATTGTTAGGAAAGTGAACACATGTGCTTCAACTCACTGCAGACCTTTTCAGTATTTCATCAAGACCACGTTTCCCTTACCTGAACCAACTGCTGTGAGTGCTTAAACAGAACCACATCCCTTTTCAGGTACCATACAATGGATCTAACATTTAGGGAGTTACTGAATTTAAATATATCTGAGGGCTATCATTTCAAAGTTGTGACTACCTGACCATGCACTTGGCGAGAGGAACTGAAAATTTTAACGATCTTTTCAGGAAAAATATAAGGGTCAAACCATTATTGGGACAGGGAAGTACAAGTGATGCTTAGCTTTATTTTCCTTTTCATATATTTAATTTAAACTACATTCATAGCACAGCATTATTTCAGTTTGAAAACCAGCGGTTGAAAGTAAGTACATTGACTCAAGTACTGTGTTTTGTTCCATTTAATGTTGCGTTATACTTCTACTCCACAACATTTCAGAGACAAACATTGCACTTTTTACTCCAGTTATGTGATAACAGTAGTTACCAGTGACTTTGCAGATTCAGATTATCTATAAAAAATGAAATCAATTAAGCAATTGTGGGTTAAGATAAGTTAAAGTATGCTTGGATAAGTACAAAAGAATAAAGGTACAGAGATAAGTCTGATGTTTTGTCTTACCTGTGTAGTCTGAATCCTGAGAAGAGGTGAGTTGAAAACGTCCAGATGTGTCTCTCTGTTTCTGAACACCTGTCTCTGACACCCTCCTCACCCAAGCCTCTGTCCTTGTTTATATCTCTTCCAGATGGGGCAGGGCTTCCGGTGTGTTTGATGCGCCGTCTTCATTTAACCATTAAACAGATCATTATGCAACTTTATTGCACAGCGGTGTACTTTATGTAACTGCAAAGGGGAAACTGGCTGAAACCTCAGAAAAAGCATATGCGCACACGGGGAAATTGAAAATACACATTTACCTTTAACCTGATATTTTCCCAACGTGAAGTTTCATCTGGCTGCCAAACATAGAAAATAAACATTTACACATACCAGGACGACCAGGTGACCAGGTCGAAGTACGTGGCTTTAAACTTAAATGGACCAAAATAGACGCAAAGGTATCTATTATAACATTAGCCGTTCCCGCATCACATTGCAAACCTTGTTGAGTCATCAATTCTGGTATCAGTTCCACCTACGATATAAAAAGTGAACGTGTACTATGAGCCTAATTAATTTGGGAGCAATAAGGAAAGGTGCTTGAGCAAGGTTAAGACTCACTCACTCACATTTACCGTTAACTGACGTGTTCCCCGTGTTAAATTTCATCCGGTTCCCAAACATAAAAATACACGTACTGGAATACAACTACGTCACGTCATGACGCACTCAACTGTACACTTCCATAAAATCTTTATTATTGTTGTAATCAGACACTGTTTAAAATTTCTTTCCAACAAGAGAGGACACTAAGCAGAAAATGTCGACAGTAGATTTAGCCTTTGCTTTTTAAACAAAGGGTCCTGACAGATGCAGACACAATCAGTCTTCTCATGTCGACGGAGGTAACAAACGTCAGTTTTTCCCGCTGAAATGACGACTGCCACTGGCAGAGTTTGTAGCTTAATGAACTAGCTAGCTGTACCTAGTTGCTAATTAAGCTAATGCTAGCTAAACCTTAAAATTTGCACTTGATGGCCACATACATGTTAAAGAGACAGGACATGGAAAATAACACTGTGTTAAGCTAGTCAGACCAACTGTTTTATATATAATATATATATGTAGTAGATTAATATGAAACAGATGCGTACCTTTAATAGACAAGCAAGACAGAGGTCTGATGTAGTCTTTGTATTTTCAAACAATATGTCTGACAGTAGGAGACAAAAAGCTTTTGATAAGATGTGTTTGTTATCACGGATAACAAGTTTGGCTGGGGTTGTGGACTGTACACTTTCCCAAATCTAAAGCAGGACAGAGCCACTGATGTTACTCCGAACTCTGATCCCATCCAGGTGCAGCTTTCACACAATGGGGGAATCTTTCTCATGAAACCAAGAAATGCATGTTGCGACGTTGCATGATGTAAAATCATCACAATTTTCATGTTGTTACACACAAATATTTCAGATTAGAGTTATACATTTACAGCACTATCATAGCTTGGAGGTTCCAAACTCTGTTGTAGTTGTTGTAGTTGTAGTTGTTGTTGTAGTTGCTGTTGTGGTTGTTGTTGCTGTTGTAGCTGTTGTTGTTGCAGTTGTTGTAGATGTAGTTGTTGTAGTTGTTGCTCTTGCAATACCTCTGCAGCAGGCAGCTTCAGGATAATTAAATACAGGAGTGCATCCAAAATAACATTTATGTTTGTGCCAAGCAGAACGTACATGTGTATAATGACATAGCTGTTATCTGGAGCTGAAAGGTTGCCTGAACTTATCAACATGCACTGAATAACAAAAGTCGGGATGAAGGTAATAAACAACGTGAGCATGGAGACAAGAGCAGTCAGTTTCTTCCAAAGAGCAGCAGAGGGCATCACGGTTGGCGTTGCACATTTTGCAATGAGGGCCAAAGACAATCCAAAGATGGAAACTGCCACCACGAATATTGAAATCATACCAACTACCATAAAAAGAAGGAGAAAGACTGCAACTAAGATAATCAGCACTGTGGACGCATGGTGCAGTTTGTTACCCAATTGTGGGGTGCTCAGGAACACAATGGACCACAGGGCCGCTAGGAGATGTAAAACAATTCCAAAGTATCTCAACAGGAACCATATCAGGAAGAAAATGGCACAGCTGAGTCCAGAGTTGCAGGTGGAAGTAAGGAACATGATTGCCACGATGAATGCTGTGATTACAATTACAACATCGGTGAAGATCAGAGCACAAAGGATGTCGCGTGTGTTTATTTCATAGTAGCGAAAGTAGGACGAGATGATGCTTCCTTGTAAAACTCTCAGCCTGCTGCTCTGGAACCAGAAGACCAAGATGAAGCTGATGAGCCCCAGCAGGGAGAAGCCCAGGAGAAGACCTGCAGACAAATTAGGTTTTATAACAAAACCTGTTAACGCAAGAGGGTCTGTTTTCGGGATGTAGGGCCAGCTGCTGCCGTGATCTTTGTGGTTCTCCATGATGTGGTGGTCTGAATACTTTTGTCGACCTGTTGAAGAAGAGAGAGAAGACTTGATTTAATCTGGGTTCCTCTTTTACTGAAACAGAACCAGCTTCCTTGTGTTGATAGAAAGAGGATTGTTCATCAGTTGTGGACTATGGACAGTCAGTTGTATAAACGGTACTCTTTCCACCTGTCACACTGCGGTGAGGTCGTCCTGTCTTGGGTTATTGTCTTGTCATTTCCTGTGTTATTTTGAAAGTCTAACTCTCCTCTCGTTTCAGGTCACTTGCCCTTCCTCTTGTGTCACCCGTTTGTCATCCCTGATTCCTGATTGTGTCCACCTGTTCCCCATTACTCTCATGTGTTTAAATAGTCTGCGTTTCCCTTTGTCTTGTGCCGAAGTGTTTCGTCTCGTGTCCGATCACCAAAGCCTGCATCATAGTCCACAGCCACAGTCTGTTTCCTGTAAGTTTTGCATTTATAGTCGTAAGAGTCTTTTGCTTTCTTGGTTAGCCTCCCTTTGGAGTGATTTTTAGTTCGTATTGTAATAGTAGTATTGAGTCTAGCGTCCATCCTTTAGGAGAGTTTTTTGTTTCTTTCCTGTCCTTTCCTTTTTCCTTGATCGCCCTACCGCCATTCGGAGTGACTTTAGTTTAAAGTTTTGTAGCCTTTTGATTTCCCTCTGAGAGAGTGATTTTGATTTTGATAAATTTCATAGATCTGCGTATCTGGTATTTTCCTCCTTGGGAGTGTTTTTTGTTTTCACTAGAGTCGAGTTTTTCATAGCTCAGTTTTCATAGCCCTTTTGTTTGCTCTGCATTGGGGGTTTCTTGATTTAATAAAAGTCTGCTCACTGACCTACTCTGCGTCTGAGTCCTGTTTGAGTTCGGGCCTGACACCACCTTCAACGCACTGGGCTTTGTCATTCTGACCACAGATTTATTACTGGTGACAACAATGACACTCACCAGTGTATCTATTCATGTTGACTTGTAAAGTCCTTGGTAGAAAGGTATCACCCTACATATGGATTATACTGACTAGAACTTTGGACCCCGTCAAACTCGTCAATAAACTGGCTTATGCTTCAGGTTCCCTTCAAGTGCATGGTCTGAATTTGGAAAGTCAAGCTTTTCTTTTAGTTCCCCAAATTAAACGCACACTAAAAATCAATTCTCTACTAACCAATTGAAAACCACAATCACTAACCTCCCTGCTTCAGTGTGTAACTGTTTTCACTGGATTCTGAAGTTATTTGCTGTGTTTTGTCCTAAATCTTTTGTCTGTAACTGACAACATGGTAAATGGGGGCAATGGTTATTCATGTTTAAATAAAGGTTTGAATGAAATGACATGAAACGTCTTTCTTGGACAACGAGGCAGACAATGCCAAGGCTGACCCTCCAGTTCACACGTCTCAAATGGAACAAATGAAAACCTGCAGCCACACGGCCCTTTGTGGAATAGTTTGGACATGCCTGCTGTAAGTAGTCATGTAAAATATCATCTACCAGTTAGTGGCAATAATTACTTCATTAATTCATTTTAAAACGGTATAATCAACATAAAAATGGTAAAGACTGTTACCTGATTTAGGTGTTGACCTCTTGCTGCAAGGAGAAATCTGCTGAGTGACTAACTTTTTCTCTTTGGGCTCCATATTTATGGCCATACGATACCTTGTAAAACTACTGCATTCCACATGCCCTCTTTTATCTACTACTATCAAACAATCCTAACCTCATTTGACAGAGCACAAGACAAATCCTCACAATCCAAAATTCTTTCGCAGAGGGTCCTTTGGTGCTCAGGTTGCCCATATGGTAGATCCAGGATGTATTGCATTTGTATTATGTT
Organism: Chaetodon trifasciatus; assembly: GCA_037975065.1. Taxonomy (NCBI): domain Eukaryota; kingdom Metazoa; phylum Chordata; class Actinopteri; order Chaetodontiformes; family Chaetodontidae; genus Chaetodon; species Chaetodon trifasciatus. Next base: position 2,996,123 of record JBBMOE010000017.1, on the reverse strand, counting down.
AACTCAAATATCATTTGGAGCCGTGATGGATGATGTGAATCATATGATGCGATCAAACTTGTTTATTGTTTTATTAAAGTTTATAACAATCTTCTGACACATTATGAGAGGAAAAGTACAGCTGTGTTTTTTTCAAGATTAATCTGACCTGTGTTTAACCCTTCAATCACACTGTCAGTAAACATGACCTGTCTCAGTTCTTACACAGACTCTGAGAGGTAAACACACTATTCATGTTCTGCATGTCATTGGTGGTCCTGCACATGAGCCTCCAAAAACATCAAGTCTTTTTGTACAGATTAGACAATGGAGGTATACCGTGTTTAGTTAGTGATGGCAGGTGTAATTTCTTATGTTTGGACAGAGACAGACTAGCTGTGTCCACCTGTTTATGCTAAGCTAAGCTAACTGGCTGCTGGCTACAGCTACAGTGCATATTTACTGTACAGGTGTGAGCATTGCATCAATTGTCTTTTCTAATTCTCTGCAAGAAAGCAAAGAGGTGGTTTTGTAATATTTTGAACTATTTCTATAATGTTTTAACTGCAACTGTTTTGTACTTTACATAGAAAAACACAAGGCAAACACTGAAATGTTGAGCACAGAGGATAAAGACACAGAATACATGAAGAGTAGCAACAGTAAAACCTGTTGTTTATACTAACTTAGCACGATGAAAAAATCAATTGTGTTTTAGGGAGGGTAATAACCAGCAGAGTAATTTTCAGGTCCTTAAATCAAAAGGAGAAACTGGCTGAAACCTCACAAAAAGCATATGCGCACACGGGGAAATTGAAAATACACATTTACCTTTAACTTTAACCTGATATTTTCCCAACGTGAAGTTTCATCTGGCTGCCAAACATAGAAAATAAACATTTACACATACTGCAATACAACTACGTCACGTCATGACACACTGCACTCAACTGTACACTTTCATTAAAATCTTTATTATTGTTGTTTAATCAGACACTGTTTAAAATTTCTTTCCAACAAGGAAGAGGACACTAAGCAGAAAATGTTGACAGTAGATTTAGCCTTTGCTTTTAAAATAAAATCCTGACAGATGCAGACACAATCAGGCTTCTCATGTCGACGGAGGTAACAAATGTCAGTTTTTCCCGCTGAAATGACGACTGCCACTGGCAGAGTTTGTAGCTTAATGAACTAGCTAGCTGTACCTAGTTGCTAATTAAGCTAATGCTAGCTAAACCTTAAAATTTGCACTTGATGGCCACATACATGTTACAGCTACTGATGTTACTCCAAACTCTGATCCTATCCAGGTGCAGCTTTCACACAATGGGGGAAACTACACTGTGGATACACTATCAGGAGTTTGTGATTTTCTCATGAAACCAAGAAATGTATGTTGTGACTCTCTATTCCTTTGGACGAGTTCGCCTTTGCAGACCCTACCAGGAGTTACTGAGCTCAGGGACACAACAAACCCCTCCACCAACACAAGGTGGTGATTCTGTTTCTACACAGAGTGTAGGTCTTAATACAGCCTGAAGAGGAAATCCAAACCTTGACTGGCTCCTTGTGCCTACTTGCAGTTGTTCAGCTGATGATTGGATACATGCTGTTCGGGTTCAGGGTGAAGCAAATGTTCTACTGAAGGGGACCGCAATTAAAAAAATATTCAAATAAATTTAATGATAGTGAAAGTCAAACTTCACATTTACACATTGTTTTGTCTTTGAAGACAAGAATCCATCAATTGTGATGTAAAATCATGACAATTTTCATGTTGTTACACAAATATTTCAGATTAGAGTTTTACATTTACAGCACTATCATAGCTTGGGGGTTCCAAACTCTGTTGTAGTTGTTGTAGTTGTAGTTGTTGTAGTTGTAGTTGTTGTTGTAGCTGTTGTACTTGTAGCTGTAGTTGTAGTTGTTGTTGTTGTGGTAGCTGTGACGGTTGTAGTTGTTGCAGTTGCTGTTGTTGTTGTTGTAGTTGTAATTGTTGTTGTTGCAGTTGTAGTTGTAGTTGTTGCTGTAATTGTATTTGTCGTTGTTGTCTGTCCTCTGCAGTAGGCAGCTTCAGGATAATTGAACACAGGAGTGCATCCATAAAAACATTTAGGTTTGTGCAAAGTAGAATGTACAAGTGTGTACTGACATAGCTGTTATCTGGAGCTGCAAGGCTGCCCGAACTTATCATTTCGCACTGAATAACAAAAGTAGGGATGAAGGTAATAAAGAATGTGAGTGTGGCGACAAGAACAGTCAGTTTCTTCCAAACACCAGCAGAGGGCATTGTCGTTGTAAATTTTACAATGATGGCCAAAGCTAATACAAAGATCAAAGCTGAGACCACGAATATCGAAATAATACCGAGCACCATAAGAAGAGGGAGAAACACTATAACCAACATAATCAGCACTGTGGACGCATGGCGCAGTTTGTTACCCAGTTGTAGGGGGCTCAGGAACATGATGGACCACAGGGCCGCTAGGAGATGTAAAACAATTCCTAAGTATCTCAACAGGAACCATATCACGAAGAAAATGACACAAACGAGTCCAGAGTTGCAGGTGGAAGTAAGGAGCTTGATTGCCACGATGAATGCTGTGATTACAATCAGAGTATCGGTGAAGATCAGAGCACAAAGGACGTCGTACACGTTTTTTTCATAGTAGCGAAAGCAGGACAAGAAGATCCTTTCTTTAACAACTCTGAGCCTGCTGCTCTGGAAACAGAAGACCAAGCTGAAGCTGACGAGCCCCAGCAGGGAGAAGCCCAGGAGACAACCTTCAGCCGAAAAAGGGCGTATATCAAAACCATTTGACAGGAGAAAGTCTATGTTGTTCTCCATGATGTGGTGGTCTGAATACTTTTGTCGACCTGTTGAAGAAGAGAGAGAAGACTTGATTTAATCTGGGTTCCTCTTTTACTGAAACAGAACCAGCTCCCCTGTGCTGATAGAAAGAGGATTGTTCATCAGTTGTGGACTATGGACAGTCAGTTGTATAAACGGTAATCTTTCCACCTTCAACACCCTGGGCTTTGTCATTCTGACCTCAGATTTATTACTGGTGACAACAATGACACTCACCAGTGTATCTATTCATGTTGACTTGTAAAGTCCTTGGTGGAAAGGCACCGTCCTACATATGGATTATACTGACTAGAACTTTGGACCCCGTCAAACTCGCTCAATAAAGTGGCTTATGCTTCAGGTTCCTTTCGGATGCATGGTCTGAATTTGGAAATTCAAGCTTTTCTTTTACTTCCCCAAATTCTTGACCTTCAATGCACACTAAAAATCAATCCTCTACTAATCTATGGACAATTGAAAACCATGATCACAAACCTCCCTGCATCAGTGTGTAACTGTTTTCACTGGATTCTGAAGTTATTTGCTGGTTATTCAAGTTTAAATAAAGGTTTGAATGAAATGACATGAAATGTTGTCCTTCTTGGAAGACACAGTCTCAACACGTCTCAAATGGAACAAATGAAAATGAAAGTACAGAGATAAGTCTGAGGTTTTGTCTAACCTGTGCAGTCTGAATCCTGAGAAGAGGTGAGTTGAAAATGTCCAGATGTGTCTCTTTGTTTCTGAACTTGGATTTATGCCATCAGCACCTCACACCTGTCTCTGCCACCCTTGTCGCCCAAGCGCCTGTCCTTGCTTTCGTCACTTCCACAGGGGGCAGGGCTGCCTGTGTGTTTAATGTGATGTCTTCATTAACCATTAAACTTACACAGACTCTGAGAGGTAAACACACTCTTCATGTTCTGCGAGTCATTGGTGGTCCTGCACATGAGCCATAAACGTCAAGTCTTTTTGTACAGATTAGACAATGGAGGTATAACGTGTTTAGTTAGTGGCAGGTGTAATTACTAGCTGTGTCCACCTGTTTCCACTCATTACGCTAAGCTAAGCTAACCGGCTGCTGGCTACAGCTACAGTGCATATTTACTGTACAGGTGTGAGCATTGCATCAATTGTCTTTTCTAATTCTCTGCAAGACAGCAAAGAGGTGTTTTTGTAATATTTTGAACTATTTCTATAATGTTTTAACTGCAACTGTTTTGTACTTTACATAGAAAAACACAAGGCAAACACTGAAATGTTGAGCACAGAGGATAAAGACACAGAAGACATGAAGAGCAGCGACAGTAAAACCTGTTGTTTATACTAACTTAGCACAATGAAAAAATCAATTGTGTTTTATGGAGGGTAATAACCAGCAGAGTAATTTTCAAGTCCTAAAATCAAAAGGAGAAACTGGCTGAAACCTCACAAAAAGCATATGCGCACACGGGGAAATTGAAAATACACATTTACCTTTAACCTGATATTTTCCCAACGTGAAGTTTCATCTGGCTGCCAAACATAGAAAATAAACATTTACACATACCAGGACGACCAGGTGACCAGGTCGAAGTACGTGGCTTTAAACTTAAATGGACCAAAATAGACGCAAAGGTATCTATTATAACATTAGCCGTTCCCGCATCACATTGCAAACCTTGTTGAGTCATCAATTCTGGTATCAGTTCCACCTACGATATAAAAAGTGAAAGTGTACTATGAGCCTAATTAATTTGGGAGCAATAAGGAAAGGTGCTTGAGCAAGGTTAAGACTCACTCACTCACATTTAACGTTAACTGACGTGTTCCCCGTGTTAAATTTCATCCGGTTCCCAAACGTAAAAATACACGTACTGGAATACAACTACGTCACGTCATGACACACTGCACTCAACTGTACACTTCCATAAAATCTTTATTATTGTTGTAATCAGACACTGTTTAAAATTTCTTTCCAACAAGGAAGAGGACACTAAGCAGAAAATGTCGACAGTAGATTCAGCCTTTGCTTTTTAAACAAAGGGTCCTGACAGATGCAGACACAATCAGTCTTCTCATGTCGACGGAGGTAACAAATGTCAGTTTTTCCCGCTGAAATGACGACTGCCACTGGCAGAGTTTTCATCATTTCAAATTCCTCCGAAATTCCATCAATCTGTTGTTGGACGGGGAGCAGTGCTGTCTTGAATTAACTTCTGCGTTGCCAAAGTAGAAAAATACAAAAGCTCAAGTTCAACATCCTTTTCAGGGCTTCAGCCTCTCCCTTCTTCATCTCTTCAATGGTCCTTCATGTACCCCCCCGTCTCCTATCATCATTTCAGTGATGTCTTCAAGCCCACATTGATGCTCATAGGAAGTCCCATTTCTATCAGTAGATTTTGAAGCTGACAAAGTAGAAACAATTTCATTTAGCGATTTTAGTGCCTTTTAGTAACAAATGCCACAAAATCCTACACACTGGACCTTTGAGGGAGAGGTCATCTTTATACCTTTGCTCACAAAATATTTGAATTTTGAATAAAGAATGAAACTGGACATTTAGTGATTTGGACACATATCTCACCTCCACTAACACCAGCTCTTTGACGTCGTCTTCACTGAGCTCTGTCTCAGAGGTGACTTTCACTTGCAGGCCAATCACGTATTCTGCTCAGAACAAACAACTTTAATTGCATTGACTTTGAAAACACACATACATACACTTTAACTATTAAGAGTGACATCCCAAGAAGGTTTGTGATGGGCTGTTTGGAGCCTGGAAGTGGGTTTACGTTTGACAACCTTTGCGAGATACTGGAATCACAGCGTTAATGCAATAACTCTCAATATCACCACCAGACACACGGAAGGAAAAGTCATATCAGGGGTGGATGTGAGCATTTTTTGATGTTAATCGTAATTTCCCTAACCAGGAACAATTGTTGGATCCACCGTTGGAGTTGAATACTGCTGAGATGAATCCTCTGTACTGGTTGGACCACCCTCAATGGTGGTCATTGTGGTGGAAGACAGAGTTGGCTGGTTTGAAGTTTCAGCTGTAAAACAGAGACATGACATTCACATGATGTGACAGAACCACCACTGATAAAAATATAAAGAATTTTACTCACCAGTAACGGGACTTGATTGGTCCACATGTGGGGTTGAATGCCACTCAGATGAGGTCATCTCTGTATTGGCACGACCAGTGGTTGATTTCATCTCAGTGGGGGTTCTGCTTGTGGGGGTCACTGCGGTGGTGGACATGTACGAGTTATTGGGAGTAACCTGGCTGGTTTCACCTGGAAAATGTAGATACAGAATTTGCAAGGCCTGAAATTACCACCACCAAATAAAAAAATGTAATTAAACTCACTGGACATGAGTTTTGTTTGGTAAACCTCTGCAGTTGAAGTCTGCTCAGATGAGGTAATCCCTGCAGTGAGATAACCGCTGGTTGATTCAGTGTTGGTGGTGGTTCTTTTATTTGGGGTCGCTGTGATGGAGGACAAGAGGAAGAACAATGGATACATCAGTATCAAAATGTTGGTAAGTTGATTTTTTATGTGTTTTACTGTATCTAAACACACGTGCTAAAAAATGTTCGCCAATGTTAGCCTGCAAAGTTGCATTCATGAGAAATGCTAACAGGACATTTTAGATGTCTTGGAGGCATTGATGAAGAAAGATCCAGCAAACTTCAGCTGGTTTCTTTTATGGCTCCCAACAACATACTGGACGTGATCTCTGAAGTGGTTGAATGTCCCTCAGGGGTGGTTATTTTGTTTGGGGTCATTGTGGTGGTGGTGGACACAACTGGCTCGTCTGGAGGTTCGTCTGCAACGTAGAAAAAAGAAAAACAGACCAGAGTAGCACAAGCCTTTAAAGATCTTGAACTCACTGATCGTCTCCACTCATGAAAAATCTATCCACTGATTTCGGCAACATTATGTATGTGGTTGTGTAGAATAAAATGAAGAATAGCTTAGCATGAGCAGTGGTCGCCACCAAGGCTTTCGCCAAAACTGAGAAGGGCCGCTCACTTTTTTCTCCATAGCAGATAAAAACAAGCTCCCTTCCACAGAGTTCATCTGACCACAGGCCGGCGTTGCCCAGATCAGTGGCAGTGCAGTGCTGCTCCCCTCCGACATTGTCAGGCTGTCCTTGCTTCCAGTAGCGGTAGCTGGAGGCACTTTGATCTGACCATTCCCGCGTCCTGCACAGAATCACACTTTGTTATTTTCACAACCTAAAACAGGATGAATAAAAATATGATGAAAGGATTGTTGGGTGGTTCTCTCATGAGGCCAAGTAAGTAACCATCCATCAACCACTACTCCAGACCTGTACAGGCCAATCCAGATGCCCCTGTTTTTGGCCAGTTGCTGGATTTCCTGGTTCTCTTTCTCATCTCTAATACTGGCCAGGTCTGTGTAGTGTTTCCTGCAATACAGCTGAGCGTCAGACCACTTCAACTCCTCCTCAACAAAAATGAAACGCTGATTGGTGTCGGTCGTCTCTGATGAAGAAAAGAAAGAGAGATCAGGGAACGACCATTATGAATCTTAGTTTGATATCTGTCACTGTGGACGGGCAATTTATGTATCCATCTACGAATCTATCTAAAATCTGAACTGAGACCATCGTAGCAGATGAAGGGGTTTCTCAGGAAGCACCTCGAGTCCTCCCACACTCCTCCACTCCACATCTTCACGCACATCTGGTCTCCAAGGAAATTATCGGGCTGACCAACATCCCAGTTCCCAGTGTAGTTGCCCTCTAGGCGGCTGTCTGAGAAAGACCACCTCCAGCTGGTGAGGTTATCGTGCAGCCCGATCCAGGCCTTCCCCGTAAAGCCTCCAGTGGAGTCCTGAGCAGTGTTCACCAGCCGGTTCATGTCCTCTATGTTGAAGACGGTGGCCAGGTCAGTGTACTGCTCTCTGCAGTACCTCTGGGCCTTCAACCAGGGCAAGGTGGTACCAATGAAGTGGTACTGACCAGGAAGGCAGCAGGTATGAGAACACAGTCCTGTGGACGGAGGACACAAACCACTTTCAGAAGAGGTCCCAAGATAAGGCTGAGGGTCCATCAAGAAACATGACGAAAAGGTCCCATACTGAGAAATATTAACACAGTGAAAGGATCAAAATGTCCAATCCACTAAGAAATGCACGCAGCCTGTATTCAGACACTGCACCTTTAAAAACACCAGCAGAGCTAATAGGGAAACATGGTCAGGCCTGTGAGAGCTGACCAATCAGAGCAGACGAGGCTTCTCAGGAGGAACCTGAAAATGTGCATAATATGGGACCGTTTTTCAAGTCCTCCTGAAATCATCATTAATAGTTTCTTCATTATTAAAAAGAAGAAAATTGGTCTTCAGGGAAATATCAGAAATGCTTTTTCACGCTTCAGCTCACTGGAGAGGCGTGTCAGTGTTTGATTGACAGCAGACTGCTGGAGGACCAGCGTTATACCATGGGAAAGACAAACTGGCGCTTTAGTCTACATGTCCTCAGCAGACAGTTTGCTGTTTGTGGTATTTAAGTGTAAGGACCACACCAGTTGCAGGCACGTTTGCAGCTCAGCAGCTAATTAGCTCAACTCCGGAGCTAATTAGCAGGTATCTTGTGGTTAAACTGACATTAGCAGTGCCCTTTTCCATCATCAGTCAACATCTGTTTGGTCGCTTGTTCAACAAGCTTAAGTGCTGAATCAGATGTCTGTCCATGTTTGTAGGTTGGCTATGAAGGAGACTTTTTTTTTACCGCTTTGTAACAATAAAAATTCTTTGAATTGAAAAAAAAGGCTTGTGGTGACCTCTGACAGGTCACCACAAGTAGACATGACTTTGTTTCAGAGACTGACAGCTCAAAAAGCCCAACCCTGTTCTAGTCCTCCTCTACCTGAGGCCTAAAAGCCAAAGAACCAGCAGGACAACATCTGTGAGTGACAAAGATGCTCAAGTCAGTGAGTGCACACGTAATCCAGCAGGTTAACGTAAACAATACTTAGTGTCCAACAACAGCAAACTATACACTAAAAACAACACTATCAAATGTCCCTGTTGCCGTTTCATTTTAATATTGATTAGATGAATATTTCAGGGCCAAAGTGGCTCGTTGTCAGATACATCCTGTAAATACCCATAAATCCACTGTGAGTCTTTTGAAAGACATAAATAATACTTACCTGTGAGGAACAGGACAGCCAGCCTCCACATCACGTCTGGTCAGCTTTCGTCACTTTTTGTTTTCCTGCGCACACACATCAACATTTATCTTATTCCCAGAGATGAAACATAATTTTAATATAATATAATCGAAGCAAACGTGGATTTCTGGAAGAAGACAAAAGATTTTAGTCAGAATTATAGCAGATAGTAATCTACTATGTACTATAATAGATAGTAGGAATTAGTCTGTGTTGTAAGAATGAACTTGTATCGATACATCACTAAAGCACATGCTCCACATAAACTTATTACACTTAAACTGAGCAAATGCCTTCACTTACCCAGAGCTGCGTCTTTGTGGAGTCGTCCTCGTCTCAGGATTTTGTACTCTTCTATCTCCAATCACAAAGACATGCTGTCGTCACTAAACTGTTTTTACGCGAGCAGTGTGCAACGCGAGAGAAGGTATTTTTTCCTAAAGTGCGGGAAACATTCTTACCAGACAAGTTTCACTGAATGACACGATGACGACTTACCAGAGCAGAACAGGTTTTGGTTGCACGGCACAAACTCTGGGGTTCATAAAGACTCGAGTCACTTCCAACACTCAGAGGATGAGCTACAACCTAAAATAACTCACATTAAAAGCAGCTTTTTCTGCAAAGATATTTGGTGTCAAAAGGTCGAACACACCTGTGCAGTGACTCAAGTGACTAATGAGTTTATGGCTTTGAGCCTCTCCACCAAGTCAGTGTGTCGAAGATGACCGGTTGTAATTCTTGAGGTTTATCTCACACTACAGATTATGCACATGGCTCTTAGTGCTATAAAAGCAATACAAAGCTTCTGTTGGGCAACATGTCAACCAGATTTCAAACCGTAAAACTCAACTGAAAAACATACGAACAAGAGGAGTGATGACATTCCCCCGCTGGTGAGGTGTCCATGATTACAACACAATAAATCTTTAAGCTAATTATCTGCAGGATGTTTGCTACTGATTGATTGCCAGAAGTCTCCTGTCAGTCGTTGGCGGCGTCAGACAGCATTTGGACCAGACTGAGGTCGGCAGAACTGCTCAGCTACTGGAGGTGAAAGGTTTCAGGTGGTAGCTCGCCGCGTCTCCAAGTGTGGTCAGACGACTACGGAGGCCGCCAAGAGGCTGGTCAGTGCAGCTGGGAACAAGGTCGAGGTCGCTCGCACAGCTCGATCCTCGTTTGGAGTTCGTTCGTGCAACTGGACTGTTGGGACTCCACGAGAGACGACCGGTCATGAGCCCTGTTGTCTGCAGAACAAGATCAAACTCTGCACACAAACACCAGACCGGAGGCCGTGAACTCAGGTTGACCGTTTCAAGCCAGGACAGGGTTTGGAGAGCTGTATGCTGTCGGCGCTGGAGTTTGTGGGTACAGCGGAGCTTCCATCATGGTTTGGGTCGGACACGTGCAGAGCCACAGTGAAATCCTGGAGCCTGCTGTCAGACTGTTTGCAGGTGCTGCTGGTGATGATTTCCCCTTAATGCAAGACAACACCTGTCCACACACAGGCCGACGAGGGAATCCCTGTGACGTACTGGCCAGTCTTTTGATCATGACTGGAACATGCTGCACAGGCGTGTTCGAGGCAGAGAATACCCTCTTGATCATGTTCGAAGCCTGACCAGCGACTGAGCTGAAGAACGGCAGGACAGACCCCATCATCATCATCATCAGGAAAATGCCCTGATGTTCCCGCACACAAGTTATTAGAGAGCTCTGCAACAAATAAACGTCATTTTACTTACAAATGATCTGAGGGCTCCTTTAATTTTAAACATATGTGACAACACAGAGCAGAGATGTGACTGCACGCTGCAGGTTAGTTAAAGGATGCATTCATTAACACGTTGATTAAAGGATTTTTTATCAGGATTCATTATCAGTTGAGGTCATCAGCCTTTTCCTTAACACTTTTGACCTCCATGGGAATCATCATGAGGTCAAGGAACGACGTGCAGGACAATTCATACGGACTCGTGCTGCAATCCAGCCTACACCGACTCGGAACGATCGACTCCTGACTTGCAAAAGATTGCAAAGTTAGGAAAAGCCTGTTGCTCCCCGATCATAGCAGAAACCTGATCCGCTCTATGCACGTTCAAACACAGCTGGCTGCAGAACGGTCCGCAATCGAATGTGTCCCAGCCGCATCCGTCGATTTTTACCGTCTGCGCTGCCTGCAGCTCCTAAAGTCTCCAGAGGTTTACGTGAACACAAGTTTAACTGACAATAGCGCGACGACGTCCGAAAGTGCCGACAGCAGCGCGTTCCAGCTGTGAGAAAGAAGAGAGACCACTCAAAACAAACTACAGTTCCTTTTAATTTTATTACAAAAACAGGATTTTCAGAATTAACAATACAACAACGTATCTACTCAGAATGAACAAAAAAGGGAACAGAGAGGAGAGGTGTGTTCGTGTGTGTGTGTGCATTTACAAACCCCGTTTTTAAAAAAGAAATCGTCAGAAAACGTATCTGCCCCCCCCTCAAAAAAGACAAACGCTCCATCTTATTAGCACAGTTGAACAAACAAGGAGGAAAACATGAGGGGAAAGAGAAACGCAGGTGAGGAGGCGGAGGACAGACGATCGGCGTCAATCAGAAGGTTTTATATAAAACTCTTGGCAGAGCACGTGTCAAGACTTTTATTATCCATTAGTTAAGAAACTTTGTTTTTTTTAACAGAAAATAAACAATGCTTGCAATAAAAACTCATCTAAACACACATGCACACACACACAGACACAAACGTGAAACCCTGATGGATGGATGGAGGTGGAAACAGAAGAGAATGAGGAAGGAAAAGAGGAAAAACAGCTAATGAATGAAGTGTGTGCATGTGTGTGTGTGTGTGTGTGTGTGTGTGTGTGTGTGTGTGACCGTCCTGCTGGTTCTTTCTTAGCATTCAACATGACACTTCACTGACCAACACCAAAATAAGGGGCTTCTACATCTATATACACAGTGTGTGTGTGTGTTTGTGTTTGTGTGACACGAGTCAAAAGAGCCAGTTGGGGTAGAAGGAAAGGTCAAGGGTCAACTAGGTTCGGCAGTGTGTGTGAGTGTGTGTGTGTGAGTGTGTGTGTGTGCGTGTGAGACATTTAGGACCGTCGCTTCTTCTTGCTGGGCGGGGCTACTGACCGGACCTTTCTCTTCTTGGAGGAGGTGTCCTCGTCCTCGTAGTGACTCTCTCTGTCAGCTAGAGGGCGACAGCGGAGGAAATGAACCTTTCACGTTCTGCCTCAGGGGATGCATTCACAGAATATAATAAAAATCTGCTGAAACCACACAGACGATGTGAAGCGGGAACTAAAGTTTGGGTCAACTCGAGGAGATTAGGGTTCTGAATCATTGAGTTTGGTTAAAAAACGCACTTCTGGACTGGTAACGTGCAGCAGACCCCAGTGACGCTGTGAAGCCAAGTGTGCATCAAGTGCAGGTTAAGTGTGTTCCAGCTGGCACGTGTTTCAAGCACAACCTGTCCTGAAAGCCTTTCAAGTCAACATTAGGACCACAGAACTTACATGTGGACCTCATTACAGCTGAAATTTGACTTTCATTCACACGTTGCTCCTATTATTTTGGAAAGTTGCGGCGCTATGTAAACATAAAGCTTTACTTCTGCTGTAAAACTGACGGCTCCTCCTCTGCATGTGCACCAGCTCCGGATACAAACCTTTCCTCGCCTCCTCCTCCAGCTCGTCCCAGTCCTTGCCGCTCTCCTCCTCGCTGCCCACCGATGCGCTGTAGTCTACCAAACACAGGACGACAGACCGTGAGAACAGTGTGTGCACGAGAGGAGAAGCTGGACAAACTCAAACTAATGCTGATTTCAAACAGCACAGAAAAAAAAACACCACCACCAAAAAAGCCAAAATCATACCAGAGTCCTCCGTCTCTGAGTCGTAGTCCTCATCACTGTCCTCCTCCTCCTCCTCCTCTTCATCTGCAGACGGGTTGAACGTTTCATCCTCCATTTCGGACTCCGAATCCTCCTCGGCGCCACTTCCCTGAGACAAAAACAAGACAGCTGATTGTTCAAGTTACAGCTGAGAGGAACTTCCTCTTTAGCGAGAACACCGAGAGCAGAAACTGGGTCCACTTTGCTGAACGTGCCTCGCTCTCCGGGTCCAAGAAAGACCAGCCCCCCTGCTCGAAGAAGCCCTCGGGATCGTCGACGATGGTCTTCATGATCTTGGTCCAGTTCAGGGACTGGACTCCCTCTGTGTACTTGATGTCGCACGAGCTGGGAGAAGAAAGAGAGCATTTTGAGAAACCAGCGCGGTGTCATTGTAAAGAAGCACTTCGACCTCAGACTCTGAATCCACGCAACATCAGGAAGCTGAGTCTCTTACTTCAGCCACTCCTTGATGGGGTCGAGGGAGTTGACGGGCACGGCGTTGATCATGGTGACCTTCTTGTTGTAGTCCTTGTAGACGATGACGACGTCGAAGTTCTTCAGGTGGAACTGGACGCGCTCGAAGTGGACCAACTCCACCTCGTCCAGAGTCACCACAAACGGCGGCTGCAGACAAAGACGACAAAAGAAACGTTCAGGGCTCACACGAACACAAAGTCGAGCACGTGGAGAGAGACTGGCTCTGCGGGTTCACTCACCCACTCAGTGACATTGACGAGAGAACTGGACGTGGGTTGTAGCAGGCAGGTGCTCCTGTAGGGGGCGCCCTGGAACCTGTAAACAAAGCCACAACAGTCAGTCCACCTACTCGTAGAGCTTTCCAGACCGGATCTCATTGGCTCGAAGCGCGGCGGGATCTGCTCACCCCAGGTCTCTGAAGGGCACCTCGAACTCCAGCTCCTCTTTAGTCAGCGTCTCCACCTTCTCGATGAAGTTCTTGAAGGCCGACTTGAGCTTGTGCCTCATCTCGCGCTCCATCTGCTCGGCGTACAGGTCGTCCCGGTCGTGCATGTGTTGGTGTTTGCCCAAGTCTGTGGTGATCTCCCCGACCTCGGTGTAGAACTGGACGTCCGTGTGGCGCCGCTTACCGAACATGATGGCGTTCTGGGGGGAAAGAGCGAAGCAGGAAATGAAACGTTGGCTTAAGTTATAACTGACTGCTGTGTTTTCCTTATACGAGGTTTCTGCAGGGTTCAGTGTTCAACTTAACACTTTAAGATCTTTTTAATACCACAAAGAATACAATTTAAGACCTGTTTGATGATCAAACTGACCAAAATATTAAAAGTATGATGGACAAGCAGGGAAGATACAGTGACCTGAATAAGCAGCGTACAAGAAATGAAATAAAATTTTGACTGGAACTTCTGAACAACTTCTTGATGAATTAGTGGCAGCTTTGAAAAATGTAAACATACATTTGAGGAAAAAAAAAAAAGGTATTTCAAGGTAATTGCAGAAAGGAGTAGTTCAACATTTTGGGAAATGTGTTTATTCATCTTCTTGCAGAGTTTAAGATGAGAAAATTGGGACCAGTCTCATATCTGCCTGTTCAATATGAAGCCTGCAGCCAGTTAGCTTAGCTTAGCATAAAGACTGGAAACAGGGGGAAACTGCTAGCCTGGCTCTGTTCAAAGGTTTACAAATGAAACAAGCCAGATTAATTAAGTGTTAATTAATGAGCTGGGCGGCACGGTGGCGCAGCAGGTAGTGCGCGTGCCTCACAGCAAGAAGGTCACCGGTTCGATCCCCGGGTCAGGCGGGGGCCTTTCTGTGTGAAGTTTGCATGTTCTTCCCGTGCTTGCGTGGGTTCTCTCCAGGCACTCCAGGCACTCCGGCTTCCTCCCACAGACCAAAAACATGCTCATTAGGTTAATTGGTGACTCTAAATTGTCCCTAGGTGTGAATGTGTGTGTGTATGTTGCCCTGCAGTTGGCTGGCGACCGGCTCAGGGTGTACCCCGCCTCTCGCCCGTTGACAGCTGGGATAGGCTCCAGCCCCCCCAACCCCGAAAGGGATAATCGGGGTATAGAAGATGAATGAATGAATGAATGAGCTTTAGAAGAGCTGCTATGATATATGTATTTATTTTGCAAACTAGCTGTTTCGAGTCTTTGTGCTAAGCTAAGCTAAGCTAAGCTAACCAGCTGCAGCTTCACCTTCAGCACAGACAGACGACCGACCTCCTCACCTGGCTCAAAGAAGCGAATTTCCCAAAAAGCGTACCTTGAGGTGGAAGTGCAGGACGATGATCATCTCCCCGTCACACGGCTGGAAGATGGCGTGTTTGATGTTGTTGTAAAGAATGTCCACTTTATCGCCGCGGACTGACGTGAAGCGGAAACCTGTGAAAAACCAGCAGCGAGGTTTAGGCGTCACACTCGTATCCGACGCAGTAAAAACTTCATTCCCGCCTTCTCACCATTGGTATGTGCCTCCAGCGAGCCCTGCATCCTCTTCTGTGCAATGTTGGGTCTGATGTAGAGGTCTTTCAGCTTGGGGTTGCTGCGGTTGAGGTTGATGACCAGCGAGTCTTGCTTGACGATGCCCTCCTTCTCCTTCTCCTCGGCCTCTCGCGTCTTGTAGCGCTTCTGTACCTCCTTGATGATGCGGAAGGCGTTCTGCAGGTTGGTGGAGGGCACCGACGTGTCGCCGGGGGCTTTCAGGTTGGACGCTCGGTACGTGCTGACGGGGGTTCAGAGGGCACGATAGTGAGTGAGGAGGAAGAGGGAAAAAACGAGCTTTAAGATTAAGACTTAGACAAAGAAAATCCTCAGACTCACATTTCTTTAACGAATGTGGCGTCGGGGTTGGGGAAGATGTTTCCCTCCTGCCGTCCCAGAGAGCTGCCGGGGACGTAGAAGTTGATCCTCAGGTAGGTGTAGTCTCCTTCTACAGACATACTGATGTTCTAGCCAGGTGGAGGCAAGAAAGGCCAAAAACATCAGTCAACGTGAAGAGACGAGCCGGGAGTAAACCAACAAGTCATGATTTTAAAGATGGCGGGCAGTCGAGGGCGTACCTTGATGGTGGCGATGTGGAACGGTGTGGCGATCCCGAAAACGGGCATGACGACGGTCTCGTACTTCTTGTCGATGAAGATCTTCATGTCTCTGATGTCCTTTTCTCTGGGCATCTGAGAGACGTTCTTGTAGGACACGTTGGATTTTCTGGCCCTGAGGGGGAAAAAAAAAGGAGGGTGGACTCAATTAACGAGCACAAATTTAACCACATGTGTGAATCCACGGCTTTGTAGCCAGAAGCAGTGAGGCGCTCGTTAAATCATGTACAATTCAGGAACACTGAGATGAATCTGGAGCAGGATTACAGACAGAAACGCGTCTTTCCACTCACTTCTGAATCTGCTGCTCTCCTTTCTGCTCCGTCAGACGACGCCGGGCTTCCTCGTTCAGGTGATTGGCCAGCTCCTTCTGGTGGGCCCGCCTCTTCTCCTCCGCCGTCATCTCGTTCTGAGTTCAACAACAGAAACAACTGAGTGATCACACAGGGACGCCAGAGCGGAGGAAACAAAGAAGGTGGCGGGCGGGCGGGCGGGGAGGGGCGTAAAACACATGCAGCATATGGATGTGTGTCACATGGCTGTGGATGGTCCAAAGAACAAAAAGCAACTAAAAACACACACGAAAAATAAAAATCACTGAAATTAAAAAAAAAAAAAAAAAAAAAAAAAAGGACGACAACTTTTTCCCATCAGCAAGTGGATTTTTACAACTGAACCAGTTCAGCCGATGAGATTTTAGAAGAAACGATGGATACTTACCTTCCCCAGTAGCTGGTAGAGCACAAAAACATTCACACTCTTAGTTATTAACACTCTGTGAAGGTGGCAAATTAACACTGATCACCACTCACATATTTAACCCCCCCAACACACACGCACACACTCACACACATCTGCACACACTCACTCTGGTTCTGTCGGCCAGCAGGGCGGCGCTGCGAGCTCCCTTCCCCAGCAGCTCCTCGGCGTCGTCCCCTTCCTCCTCGTCATCCTCCTCGTCGTCGTTCTGGGAAACGCAAAGACGAGAAAGGTTAAAAAAAAAAAGAGCCGTGCTGACTTCACCGAGCAGAGGCGACCGCGAGAGCTGATGCTGAAACGTTAACGTGGTCGCGCACGGCGGCGGCGGCGGCTGCTCGGGTGCCGCTGGACAACCTCACCTCACAGTCGGCGAGGGGATTCTTTCTCTGTGTTCTCCTCGCTGAGGGCACAAGTACTGACATGCGAACGGCTGTTTAAGGGTTGTAAAATGACTTCAGAGCAGAGACGCCTACCTTCAAGAAGATTCCCACATTTTTGATCTTTTTCTTGACCGGTGTGAGTATCGTGGCAGCTTCTTCCTGTTACACAAACATTTCAGGTTGGAAAAAATGTCCTAAGTCGTCGCTTCTTTCTGCTGCATCAATCATATTATGTGCAAAATAAAATCCTGTTTCAGTCTGAATCTGTGCACACAAAGCGGGTGATTTAGGAGGCGATGCGTTCAAGTGTCTTAGCAGGGGGACGGCGTCTTACCTCGTTGATCTGTACTGTGTCACCGATGAACAAGGCGTACTTCTTCTGCTCGTCCTTCTTGCCGTCTTTGTTGACGAGGTCAGAAAAACCCAAACTGATACTGAGCACCATGCCTGGAGGAGGCGCACACAAGCTGTGGTTATTCTCTATGACGCATGTATTTAGGCGCTGTGATGGCAAAGCAGAACTTTCACCAGTAATGTAACAAACGCAGAGAAATCCTCACCTTTTTTCAGTTTGTACTGGTTTTTAGCGTTCAAAACCAAGGAGCCTTCTCTGAACTCGATCCCCATCGCAAAGCTACAGAAGAAAAAAAAAAAAAACACATGAGGCGTGTGTGTAAACGCATCATGGAATAAAGAAAAAAAAAAAACAGATGGCACTTGTGGACATTTACCCGAGGTTTTTGGTCAGCTTGGCCACGAGGTCAGCCTTCTCTTTCTTCACGTACTCCAGGACAGTGCTGTAGGCGTCGCTGATTTTTACGCCTGTGGAGGACAGAGGAGACCTTTAGAAACCCTGACAAGCGCCCGATGCTCCCACGCTCCCGGCGTGCCCCTGAACCCACCGTGTTTGAGCTGTTTGAGCAGCTCCTCTTCCACCTGCAGCAGGAAGTTGTAGTTGTCCTGCATCTCCTGAGGGGGGTCCACCATGAGGGTGCGCACCAGGTTCGAGCAGTACGACTTGTAGCGGATCCCCATGGCGCACGTGATGGCGCCGAAGTGCATGTGGTTCTTATCGCTGGGGCGGGAGAGGAAGAGCGTCAGTAACAGTGACGCTCAGGGAAAAAAAAGAATGACTGTCTGAGACTGTCTTGTCACTTTGATGCTTCATGTCTTTATGCTAAGCTAAGCTAAGCTAAGCTCTCCGTCTTGTGGCTGCAGCTTCACATTCATATCTAAATCCCACTTCTCCACATTGTTTTGCAGCTTTTCAGAAAATGTTGCATCAAGCTTTTTAAAGCTGAAACGGTTTTTATTTGATTAACCAATTAGCGGATGCTCCAAAAAGTACCAAAAAATGAACCAGTTCCACATTCAGTGTGAAACTTTTATGCTTTTCATGTGAAGTAATAATAAACTGAACATGTTTGAACGGACGTCCGCTACCTGACGACGCTGAACTTGAGGTTGTAGTTCCCTCCGCTCTGGATGATGGGAGGGTAGCACATCTCCACCGTGGAGGGATCCGCACCGCCCAGGTACTTCTTCTCCTCGATGGCCTTCTCCACCGACTCCGCCAGCTTGCTGTGACGCACTTTCTGTTGGACGGAAGAGGAACGAGACGGGGACAGGTCAGCGCAAGAGGAGAAAAAACAGGATCCCGTTATCCTGACTCATACAAATTATTCCAAGATGGCTAACCTGCTGTTAACCATGTATTCCCGCAAGTACGAGGATGTATGTTTTATGTCAGGCATGTGAAGTAAAATTGATCATTTAAGGTATCACTGCTATTGAGCTTGACGTGGACTGTTTTTCCAACTCCGGTTGCTTGTGTTTACGTCTAAATGATCGGACTTAATGCAGCGAAAGACTGATCAAACAGTGTGAAGGTAACCAGACGCGCAACTTTCAGCCCAAAGGTCGGTGCAGCGGCGGCACAGACGAGAGGCAGATCAGGCCAGAAAAACATGAATCCACGTCCCACCTCGTCTGCGTCAACGATCTCCATGACGCGCTCCTTGAAGAACTTGGAGTAAACCTCGCTGGTGATGGCCGCTGCCTTCTTCATCAGGCCCAGCTCTCCGTCTTCCTTCACCGCCATCGTGTATGCGACCACGGCGCTGATGTCCACCTGCGGGCGGGACGCAATGCAAAGGGACGGGTGTTACAAGACGCCTGCTCTTCATTCCAGCTTTCCGATCTTAAAAACTCTGGGTTGCGTCTTACTTTCTCCAGGCCCTCGGCGGTGATGGTGTCGTTCCAGCTCTTCATGTACTCTCCGGGGAACTTGTCCTTGCTGAACACTCCCACCGTCTTGCCTTCTCGGCTGCCTCTGATCGCCTCGATCATCTTGTCGAAGTTGGCCTTGTTGCTTTCATTCTGAGAGAGAGCAGAGACGAGAAATATGCGTTTAATTCTGGAACATTTAACAGCTCAGTATAGCATGCCAAGTGCATGATGGGAAATGGGGGCGGTTACTAACAATGCCACGCATGATATGCACACCTGTCCTGGAGCTGGTAGCTGAGGACGCTAACGCTAAACTGGCTACATAATCAGATTAAGTAATGGTCATTCATACCCACCATGCAGACTTTTTTAAACTTTATTGACAACAATGTAATGCTATGTGTAAAAGGATTACACTTTAATGGTAATTAATTTAATTTTTCACCAAAGTGCAGGTGCATGATAATTATTTTAATAATAAATAACAATTCCATAAAGTTTATCTCTGTATTTATTTATTACACTGTGTTAAAGTGAAGCCTGGTGTTTCCTTCAACGTCACAGAATAATTACAATAATACAGATAATTGTTCCAGTGCATTCAGCCATCACGTCCGTCTTTACACCGCTTACCTTTTCTCTGGTGAGCAGAGTGATGGGCGGCACACCGTTGGCGTTCTCGTTGCCTTTCGTTACAGCCACCTGCTTGAGGAAATCCACCTTCTTCTTGCTGGCGAGGAAGATGATTTTGGTGTCGCAAAACACCATGATGGTGTCCGTCAACTCGTAGCCAAACAGCCATGTCTGCGCGAAAAGGAAGGGGGAAAACAAGGAGGTGAATTCAAGCGAAAGAGTGAATAATTCATCCTGAGCACCTCCACAGATGTTTAGTTTTGAGAGTAATGGAGGCTTACTGCTTGCAAAATAAATGCCAGTCAGTTGACTGTGCATTGATCATTAAGTGCTGTTATGAAAAATCAATCAGCCTGTGCTCGGGCATCCTCGGTCATCCCCCCCACGCCGCTGCGGCTCGGATGTGGCCTTACCTGTATGGCTGTGGATTTGGCATACACGATTTCCTCGTCCACTCCCACAGACACCACAATGGCATCGACTCTGCCAAACTCATCTTCTCCTTTCTGGAAAGCACAGAAAAACAAGCACGCATAATTTCCTGTTTATGCACGAGAGAACATATTACAACACCAGGCTGAGGTGCTCCTCTTCAGGAAGATTCTGGTAGTTAGACAAAGAGTGCTGGTCTCAGCTGCTGCATGCTTAAACCCGCTGAGTGAAGACAGGCAGCTAGTTTTGTTAGCATCACAGAAAAGTTGATTTGTAACACTCATGGCTTCATCAGCCACATCAGCACCTGCTGCTGTATCACCTGGCAGCACGTAGGGGGAGGCTGCCAGTCTAGAAGCTGTTTAAAAGTCTTTTAATGTCAGTTAAAACGCACATGAAGCGGTCTTTCGCAGCAGTTAACGCTGCTTTACCGTTAATGGGAACCATTCCTCGGGCTGCTGAGTGACTGGGCTGCAACAGCGAGAGGGGAAAAACTCACCAAGCAACACCAAAATAAAACTTCTGATAATGAGTTAAGACATAAAAGCTTGCCACGAGGTTATGCAAAGCACTTTGAAAAATGTAAGACTTTATAGGAAGTAATTTCCAGAAGCTGCGGGCATCCTGCACATGTTACTGGGATGCTTACGTTATTCTGATGCTAATTAGCAAGCTAAGATTAGCATATAGCGAACGTTACAAGTGCAAACTGACAGTAACGTTTAACAGCTTAGCAGGCAAATGTCAAGCACACATACGTGGTAAAATACGCTTCTGTGATCACTTTTAAGACGACTTTTTTAGTCATATTAGCAGACGCTGGTCCACTACACGCTCTGCTACTTGGCTAGTAAGTTAGCTGGGTAGCAAACTTACTAGCTAGCAGGCTAGCTAACGTGGTGAATGGGATGGCTGGTGCGCTAACGGGAGTTAGCTAGCTTGTTTGTTTGATGCGATATACTACTGATACATACGAGTGGACCAAACAAGTCCAGCTGGAAAAGAGTTTCAGAGCAACAGCAGCAGCCATATCGTGCAGACTGAGGCCTGTCCTCCGCCTCGTTGTCGGCGCTGGAAGCAGGCACGGGCACATCACCGCTCACGCCGACAACAGAGCCAACTCGCTCGGCAGAAAAACGCGGCTAACTCAGCGGCTGGCATCTTCCAGCAGCCCACTTTCTCCACGTTAAAACACGCTACAGTGCTCGTGTTAACTCCAAAACGCGCTTCAAATCCCCCAAATTACCTTCCAGTTGCTGTATAATCTCTTGATCCGGCGGTAGTACGCTTCCTTGTCCAGGTTTACCGCCATGGTGAGTCCTGCGATGCAAACTCCAGCTCCCGGCTTCGCTTCTCAGCAGGCCGGAAGATGATGATGATCAGTGTCAACTAACAATAACGCACTTTTCTTTCCACGCCTGCTGGGATCTACAAACCACTACGAGATGCTGCTGCCTCCCTTATGTCACCACAGAGGCCTTTTCCACTGAGGAGTCATGTAAAAACAAACCACGCAATAATCCCAATAAACAGTTAATCGATTAAAATACGCTGTATTTTTAAAATATAATGTAATTTGGCCACACGCACAACCACGCACACACCAATCTGTTATAATTAAGTCCTGAGCACCCCCCCCTCCTTTCCTTCCTCCTGTGCTTCTTTTTCCTCTCCCTCCCCCTCCGTGTCTTCACATGCAGCTTTTATAATAAACAAACGTTATTTAAAACCATTGGTGCCGAACACAACCTTCTTACTCGACGGTGATAAAAATGTTTGACGGAAAAGAGAAATAAATCAGCGGTTTAATGTTTGGTGACTTCCTGTTTTTCTTTTTTTGTTACTTTATTGCTAATTTTATTTGATGGCTTGTGGCGCATTTTAGTGGATTTATAGCGCTGCACCGCGGAACAGCGCCCCCTGCCTTATGTCGAGCACGCTGCCTTTTCCCGCCATGGTGGGTTTTCCCGCCACCGTCATCAAACGCTTGGACTGACGTCAATCTCGCGATAGAAACTGTGGCAACGAGATCACCCGTGTGAAACTCGCGTTTTTCTGCCTCTCAGTGACACTTTTTCCGGAATAACTTTTATGTTTTTATCAACAGCCGTACTGATGGACATTTTATATTATTATTGATATTATTATTATTATATTTTTTACTTTTTGGCGTCTCAGACAATAACATACATTTGAATAGTAAACTATTTCTAATCTTACTAAATGCATTCATACATTTTTTTATTTTCATTTTTTAACTTAACTATGGATCATGTGTCTGCACTTGTGTCCTAAATAAAGATTGAATGAAAAAAAAATGAATGAATAAATGCAAATTTACAAAAAAAATGATAATACATATATACATATTAGTGTGATTTGTTCTGTTCCTGTTCTGAAATGAGGAAAGAAGAAATAAATGGTATCATCTGTGGGATTAATCAAATAAATACCACTTCAGCTGCAAACTATGAGGCCAATATGTGCATCACCAAATGTATAATAAAACATAAAATATTTTATTTCACCATTAAAAACATTTCCAGGATTATCTACAATAAACCAGTTCGACCACTGCATCGTTTCATCTGACTGGGAACAGTTTTTCTTTTTTTTTGGAAGCCGCCTTTGATTTTCCAACAGACCTGAAAGCGATTTGTTAAATGTAACACTGATGTTAAAAAGTAAAGCTTTTATCCTGTTTTCCCTTTCCCCTTACAGTAGTGCTGTCAGAGCTGGTGTGTTTATTTCATTCCAATACATTCCCTCAAACACCAAATTTCATCATAAACGCTCATTAAAAAAAAAAAAAGTACCACGTATTTAAAAAGCTCTTATGTTACCAGGATGTCAGCAGGAGAGGAGAACAGAACACTTGAGCCATTTCTTTTCCTGAATTTTAGCACCTGAACGTTTGAAGTTAAATCCTTTGCGTGATGTTTTTTTCCCCCTTGACAAACGACATTTGGCCGGTGGCAGATTCACTGCCGCCTTGTCTAAAAATGGCTTCTCACACACACTTTAACCTCCTGCGTGACTTCAAACTACCTTTAAGACTGTTTGTGCTTTGCCCAGTTGTTGCTCATTCGCACATTAAATCTCCAACGTCGCCGCGGGGGCCCTAAACGCCAAAGCGCCTGCACTTTTTGGGAAAAACAACTGAGTAAAAACCACTTCGACTCCATTCGATCGATCGTCCTCAGTGTAACAGTAAAGGGAAGAGCAGACACGTAGAAAGTGGGATTTCTGAAATGAACTGAATTCGTCTGCAGGATCATGATTTCCTTCCTGCGCTTTTTTTCTCTTTTCAAAACAATTAAAAACATCATGAGTCCATATAAAATGTTCTTTTTATCACGTCCATATTTCAGATTCACAATAGATGACCAAGAGCAAAGTCTTAAGTTTCTTCTTCTGTGTTTCATCCATCCGTCCTCGCCGCTGGCCGTCACTCCGGCTTTCAGTTTTATTCTGCCGGAGAGCCGTGATGTCGATCACAGAAAAACAAACCGTACCCGGCTTCAAACGCTTTCCTGCGCCTGTCTCGTCTTCGTTCTTGCCATCGAGATGACGTGATGAAACAAACTGTGATACCTGAGCCTGATCGTTCAGTCATTCATTCCTCTGTTCGTTTGCATTTCGTGTGTTTATCCTTTGTCCTTTTCTCTCTGTGGAGCCTCCTCCTCCTCCTCCTCCTCCTCCGTCAGACGGGTCCTATGTGACGGTGGTGGAGTTCTGCCCTCGGATGGCACACCAGGCCATGAACACGTCCCTGCGGAGGAGGAAAGATGGAAGAAAAAGATCATTTTCACTCTATTTTAGGCCATTTGTGACGTGAGGTCTGGACAAGATGCACTTCAGTGGAGCTCTGCAGTAAGTTTGTTCATTCCCTTCATGTTTTGCTCTTATTACTGATGATGTAAAAAATTATCTGCAGGTAGTTAAATACTTAAAACACTCTCCAGGGCCCAGGCTTTTTGCTGGTTTTTGTACACACCTGCAGTGTGTGGCGACACACTCGTTGCTACAGTACTCCTTGTCCCAGTCTTTGCTCTCCACGGCCGGGTTGGTGCAGCCGGCACGTACGCATATGTTGGGGCTGGCGGCGGGGGTCACGCTCGGGACAGGGGCGACGTTCACCTCGACCTCCATCTGAGAGACAAACATTTCCGTTTCAAGGTATTTACTGAAGCGTGAGCAGGTGAAAATATGCAACAAACACTGAGCAAGCGAGCGAGCAGCGTGAGTTTACCCCTTCCTCTCCCTCGGCTACTTCCTCTCCGCCCGTCACCATGTCGGCTGACTGTCCCACCTCCACTGTCAGACCGGAGGAGGAGGACACCGACGTGGGCGTCTCGCCGCCTGACGTCACGATGATCGGCGCGCTCGAGTCCGACTGCCGGGACGAAGGGACAACCTTGATCTGCAGCGGAGGTGGAGCGGTGGCGGCACCTCGCGGTTTGGCCTGCAGCGGCGGGGGGGCCTGGGCGTGCACCATCTGCTGCAGCCGAGGCGGAGGAGGGGTGCTCTGCATCTGCTGCAGCGGCGGCGGCTGGCGCGGCGAGGAGGCGGCCGTCGCCGTCACAGACACGCCACCGGAAGGCAGCGGCGTCTGCTTGATGATGATCTTTGTGACGGTGGGTGGGTTCGGGGAGGCGGTGGCGGGCGGAGGTTGCGGCTTGATGGCGCCGGTGCGGGAGCGCGTGGTGACCTGAGGCAGGTCCAGGATGATGTTGGAGGTACAGATGTTGGTGATGGTGTTCTCCTCGGGGTTGTAATGCTGCGACCTGGTGGAGCGAGAGGCTGCGGTGGCGGTGAGCGTGGCTGTGACAGCGGGAGCCGGGGGTGGAGGCGGGGGTGAAGGGGCGGTGTCCATGACTTCAATAGGAGCCTGAAGAGAGCACGTTTGGACACAATAAAGACGCAGAAGAAGAAATGGTTACGTAGAATATAAATACACTAACTGATGATGTGTCGTGGATGTTTGCCTGATGCAGATGATGACGGCCAATCACAGCCCAATAATGCAGCTACTTCCAACCAATCGCATTGCCGCTGTGCAGCGGTCCGCTTTTACAAAGCGAGGACGTCTCGTCAATCGGAGGCTCTCACCTGAGAAATGTGGCCGGCTCTGTACTCTGCCAGCGCCTTCAAATAATCCTTCTTCGCAGCTTCGTTCTTCCTCTTGTAAACCTGAAAAGAGGCAGAAATGAAGCGCTGAAGTCTGCTTTCATACACTGACCGGTGGAGGACACCGTCAGCCAGGCCCAGTAAACAAACACCAGTTCACAAACTGGAAACTCCCTGACTGCAGGAAAGACTCTCCTCCGTCCTCGTCTCACCTGTTTCTGCTCCTCCCCCAGGCTGTCCCACATGGACGCCACGATCTTCGAAACTTCCCCGAATGTGGCGTTGGGATTTTGTCCCTTAATAGCTGCCTGCGTGTCCCTGAAGAACAGAGCGTAGGCCGACACGGGCTTCTGAGGCTCGTTGGGGTCTTTCTTCTTCTTCCCCTTCTTCCCTCCTCCGGCTCCTCCTTTCCGTCCGACGGCCGGAGAGATGCTGGAGGCGGGGGCCGAGAGCGGGGACTCGGACAGGGAGGGATCCAGGGAGATGACGCCGGGAGAGACGGCCAGGGACACCGGAGATTCCACCAGGACGCTCTGATTGGACGGGAGCAGAGTAAGAATAAAGACATCAGATATTCCTTGCACGGTGCACTTCCTGCTTCAGACCAGCGAGAAGAGCACAGACTCACCCTCCTGAAGTCGTCCATGTCGTCGTCCTGGAGCGAGCTGGTGGGCGACGCCGTGGCTGACAGCGGGTGTTCGGGCGACTGGGGGCGTTGCAGAATGTTCCCGCCTCCCAAGCCGAGCCCCAGTTGCGCGCTGAGCTCCGACTGGTCGATGGTGGTCAGCTGGTTGGACCCCAGCAGGCCCTGGCTCATGTCGCCCAGCGGGACGTCGATGGTGACCGGGGACGAGCTGCTGAACTGAGAGCCGATGGGATGGCCGAGGTCCTGGGGGACGGAAAGAAGACGGGGGCAGAGAAGGTGAGTGAATGACGTCTGATCCGGAGATAACTTGAGACAAAACGTCCCGCAGTCCTCACCATTCCCAGAGACGACCCCAACAGAGCACTTCCTCCTGATTGGTTGATGACGCCCAGACTCAGGTGCTCCAGCCCCTGCGAGGGGGCGTTGACGAAAGTGGAGGCGAACGAGGGGTCGTCCCCTTCCACCACGGCGTTCCCGGGCACCACCACGCTGTCGGAGGGGCCCGTGTCCGACAGCTCCCCGAAATGGGACACCACGTCGGACACGGTGAGCGCCGAGTCTGGATCCAGAGAGATGGGAGGGATCTCGAACTCCTCATCGCCGAGGCTGGGAGTGTGGAACGTCTGGAGAGCAGACGGAGATGGAAGAGAGAGGAAAAGAAGAGCGGAGAAGAAGGAATAAAAGGATGGAGGAGGACAAAAGAAACAAGTTTGTCAGACATCGGGGTGGAGAGGAGTAAACAACAATTTGGAAAGGAAGGAAAGAGAGCCGCAAGGAAGTCCAGAGAAGATGAATCAGTGATTACAGCTTTATTTTAAAACATCAGAAGAGTCTTTTTCTAAAATCCTGAACGCTGAAAGGTATTAAAATACTCCAAAGGGGTGGAGTCAGGTGTGGAAAACTGTTTTCAGTGTTCAGGGCGCTGCGTCCCACAGCGAGGTTAGCAGGTTAGCGAGCGATCTTTGAGCTTAACTGGCTCGCTTTCATCCTATATATCCTACGCCGCACAGGTAGCAGGTTAGCAGCCCAACTACTGACCAATCAGATCACTGGAAAAAAAATGTTTCTACAGGATCCTGACAGGGACAAAAGTGCCCAGTTTACACTAAAGCAGGGACGACCAATTCATCTCGCGTGGTATTCATCCCTCCATTCATGGCTCCGATGGCGCCGCATGTGCTCGTCATTAGCCTCTTTCACGCCAACACGCTCACAGCTGGACAGGAAAACCCGAGTGGCTGAAGCCAGTTGATGAACAGGCTTCACGATACCAAGGATGGCGGATGGCGAGGTGAGGCAGCTCAAAGAGGGCAAGAGTGTGTTGATTTGTGCTACAGGCCCCAAAAAATCAGCTTGGATCTGTCAAAGCACGTCATTGCTCGCAGCCGAACGCAGCGAGACAAAAGCCCGCCGAAAACACATGTGACGCTTCTCTCTGACCAATCAGTGGTCTGCGGTGCTTCTGCTCCATCGATTCTGGAACCTCAGCTGAGGCGTTACCGAACAGCCAGTACCAGGTATCAGGTCGCACCCACGACTTTTGCCAATGAAAACCCAAAAAAACAACATTTTAAAGTGCGTCGAGCTGTACGCTGCTGTGGAAATGAGGCATAACGGTGCAGACACACAGAATCCACACACACCGGACCACTGAAAGCTCCGGCTGGTGGGTGATGTTAGACTGCTGTCCTGCACCGCGTGGCCGGATGTCCCCCTCTTCATCAAAAACGACCCACCAGCGATCCAGTGCGTCTGCACCATGAGCGTCTGGGTCGGTGGGTCTGCTTGTGTTTACATTTCTACCACAAACATTCCTCTACAGCTGATTCACTCCTCTCTGTCATCACTTTGCTCGTCCTGGTCTAACGTTTCTGTCGTTCCT
This sequence comes from Chaetodon trifasciatus, assembly GCA_037975065.1. Taxonomy (NCBI): domain Eukaryota; kingdom Metazoa; phylum Chordata; class Actinopteri; order Chaetodontiformes; family Chaetodontidae; genus Chaetodon; species Chaetodon trifasciatus. Next base: position 2,968,027 of record JBBMOE010000017.1, on the reverse strand, counting down.
GATGGCCAAACAGCTTCTGCGTGCAACACGCCGGCCTCAAACGCAGCGCCTCCATGTGCACGTCACGCGTCTGCAGCTGCTTCGCATTAAATCCATCAGACCGACGCTTGTTTCCTCGGCCTTGTTTGAAAAAGAGGCTGCCTGGATTTAAGCAGGAGGGGTGTAAAATATAAAGTATTTATAAATAATTCATACTCCACCAGCAGATCCAGCGAGGTTGAAGAGGTCAATGGGTTTAGTGGCACACTAAAAAATGTGAGTATGTCAGTAAGTGCACGTTGAAGTAGATTAGAAATGTCATTGGTGGCAGTCAAACTGTTTCTATATGCACTCATGGCAGTGGCATTAAAGGGCTCACACACACAGTGCAAAGGCCTGACTTTGTGTGACTCACACATCGTACACCCTCAGTGTGGCTGCAGTGAAGTTAATGCTGATTTGTGCCTCTAATGCGCACCATTACCCTGAAGTCACAGAGCTCAGCGTCCAATGTCCTGGGAGATAAAAGACCTGGTGATGATTGAAAAAGCTGAGAGGGTCATTTAACAACACTTATCAGAGCTTTGAAGCTATTTCCAGAAACTCTTTTAACATCTGGATCAAATAATATTCAGTCGGCTGCACGACAGCCACAAGCTGAGACCTTATTCCGAATATATCCCTCATGTTTCTTTGGATTAGGAAGTAAGAGTCGCAACTTAGGAAAATGGTTAAATAGATTTTAAACATGCAGCAGGTGTAACTTTTCCAATATCATGAAAGATCCAGGAAGCATCTTCAGAGCGGCAGCGAGCGCTGTTGAACAACTTTCTGGGTTTTTATCTCTCAGGTAAAACAAACATTAAAGCCACGTCACGCCAGCCAGACGATTTAAGAGTTGAGCATGTGAGGAAAATTTCTGATAAAATTTGGGTTTGGACAACGGACTTTGGCTGACGTGGGGACCATAGCTGGATGCGATGGAGCACTAATGAAAATCTGAAGTTTCAAAGCTGTAATCATGGCTCGGATGTTGGCGTGAGGCCTGTCAGAAACTCTCCAGCGCTGTGACTCAGACGTGACTTTGAAAGCAGCATCAGCTCTGTGACTGCATTGCACGGTGATTGTAAGACAAAACGTCTGTCCACAGAGGGGGACGTACTGTACCTGGCAGGCAGGAATTCAATGGCACACGAGTCAAGGAGTGAAGGCCTACCTCTGAGGAGGACAGGAAGGGATGGCTGGACCCAGATATCGTCAGGTAGTTGTCGCTGCCTCCAGGGAACTGAAACATCAAGGTGGGAAAAAGACGATTGACAACAGTGATGCAGAAAGGAGACAAACTCCAACAATTACGCAGAATCGACACTCTGAGATGCGTTCACTGACAGCCTTCAGTCAGTGCAAACACACAGCTTGTGCAAACGAGCAGCACTGAGACGGAGTCACCTTGTTGTCCGAGTCAAATCCATTGAAAGACTGCGGATCCAGGAACTCTGGATCACCGTCGTGCTGCCCGGCGCCGTCCGTTAAATCCGAGTAAAAATTCAGATCCATCTTCTCAACCGGGCCTCATATGTTAGCTATGAGGCCCTTCTTCGGTTCAAGATGCCACGCAGTTAACCGAGATTTCCTTTATCGCAACAAAGCTGGAAAACGTGTAGTGAAAGTCGTTTCTGAGTGAACCGAGACGAGCTGCGGCGTTATGTCTTTTTGTATCCGCCGACACTGACAGCTCCTCCACAGATGTGAGGCTAGCACGCACGACTGACGTTAGCTAACACCAGAGCATGTGTACGCCGGCGACCGTGCCAAAAATAACCTGTCTGCCGGCCGGCTGGCTAGCTACCGAGGTAACGTGGCTGGTACCGATCTTTAATGCTGACTTGTCCAACCGCGGTTTAGCTTTAGCTGGCTTTGACGCAAGGCTGCAGCGCTCCTCGCTCCACGGCCAGCCTGGCGCCCGTTAGTCTGTTGGACCTCGAACGTGACATCCAGTCAATGGTCGCTGCTAGCAGACACGGCTACATTTAACGGACTGTTGACGCTGTCCGAGAGGTCCGGAAACACACGGCGAACGTTTTCAAGGTGTCTGACAGGGAAGAGAGGCTGAGCGAGCCCCCCGTTTTTCGCTTTGCTTCGTGTTGGCCCGGGCCAGGCTGCTCAAACGAACCCGAGCCACGGATCGCGGATGAAACAAGCGGAAAGCGTCAATTGCACGAGGTGATCGCCGGATGTTAAGCAATATTTGTTTCAAAATAAGCTAACTTGATATTTGTTACTAGTAAATGCAGATTAAAAAACACAAAATGATTGGAAAACAGTTCAATACTTCCCGTAAGACGAAGCCCACCACAAAATGGGTATCAGGTCCATGACCTGATAAACCTGTTAGGGGACCAACCCACACACACTCACACCCCCAATAAAAGTGGGTGATACTAAAAACTAGGTTTTGATCTGACAAGTAACACCAGGACCACCCGCTACAACAATACTACTATGTTTTATTACTAAAGCAGTGAGTGTTTTGTCATGTACTGAAGAGCCAAATGTCCTATTTATGAAGTGTGAGCATTTCCACTGAATGAGCATAAAGCATTTCAAGCCAACAGGTGTTGGCCTCACAACTGAGTTGTATACTAAGTGTTGGAGTTTTGACCCTTAAAGACGCGCTCATTTCCCTTCTCTATGCACTTTAGAAGTATTATTATCCGACCTAATCAATATATCAGAAGGACTTTATATAGCGATTAATTTCCAGATTTTATGTGTCCTGATTTTATTTTGAAAGCCTTAACAGGAAGCTGCTTGTTATTATGTTCTCAACAAATCAGTCACATTTGCTTCGCTAATTATTGTACCTTGAGCAAGTTATGTCGTGCCTGATGGAGTACAGCTGCGAAAGACACAATATATATCGTCGAACAGATTGTGTGTAAAGTTTTAGCGAATAAAAATTTATTATTTTAGCGTTTAACGGCCGCCTGGCAGCTTATCTTCTTATCTTACCCCTCTTCTTTTCAAATGGTTCGGTCCAGTTCAATCCTCTTGCTAAACGGAGGAACACGCAACGTTATTACTTGAAAACAAATTTACCGACAAAATGACAAACTTTAAAACGTGTTGGCAAATGTTTAACGTCCAAACAAGCTGTTTGAAAGCCGGGCGCTAGCTTTAAACGTTTTACATTAGCGTGTGATTATAAACTTAACAACCGAGGCAGTCAGTTTGACTCACAAACCAGGTTTATAGGGTTAAACGCCTCAAAAAAGTGTAAATGGGTGAAGTTAAATTAATCGATTTCAAGGGCTGGTAGATGAGCCAGACGGGTAGTGCGCTCGTGTTTGTGACAACCAGAAATCGTGTGTTGTAGTTGATCAACATATGAAGACAAAGATGACTCTTTTATTATGTCACAAGTTTCTAAAACCAACTACTCTTACCTCCATGGCCACCCCCGAAATCTGATAACTGTTTTGTTTTTATCCCACTTTTGCAAGTGAACTTCGCCCAGAATTGATTTCCTCAAATATTACAAGGTACGGCTTCCGGATTGTACGTACAAGTGGAAGTGACCTCATCACGCTGAAA
>JBBMOE010000017.1:2932660-2964054 GCA_037975065.1 Chaetodon trifasciatus | reverse complement strand
TTTCATTCAAAGTGACGTTTTGACAGCATGCAGTGCAGTGGTCCTCTCCACGACGGTCCAGTGTGTCAACAATACTGATTTCTAAATTCCTCCACTCGTTCCAGTCAAACAGATGTTTCATCTACGCCGCCATCGCCTGCTCTGACACGCTAACATGACGACTCAGAGAAGATCTCCCACTGGTGTTTCACTGGTTAGCAGATATGTGTCAGTGGGTCGTCGCAAATCATTTGTGTTTGTATGGAAGCCCATTTTACTAAGAAAGACAAAAAAGATGATGGCTTAAAGTAAAAAGTCGTACTTAATATTCCATACTATTACTTAAAAAACATGACTTTTTATCTCATGTTTCGCTCATAATTTTGACTTTTTATCATTTAAATTCGCCTTAGTAAGTTAAAAACAACTTTATCTAATAATAAGTTTGACTTAGCAGGTCAAATTTTAGATATTTGATCTACTAATCACTCACTATCTCATATTTTATGCCATAATTTTAACTTTGGAAATAAAAATTAGCATCAAAATGATGAGATCAGGCAGAATTAAAAGCAGCAGCAGCAGTGAGTAAAACATTTGAGCGTTTTTATTCTTATCACCGCCAGCTTTTCATTATCGTTTTTCCACTTTGCCTGGCACAAATGGGCCTCCGTACAGAAGAGCAGATTCTGAGAAACAGCAGCACGTTCGGACGAACACACGAGAATTCGCAAATAATTCGGCGTCGCGTTGAACTTCACTGAGGATGAAACAAACTCTGAGGTCCGAAAGGAAACCAATATAGATATGCAATTAAAAGACAGCCATGTTTTTTTCCTTTCATCTCAGCGCAGGGACCAGAACTCACTTCCTCTGATGCCGCGTTACTTTCCCAGTTTTCATGGAGTATTGGAATAAACGTAACCGCGTCGTCAAGGACAAACAACAACAATAAAAGCACTGGACTCAGACATTCAGCCGCCTCTCTGACACTCACACCTGCTTCCAGAATACATTCTGTACAAAAAGCAACCCTGAGTCTCGTCAGTGGAACTGCTCAGCCTCTCCTGCTCTGCGTGGGATCTTTGCGCTCATTCGCTGGTCCACCGCCCAAACACACAACACTGGTCCCTTTCTCCGACAAACTCCCTCAGGTGGATGACTTTCACACAAACACACACACGCACACACACAGGTGATCACTCTTTTTTTTTTGTTTTTTTTGCTTATTCGTGGAATCGTGTTGGCGTTTCTGTAGCTTGACATGAGGAAGGTGGAATGGAAACCCTCGTCATGACAGAAGAGCGTAAAGATGAAAGGAAGGGGGCTGAAGCGGGGGGTGTTGGGCATGACGACTGACGCTGTAGCCAATGACAGTCTCTCGTTTTGGGGCCCGTGCCCCTCCCCCAGAGCTCACAGGTCCCCCCCCACCCGCCGCCGCCGTCGTCTCCCTTCACTTCTGCATGATCAGTTGCGTCTTTAACGCTGCGTTTGCCCCATCAGGAGTAGATGGTGATGACTTCGCTTCCTCCACCTCTGACCAACAGGACGCGCTCCAGTCCTTCAGTCAGAACCTCGAGGAACTCCATGTCTGGACGGCACGTTCAGGAGGTTTCTGTATGCATGTGATCATCTTGTCTGTTTGCTGTTGTTTTGTTGCAGAATGAGAGTTTGAATGAAGCGTGTCTTATGATGGTAAAATTACTGTTTTTGTAAATGGAGTCTGGCGGCTTTGCAAAGAGCGATACAGCAGCTGTTTCTGGTTAAATAAAAAGGATCTTACCCTTAAAGAAAAAGGTTTATCTCTGTACGAATTCCTTTCCACAATGATGTCAGACGCTTATTTCAACAATCTGAGTCTCAGAGGCAAAAACAAACACTTGGTGGTCGAACACTGACAGCGCTCTCATTCAATACTGCACCAACTTCATAAACTGTAGTCCCCATTCGTCACCTGGACACAAAAAATGGGGAAAAAAGGGTCCATTAACATTATTTGATGGGAACTTCTCCCATTTGTGAAGTGCTCCAGGACACATGAAAGCGAAGCGCCACAGATTTCAGCAGCACTGAACATGATTAACAGTTAAAAATGGCTCTTAATTGCAATATTTTTGGACAATATTCAACGTACAGCAGATTAAACTGGGCTCTTTTCTTTTTTTTTACTCTTAAACTCGCCGACTAGTCAAAGTTTAAACTGTAGTTTTCTGTTTCGAGTCTAATCGCTCTGTAGTCTATTGTTGAGTTTTGAGTTTATCTGTAGTTCTCTCTGTCCTTGCGCTGCTGTGACCTCGTTTCTAAAGCTATTCGAGCATCAGACGAGCGCTTCTGCTGACGCACGCTGGCAGAATTCGGTGGAAGCAGTGAAAAAGTGAAACGGTCAGAGTGAAGGATACAGTTCTCGTCTCCCTCCGTGTTCCTGGGGGGTCCGGGCATGTTGAGCAGGACGAGCCGGGCGTCGTGGGACTTGTTGACGATGACCTCGTTGAGCTTGACGGCGGTGTGCATCCGCCTGACATTGGAGTGGTCCCTGGAGGAAAACCAGATGCATTTAAGAAAAAGAATAACCAATCAGAGAGGACCCCGCCCTCCCTCAGGTGAGTGTCGCTTCCGCTCACGGCCTGATGCTGAGCATGTCTCTGAAGCCTTCGGGCGTGGAGCAGCCGGAGTGCGTGGCTCTGTACTGCGACGTCTTCTCTTTGGTCCAGGTCATCTGAACTCGTCGGTGGTGCTCCGAGCTGCCGCCGCCGCCGCTGCTCACCGCCCTGTCTCGCTCTCCGCCGTCGGTGTCGTCGTCATCGTCGGAGCCGATGCTCGTCAGCCGCAGCATGGAGTTGCGGTCTTTCACCAGCTGGGCCTGGTTTGATACGACAGCACAGGAAACATGTTCTTTCTCATCTCACCCTGTTTTCCACAGTATTTCGAGGCCTCCCTCTTCTACACCACTGCTCTCCCTTCCCCGACTCCTTCCTCCTGTCCCTCCTGTCCCTCTTTCTCTCTGTACCTGTCTGTCTCTGTTCCCTTTGGAGGTGTTGGAAGTGTGGACTCCGGTACTCCTGTACCTGGGGGAAAGATACACCTACAGACAACACAAGGTCACCTGACCTGCTAATACAACAACAGAGGCTGCGTCTACGCTAGCAGAAGCACTGGAGGTGAACTAGAGGGACACGACACCATTAGTGGTTACTTCCTGAGGTGACTCGAGTCAAATGGCAACAGAAAAGCCGGTTTCATGATTAAAGAACAGCACATTTGACCCAGAGCAGCATGGATTAACTTGATTACTGGACAGACTCTTAATTGAATCCTTCAGATAAAGAACAGACGTTTTCAGATAAGAGTGAGTGTCAGATCTGAGCTTAACGACACTTTAGCTCGACCTTTCCACTAGAAAGGTCAAAGGTCAGATTGACCTTTCTAGTGACCCAAAGATTCACTGTGCTCATTCATTTATCGGTGCTGTGATTCAGTCTGACCACATTTTCTGTCCTTTTCTGAAGGATTCAGGAGGAACTCACTGATCTACGGTCGCTATGTCTACGCTGCTCTACAGCAGACAGCTGATGCTTTACTACTGTGCACCCAGTACACTTACATCATCAAAACTCCAGCGTACCCGCTGAGGAGACCAGTGGGAGAGGAGAAGACACGGTTTCAATAACAAAGCCGAGCGAGGTTCACGTCTTCTCAGGTTCCACTTGAGCATAATGTGCCCAGATGTGACTTTCAGAGGCTAAATTCTGAGCGTTAACGGCCAATTTCACTCTGAAATCCACCATCTGGTTTCACGTCTGGAGGATCTTTAAAGACAGATCATCTCCAGTTTGCTCACACTTCTGGTTCCAGACCACCTCGCTCATTTCTCCACTCGCACAATTTGCCCAAAACAAGAGTTTGATGATTTCTTTTCCTTTGATTTTCAGGAACTTTTAGCACATTGTTTGTACATACATCTGAGACAACAGGACAATTTGCATAAAATAGTAAACTTAAACCAACAGATGGACACACAGAACTTTCCACAGCTGTCTTTAAAACGGTCTCGACAACATCGTCCACAGTTTAAAACCAAACTGATGAACTCACAGCCGGCCATGACCACTGACCTCACCTGAGACCTTGTAGCTCCACCTGTCTGTGGCCTACTGCTGCTGCTACCAGGATTTCCCTGATAAAATGATGCATGACAGTCATAAGCAGATCAGACGGGTAATGTCACGGCTGACTTTGTACACAGCTGATGTTAATGATGACCCAAATACAGCAGGCGGATCGCTTAAAGCAACATTATGCAACATTTTTGCAACTTCGAGCCCCGACGGGTCTTTGAAGCGAAGGTAAAATAGTTACATATTGTTGCTTTAATACCACTTTTAATCCACCACTAAGAATATTACACATCGAGTGGAAACTTAAGAGTGATTTTAGGTCTCTGACGGTCTACATGCAACTCTACGCCCTGCCTTCAAACACGACCTCAGCTCACCTCTCGCTCCCGGTCCGATTTAGAGAGTCGCATCTGTCTGAGCATCTGAGACCTCTGCTCCATCATCAGGGTCCTTTCGTAGGTGTACGCGCTGATATCGCTGTCGTGCTGAGAGGAGACGAGAGAGACAAGAAACACCAAGATGAGCATGAAGAGGATTAACAGCTAAAGTGAATGTCGGTGTGAATGCACGCTGCGACCAGAAGATACATCGAGTTAACTGGAGTGTCCTGTCAGGTAGCTAACGCTAGCTAGCAACCCGATGTCAAGAAACAGTCCAAACTGGTGTGTGGGGTAACAGTATTATTCCTGCTCAAAATCACTCACAGGTAGGCTTAAAAATTAGCCATTTTTATCAGGTTTTGGTCGTCTTGCATGTTGCATGTAGGGGGAAAAACTAAATGAATTTGTGAATTGTACAGCTGTGTGAGCAGCGTACCATCTCAACTACTTCCACCTCGGCTTCGATGCGCAGGTGATAGAGGAAGGTTGCCAGATCCTTCTTCATCTGGATGGAATTATCCTCCATCTGGGCCACCGTGAAGATTCGCATCCCGCACTTGCGCCACACCTGAGCAGGAGAGCAGATTCAGGCGAAGCAATTAGCGACGCAGCGATGAGGGAGAGGCATTAAAAAAATGGGCTGAAACGCTGGAGAGAGCCTGCTCGTGCCTTGTGTTGGCGCAGCAGGAAGGGCAGCAGCATGAGCATCCCGCCGTCATGGACGATCCACCACACGTCGATGTAGCCCTCTGTGCAGGGCTCACTGTTGCTGGGGAACAGGGAGATGTTTTTGGGCACCAGCAGGGCGAGGTGGGCCGCCGTGGTCACCCGCACTGTGTCTGCAAGGAAGAGAGGGGGCGCCGTTAGCCTGCAAACTTATGTGAACAGGGAAAGAAAACATTACCGCTCTCTAACGAATTGATCATCGACTCACTGATGAAGGTCTTCCAGGCCTGGGGGTCCTCGCTTTGCCTCCAGGCGTGAGGCCAGCCCATCACCACGGTGTTGGGTTTCATTCCTCCGAGGCCGCTGGACTGGATCATGTGGCTGATACCTTCACGCGGCTTCTGAGCCACGATACACTGACAGAAGCCCTTCACACGCTCCTTGTCCATCAGGTGCTTCAGAGTCTGAAATGGGACAAACACATCAGAGGGCTCAGGAAAGGACTAATCGATGAGTAATGCCTGGGCCAGGACACGGCAAACACACGTGAACCGACCCTGACAGCATGTCCTGTCATCACTGACTTCCTGTCATCTGAAGGTAACTAAACCTGGAGCCTCCACACGAGACACAAACTCATCCGTTCGCACAAAAACGCTGCCAAGACAGAAGCTCCCACCTGCTCGGCGGCGAGGGCCTCGCCGTAGCTTTGCAGGAAGTTGCCCGAGACGACCGTGCCGACGATGGTCAGGCCCTTTCCCGCCTTCAGCTGGCTGGCGAACGTCAGCAGGCGAGGAGACTTGACGTGGGCGTCCTCGTCCAGCTTTAGTAAGACCAGCACCTGGGGCCTGGAGAGGAGCGGGCGAGAAGAAGCGTATGAATATACTGAGAAAACCTGCAGAGGAGCTGTAGCTATTGACTGGCATGTGTCTGAGGTGTGTGATGGCGGTGCAGTCATGATGAATGTGGCGGCAGAAGCAGGCTTCAGCACCGTACCTCCAGTTTTTGGTGTGTGGGGGTCCCTCCTCCAACCTGAGGAGGGCATAGCGGGCAGCGCTGAGCGAGAGGCCGCGGATCCCATCCCCCCACTCCTTCTCCGCTCTGACACACACACACATAGAAACATGGACTATATAAAGATATATACTGTGCGCAGTGTGGCCTCCCTAACACACACACACACACACACACAAAACACAGATGACTCACACCAAAAATAGACGCAGATGCTCGCAAAAACACTAAACACACACTTTTACACACATCACTCTTGACCATGCTGTACATGTACAGCATGCGGGGGGAATACATCTCCATGGCAACATACCCGTGGTACTCAATGTACTTGTAGATCATGCCGGCGATCACCATGGCAACGATTGCGTAGTACCAAGAGGATATGAACATGAGCGCCAGGCAGATAGTCATCCCCAAAAATGACAAGGTCCTGGACACACCAGAGGCACAGATCAGGGTTTATACATATGTGTGTGTGTGTGTGTGTGTGTGTGTGTGTGTGTGTGTGTGTGTGGTGGTACCAGTGGTAGTAGGAGAAGCGCGGCCTCCAGTTGGGCGTCCTCAGGAGGGTCTGCAGGGCACAGGCCAGGTTCACAAACAGATAACACATCAGGAAGAACCTAAAGACACAAATTCCAACAGTGAGGTACGCCCTAAACACACACACACAAACACACACGCACACACACGCGGGCTGCCATGTCTCACATTGTGAGGATGGGAGCCACCAGGTCCAGAGAGGCGATGAGAATCCCGAGCTCGGCTATCAGCGCCGTCAGCAGCAGGGCCCAGGTGGGCTCCCCGTTCTCCTTCCCGTGGCCGAACACCTGGCAGAAACACACACACACACACACACACACACACACACACACACACACACACAGGAGTAAAAATATACACAGAACTTAAACAGTGACTGTGATGTCAAATGTTTCTTACTCTAAACTAAAAGCAGACACGGTTCCGATCCAGTTGTGGATCGTTTCTAAGTTATTTTGTCAGTTTAAGTCCCTGTAAACGAATGTTTGCAGCTCTAACCCGCAGGAAGGGGATGATGTTGTCCTTGGCGATGGCCTGCAGGAGCCGAGGAGCGCCGGTCAGCGACTGGAGGCCTGCGCCACATGTTGAGAAGAAGGAGCCAATCACGATGACCCAGGGGGAGGGCCAAGCCAGAGTCCCCACCACCAGATTCCCTTTAACAGAGTCTCCGAACCTGCAGGAGGCAAAAATACGAAGACTTAGAGCTTTTAAAGCAGCGGACAAAAATACCACAGCACACAGAGTGAGACACACGAGCAGAGGGACTGACTTGTCTCGGAGGACCACCCCGTCGATGCAGGCGCCGAACAGAACGACGCTGCTCAGGTCTGGATGGACGGCACTCAGGAAAACAACACACAGCAGCCCATTCAGGTCAAATCAAACGTGTCCTTGGTAAATTTCAGGCAAAAAAAATGAGCAAATAATTGAGCTAAAATCATAAAACCAGGCCAAAAAATGAAATTAACTCCCCAGCACTTTGTTTGGCAAATAGTTTTTTAACACAAATTCTCTGGAACGCTGCGCTGAGATCGTAAACCCACGTGGGACAAAAATGTGTGAACGGTCCTTTGAGCTGAACTCGAGTGGCTGCAAACTGAATCAGGAACATATCGCGGAAGGATACAGACGATGGAGGTGGTGAGGATGGCGAGAATGGTTCCAATTGGGATGGAGCGCTGGGCGTCTTTCAGATCTCCCGACCGGTTGGAACCAGCCATGATTCCTGAGGAGAAGAAGAAAATCGTTCAGACTGTTGTTGTTATTTGTTATTTACACATCTAATCAGTGCTTAGGCGTGACAATATTCTTCAAATCTTGCAGAAGAATCCACCTGTTTTGAAGTGAAATCAAACCGAATTGTGCAGAGCTGAGTTTCGTGTCTTTGTACTGAGCAAAAAGAAGAACACGGTGACCTGATGCAGCGGATCCAGACGCCACAGCTCCAACATGAGCAGGAATCAATATCACTGTGCTCCCGTTGTGTTTACATTTCTTATGTGTTCCCATTTCTGAGTCGGAGCGCTCCAGGGAGGGCCAGAAATAAGTGCGTACCTGTGACAGAGGGGAAGAAGATGCCCACCAGCAGCGTGAAGGAGGTGGTGATGTCAGCGAACACATACGGCTGATGAGTGGACGCCGGATGCGCAGCGAGCGAGGCGTTCAGGGAGCCTTTCTCCACCACGTCCCCTTTGCTGAGGTAGGCGCTCCACAGGTTCTCTGTGAGGAGGAGATCCAGTGTGAGTGAGTGAAAAGAGGGCTCTACCTCACGATGGACGCATACGTCACACACAGGAGTATCACTCCACCGGGGTTGAGCGGGATGTTAAAATTTACCCAGCAGCCACCATGAACGAGAGTCTGCTGCTAAGGCAGTCGCCTGACTCTCTGCCCACATCACACCAGCACACGCTCTACCTGAAATGATCCCGCTGGCCAGGCCGGGAATCCCCTGAATCCAGGAGAAATTGTTGGATGTGAAGTATTTGTCGCAGGAGGCGTTGAGTTCAGGGCCCTCGCAGAACTGCTTCCAAAGGTACGTGGTCCTCTCCACCAGAGCAGGAGCAAGGCTGGGGTCAAAGGTCGGGCCCGCGGTGATGTTCTCTGACGGGAGGAATGCGGTTTGTCAGGAAAAGCGAGAGGGCGGAACCGAGAAGGCCAACGGGAGCAGAGCGCACTCCTACCGTAAACAATGGTGAGGTTGGCGTCGGCGCTGTCCGCCGGCTCTTTGATCTGCAGCAGGTCGGTTTTCGCGCACTGGTTGTTGTCAATTTCGTGGCCGCTGATGGTCCTGTTTCCCAGCATGCACACGCTGCGGAGGGAAAAGCCCACTGGTCAGTCGAAAGCGGCACGGTTAAAAGGATCGGGATTGGAAACGCTTGACCGGCACTCACGGGAAATTCGGCGGCTTGAAGGCGGAGACGAGCGCTCCGATGTAGATGGAGATGATGGAGACGATGACGCAGGCCAAGAAAATGGAGGCCAGCTTGTTGACGTACTTCACGCCCACGAAGACCAGCAGGGACATCAGGAGGAGGCAGATGGAGCCGTAGACCCGCATGTTGTTCAACATGGCCGCCCCTTCGCCTTCGGGCTGCTTTGACTCAAAAATGGCCGCCTTAGGTGCGATGTACATCTGGAGAGGGGAGGGAGACGTGAGACAAAACGCGACAGAGACGATGGAAAGACATTGGTTTGATTTTTATACATATATATAGAATTGTTGATGAAATCCTGGAGAAAGAGGCGAAGATTAACCCACCAGAAGGATCTCGATGGCTCCCAGGATGTACATGGCTCCGGCAAAGGTGGTGCCCAAGTAGAAACACAGGCCCACCGCCCCCCCAAACTCCGGACCCAGAGAGCGACTGATCATGAAGTAGGCGCCTCCCGCTGGAGGGGGAGGAGAGGGAAGAAGGAGGAGGAGAGAGAGAGCAGGGCAGGTTGTATATCAGGGGAAGAGGTGGAAATGGAGAAGGAAGGAGGGTAAAGTGGAAGAATAACAAAGGGGGAAAATTAAGGACAGATCGTAAAGGATAGAGGAAGAGACAGATGATGGACAACAAGAGGAGATGGGACACAAAGGGGGGGGGGGTGGATGTTAGTAACATGTTAGGAGGTAAAGAGAGAGAAAAGAGGACAGATGATGAGAGAAGTCATCCTATGCTTGAAGGAATAAGCATATTGTTCTACACGACACACTGGAGCAAGAAGACAGAGGCGGTATCCGCAAGTGAGTCGCTACTGTTTCTCGCCTCACTCGAAGTACAAGTACTGCATCCCAGGGACAGCCGGGGCTGTCTTCAGGGCTGGAATCAGAGCTCAGCACGGGCTTCAGACGCCTGGATGCTGCAGTTCTTAAGCTGTTTTATTCAGGCAAAGTTCTGCAGCAGCTGCTTGTGTTTCGGCGACGTTTAACATTTAAGTTTAAGAGTTTTGGTTTCTTTTGTCTTAAATATGTATCAAAAAGTCAGTCAGGTATCAACAAAAAAGGCCGATAATTAGACCAAATTGACGTTTTCATTAACTGCGAGCTGCCCGAAATGTGCTGGACTTCCCGGTGCAGACGTCTCGTACTCCGAGTGAGCTTCAAACAAACAGTAAACTTTCTTTGCCGATACGGTTTGAACCCGTTTTTAAAACAGAGCACATGAGGGAATCACACAGTAAAGAAACTACGACTTCACTACCGACTGTGAGCTCAGGACTCAGTGTTTGGTTTCCAAAATGCAACCCGTTTAAGAAAAATCTGCGTGTGCATTAGACAAAAACGACTAAATTAAGGCTAATTATGCAGAAAAATGGCCGTATGAAAGTGACGTTGCGGGTTTAAACGTGTGTAAAACTGCTCTGCAAAGCTTTCGACACGTCACTGATCGCTGCATTCAGGAAGCCAAACACTTCTGATCACTCCTTCACGTTAACTACATCCAGACAGTATCCACTACCATCTGAGGCTAGATGGTGAGAGAGCACGAGAGCTGGAAGCTGCTCGGCGAGGAAAAGACAGCATGGAGTGAGATGTCTGATGCCAAACAAGACGTGTTAGATTAACTCTCTATGTTACCGAGGGTTTCTCCTTCTACGCTCAGCTACCGAAATGTCACATGCCGGTGGAGAAGCCACACTACTTTGACATTTGGGATATTCGTCAGGAGGCGTTCCAGTGAAAGGTAAAGTCAATGGCGGATAAACATCCGGGGTTTTATTTTAAATGCGTGTACAGACAGACAGACAGACAGGGAGAGGCAGACAGAGGGGGAGACAGGACAAACAGAAATGACACTCATTAGAAAAACATGGATTTGATCCTGTCCTGGAGGACGGGCAGGACAAGCTACGGGAGAGCAACCTGGAAAACTCACATGAACGCGCCACAGAGCGACATCTGGAGCGACTAAAGCATCTAAAGCCGCGGCAGAAGGCGAGGTTAGCGGGCTCTGGCGTGCTCTGAAATCGAGCAAGTCTCCGGTCAAAATGTGCTCTGCACGCCGTTCTGCTCTCACGTCTAACTGTGAATTAAAGGTTCATTTCGACCAAACCAGAGCTGACCGTTGGAGCAGCGGAAAGACAAAACCAGAAGCTTTCGGTGAGTTTTATTTCGTTTGTGTCGAGTTTGAATAAACAATGCTAAAATTGCCGTTTCTGTGAATGGAGTCTGGCGGCTTCGCTCGAGCGATACAGTGGCTGTTTGTGGTTAAACAAAGAGGGTCTTACTCTTTGACAGACAGGTCCGTCTATGTGGGGGTGGTCCCAGACTTACTGAGAGATTACGCTCGGCACACGCGGCTGCTGGCGTCTCGCTCAGCGCTGCAGCGACTGTAAAAACTGTGGTGCCCGTTAGTCACATGGACGAACAAACACGGGAAACTAGGGTCCATAAACACAGATAGCATTTGAGCGGGACACGTGGACAGGCACTTTGCACACCTGCACAGCCGTCGGCAGGTGCGTTTATCACAGTGATGATAACTTATATCTGATAGCTCTCAGCCTGCAGCACCGTGAGACAACTAGAACATCGATTGATCAGGATCGGCTTTACATCAGTGTCGGCTATTTATTTCAGCGCAGTAACCAAAAACACACGTCGCCCTCTGCTGCCCTCTGCTGACTCTATTTGATCTATCAAATGTCTCTTCTTTGGATTTTCAGAGCGTTTTCATCTCAGTCGTACTCTCCTCTGTGCAGTTAACTACTGTTACTACTGGATTTTTTAATTTAAAGTTGAAGATAATCAACAACTCTTCATCTAAACGACCTCAAATTCAGATTTATCACTGCTTGATCTGTCTGACTCCAAGGTTTACAATTATAATAGATCAAAAACCACCTCAACCATCGACTAATCCACCTTGTTTGGATTATTCGATCAAATTAAAAATCATGACAAACGCCACCGCAAAATCTTTTGCTCAGTATGACCAGAAAAGAAAATGACAAAATATTAATTTATGAAGACATGAAGCAAAGAAAAGCAGCCTGAACCTGCTTGATAGGTTGATGATAAACCTAATAGTCCATTAATTATCAGTTAGCTCTCTAAGCCTTTGCTCATAATTAATCACTCCCAAGCTATTACACCGACGGTATCTGCTCCAGCTGTGCTCAGCAGCTGATGTTTAAGGTTATTTTTCAGATTTTTTAATCCACCTGTGTGGAAAGAATAAAAGGAAAGGAGTGAAAGGTGGACGAATACCTGGTACAACTCCATTAGTGGCGATAGCACTCATGGATATTGCCGTCAACATGGTCTGCAGACAGACAGACAGACAGATAGATTTTAGTCAGCTTACAGTTTGAATTCCGTCTCTAACGGAGCCGGCCAATCAAACACTCACACAGCAGCAGCATATGAAGACGATGCAGAGGCCCTGCAGGATCCCAGCGCTGCCCACCACCCAGGTCAACCGCAGGAAGAGGATGACGCCGAAGATGTTCTGGAGGCAGGGCAGGTAGACGCCCATGAACGTGCCCATCTGTGGCGACTGGAGGGCAGAAGGAGCAAAGAGTCAGCCGGCGATCGGCGGACGACAGCGGCGCCGTCCACGCCACCACCACCACCCAACACGTCAATCTGCTCTGACTTTAAACTGGATTCATTCATAGAAAATTCTGTATGAGTGAAACAGCTTTCAATACAACTGAATTATGTCACTGCTTCCACTCTGGAGGGGCAGAAGCTGCCGACTGCATTTAAACGACTATTAAATTACACTTAATTATCTGTAGCAACCTTTTATCCATTAAACTAATTGTTTCAGTTACTTTAAGCAAACTAACCTCCTGACTATTTCAACCAATTACTCATTATCTTTAGCCACACATGACTTCCAGCTACGCGTTTCAGCAGTTCATTGATAACCATTTTAACACTGCTCAGAAACTACCTGTGGCTAATTACATCAGCTCTTTAGAAATCATCCATTAGCTTGTGCAGACTGTTTGCCTGCAGCTTACTTCCACTCTCACACTGTCCACTGAGCTCAGAGCACATCAGCCGTGGTCTGACAAGGATTTAGCCTCTGGGGACAAAGGCCGGTGTTTCCCTTCCACGCAGCAGTCAACGCTTACAGCCCAGTTAGCAACTTGAGAGACATTTCGGCTAATCTCTACAGACAGATATGTGCATATGAACGCAGACACATTTTTAAAAAAGGACGATAAAAAGCGATATCATCATCAGCCGGGCAAAGCGTTACGCCTCTTCCTCTCCACGCCGACTGTTAGCATGCAACCAAAGCCTGCTTGAACGTGATTGGTCAATAACAGAACACAAAACAAAGCCACATTCTCGTCCCTTGCCTCCAGATTACGCATTCATATCTGTTTATAGAGATTGTGTGGTGTTACAGGTGCTTCAGGCATTTCCTTCACAGAAAAATGTGAAAACGTCTGTTTAAATATATTTTTTTAGTTAGGACGAGCTGCTCCACCCCCCGCCCGGCACTGCAGATGCACCTCGGATGGGAATCGCTGCCCTTCACCACCCTGAGGCGCCACGCTTATGCTAACGCTTACACCGCGTGGCCAGAAGGGAAGATTAAAAATGTTTCGGCTTCCCGGCCGTCTGCTGGCAAATGCGTCCGATCCTGCAAAACGTGCACTCAGAGCGGGGAGGAAATGGTGAATTACTCTGAACCGCCGCAACAGAGTGTCTTATCTAGGCCAGCTGGCTCCTTATCAGCGAGGATTGCAGGGCAGATCAGGGTCACATTCGACGGCGCGTTCACTTCCAGACGCTGAGTCAAGAGGACGACAGCGCGGGATAAAATATGTCTATGACGGTTAGAGGATTTGTTAAAAGGCTGAATGAAGGTGCTCGTTCCTTTCATCCCTTTTTATTCCTTTATAAAAGCACGCTCACTGGTAGCCATACAGAAGTCACACAGAGGTTTCAGCTTTGTGCAGGCGGCACGAGGGTTCACGTGGAGGCTTCTTCTAGAGAAGTATTTAACTTCACCAGGACAGATCAGTGTGAGTCCTCTGGAGTTGGATCAGACTCTTATGTAACAGACGCTGTGGGGGGGCCGCCTGTGTGTTATGTGCTGCTTCTTTTTACACCAAAACCCCCTTCATCACTTTCTAAAACGACAGTCTGGTGTACCTTGCTGGCTTTCTTCTTCTCGCCGATGCTCTCGGCCTCCTCGTGTTCCTTCGCCCCCTGCGTCAGGTTGGTGTAGTTGGCCAGGCGGCTGAGCAGAGACGACACCTTCGGCCGAGTGTCCATCTCCTCCTGCGGTACCAAAAGAGGGGAGAAATGGGGTGGAAAGAGATAAAGAATGGAGGCGGACAGTAGGCGAAGGAAAGCGGAGGAATGAGATAGCCGGGGGATAAAGAGGGAGGGGGTAATAAGAGGAGAGAGGAGAAAGAGCAGGGACAGGGTATAGAAATGACGAGGAGGCATGAAGAAGGGAGAGGAAGTGGAGCGAAGAGGAGCAGAGATGGAGGAAAAAAAAGGGACGGCAAGCTCAGAGGAAGGAAGATAAGACATAAAAGAGGAGGAAAATGAAGGCAGAAAGAGGCTTTTTGAATGAGCGAACTTAAAAATCTAAAAAAAACTGAAATGATCTGCACCCACCAGCCAAACGCTGGTTTATTTCTGGCTCTGGTTTAACAGACACCATTTGGAGGCTCTGTTTTTAGCCATGCACAGTACAATACGGGAAAAGCTGAGTGATTTCCACCTTTGATGGAACATCTTCAGTTTCATAAAACTACTTTGCGTCTCGAACCTCAAATAAAGCCAAGTTTCTGTCGTAGAAGTCATCGTCGTCCACCCCGTGAGTGTTGTTGATGTACACGCTGGAGATTTTGGAGTTTCCATCACCTAGACACAGAGGGAGAGGTAATTAATGGAAGCGTTAAAGAACGGCTTCACAGGTTTTCCCGTTCGGCCCGTGGGGACGAACCCTGAAGCCGTCCATCCTGCTCATTGTTCCCCACACACAGACTTCACTTGGGCCGCAGCCCGGGCACACGAGCGCCCGCCTGGCAACACATTTTAGCGTTTTTATTTTTATCATCCGAGAGAGCAACAGCACCCGCGGACAGCCTCCCCTCGTGCCGCCTCTCCCGTCCGCCGACGATCTGGGATCTGGGATTTAACACAGACCCTACTTTGTTAAAGTTAAACACAAGGAAACAGAAAACAGGAGCAGAGAGAGGCGAGACAAGGCGGCGTGGATGCAGCGTGAGGGAAAAGCAAGGGGAGCAGATTAAAGCGGTTTGGGAGGAAACACTGTAAGGTGGAGAATCGAGCAGCGCTAAGAAGCTGACGAGAAATAACCTGCGACAAACACACTAACGCAACTCAAAGCTCACATGGGCACCCGACTGTTTAAATGACGAAGTTTTGGCGGCGTTGAGCCTCACACACACACACACACACACACACACACACACACACACACACACACACACACACACACAGTTTGATGTCACGGCCACCGTGTCGCCGGTTCAGTTCCGCTTCAGTCAGCACAGAGCACTGCATCAGCAGCTCCTGAGTCAGCAACATCGCTTCCCTCCTGCTCCGCCGCCCTCACAGCAACGGCAGCAAAGGGCCACATGCGGCGTCACGCTCGGCTCAAGGACGCTTCTAACGCGGCGGGACTGGACCCACACGGAGCACGGCTCGTTTTGTTAAAAGAACATTTGTGCATATGTGATATAGACAGACTGGCACAACAACCGCGCAGCCCGTCGCTGCAGCGCTGTCCCATCTAAAGCTGTTAAAAGTGAAAATTAACCTCATGCAATCATGTGTGGATGCAGCAGACAAATGCAGACTGCAAGCCTGGAAAAAAAATGGGTGGAACTGCTCTATAATCTGATGTGACGGGGGACAAGCATGCTTTTTCTTATGCGTTTCAAGCCTCTGGGAAAGCTGGCGAATCCCAAACTGCATCGGCCAGCTTTCTGGATCTCAGCAGCAAACAGCGGGCGGTTACGCGCTGAGAGAAAGTCAACAGCCACGCAAAGATGAAAATAAATAAATAACAGCTTTCGGCTTGTGGGTGGTAACTTCCCGTCCTGTTTGCAGTCCTTCGTTTAGCCAAAGATAGCGAGTGTGAAACTGACTCCACACCACAGAAAACAGCGTACGTGTTAATATTCAGAGGCTGAGGCTGCCGTGGTGGGAAAGGATTAACCCACAAGCTACCTTTGCTGATTTGTTCTTCAAAACTTTTTGATCGGCTGGTCTGAAAACATATTTACTGCCTGTCCCTGTCAACATGTGCTCTATTAACGCTTACTGTAATAATAACAGAGCTCTTTGCGTACTAAAAACCAAAAAAGAAAGGTGTTTTGGGTGAACGCAGATACACATCGCTGCACGTAAACAAGCAGATAAACACGGGATCTCCCACAGCTCTGCTGATCAGGACAGTCAGGATTCAGAAAGATGACGACAGCATTTTAAGGATGTCAGAGGTTAGTAACTGCGCTCAGCCGGTCTGACCGGACGGCTGTCTGGTCACACCAGCTTCCCCACTACGCCGTGCAGGTTGAGAGCTAAGGCGCCGGCCTCTGAGCTAAATCTGACGACTTGAAGCAGAGCTCTGGATGCAGCAAAATACCCGGGACACTGCCCACAGTCAACTTACTGCAGAGGAAACGAGCGTCCTGTCCTCTGTAAACACCTCAGCTTTAACTCAGGGGGGCCCAGCTGTCTGTTTGTGTTTGTGCTCCCTGAGAGAAGCCCCCCCACCTGAGATTACCACAGCTGAGCGCGATGCCTTTTTATGCGTGTGTGAGCAACCAGTGAAGCAGAAAGCTACTGGAACCAGGTGTGTGTGTGTGTGTGGACTATAAGCTGTACGCACATCAAATTCAACAGCTAACTTTATTGGTGTCCAAAACACAACGGATCACAGAGCATTCGACCTCTCTGAAAATAACCCTCCGCTCTTCCGGCCTCCTTTTCCCTCCTCATCGCCTTTTGGGATCTTGACTCATTCACTTCAACAGCAGCGTTTCTGTTCTTCTATTTCGGCCGAGACGCCGGCTGTGCGGTCGTGCCTCTGCATAAACAGCCGCAGTATCACACAGCCCGATCGAAACTCAATCGGATTAACCGGCTCCATTTCTATTTATGGAGGCTTATTAAACAACGTGGGGCATCCTCGCTACTATGCAAGCACTTGAGTGGATCAGCGCGGCTAATGCAGTTACATCTCTCCACGCTTATATCCCCCTTGTTGATCCTGTGAATCAGCGCAGCTATTCTTGAACGCTTCCAGAGAGTGAATTAAGGCAGGACAACTGCACCGTCGCAGCAGTCAGAGGGAAACTATTTCCAGCTTTCCTCCCATTGATCATCTGGATTCCCGCGTCACGTCAAACTGGACCTACTAGCTGTGCATGTGTACCTGTTAGTCGGCGTGGAAAGGTCGCTGCTGTCAGCTCGCATGAAGTAAAGACCTGAATGGCTGTATCCACCCTGTGGGCGGGCTGATGACAGCAGCGGGGGAAGTGAAACCTCCATCATGATCACAACAGGCTTACAGGACACTCCTCTTATTGTTCTCACCGTCCGCAATCAGCTGAGCTGTTGCTCCTCTTGCTGTGAACCCCCCTGAAGGAGCAAAGCTCTCACTAAGACAACAAATGGAGAGCTTTACGGCCCAGACGGCCATAAAACGCATTTACAAACGCACAGTTAAAGTTGAGACGTGCGTGAGGACGAGTCTAAAAATGGCACTTCTCTTTTTCTTTTTTCTGACGTGACGGGCTGACAGGTCTCAAACATGTTGAACAGCGGATTCACTGTCTGCACCCCGAGTAGCGGGATCAGAGTGACAGGTTGGTATGCAGACTGGGTGTGATCTGCTTTCCCAGTCGCTTAATGCAGCATATTTCCAACATGTTACCTCTTGTTGAGGTACACCCTACACATCATAACACATTACGTCTACGTGGATGTGTGTGTTCGTCACCTTGGTCCACGCTGCTGTGCTCCGGCGTGTCGGCCCCTCCTCCCGTCGTCACGCCCCCCGACGCCTCGCTGAGCGGGTCACTTCGATTGACGCTCTCCCTGGAGCCGAAGCGCACGCGGGCGCCGGAGCGGGAGCTGATGTCGGGCGACGTGTCAGACAGCCCCGGGAGGTCCTCCGCCTTGGTGGGCGTCACCGTGAAGCGCACCGATGCCATGGCAACTCGCTTGGAAGAAGAAGAAGGGGAGGGGCGTTGCGTGGGATGCAGGGAGATAAGGATGGGGATGAGGTCGAGGGCGAGCTAGCGGGGCTGTGCTGACCTGAGCTGAGCTAGGCTAGGCTAGC
This sequence comes from Chaetodon trifasciatus, assembly GCA_037975065.1. Taxonomy (NCBI): domain Eukaryota; kingdom Metazoa; phylum Chordata; class Actinopteri; order Chaetodontiformes; family Chaetodontidae; genus Chaetodon; species Chaetodon trifasciatus. The sequence goes on along the minus strand of JBBMOE010000017.1, from coordinate 2,945,574 downwards.
TGACGCTGAGGTGACAGCGGCCTCTACAATTTGTTCTTTTGCTGCTGCACTCCATCGAAGCAAAGTGGACGGCCGCCACCGGGCATGTGAAAGAAGATCTAGAGCGGGCCTCTGTGTGCCGACCAGGGTCAATAATCTGCCTGAAATACAGTGGATTTATAAGCGATGCATACACCGAAATATAGATCCTTTAAGATAAATATGTGAATATGGAGAGGACCACTTTCACGCAGCTCTCAGAGATGATGAGTACACCAACAGCTGAGATGTCTGCCAAGCTAAATCTTCTCCCTTCTTTCCATCAAACTGCAGTGAAATCTTTTCTACCTACTATACGTCTCAATACGGACTATGGCTCAGGACAGCAGTCACATAACGTGTCAAACTCGTTTTCCTCTCTGCCGTTTCTCAAGTAAACACCACCAAAATTTGTCTCGACTGCACTCGGAGATAACAACGTCTCTCTACTTGTCCATCGGTGGACACGATCACGGTGGGGAGTGAGGGAGAGGATGGGAGAGAAACGAGAGAGAGAGAGGGAGAAGAAATGAAGATGGAATTAGTTAGACAGCAAATAACTGGTTTAAATGTTTACAGCATTACAACACAGTATGAAAATGTAAGTACGCTACATGCATGGTGAAGTTAAAATTAGGAAACGCAGCGCTAATCTCCATTTAACTGTATCGACCACATTTCACAATTTCACCATTTCTTATGAGATCTTCTGGTCGCACGGTCGTAGTTATCAACATTTGCGTAATGTGGTTATTTGTAAAGGTAATCAGTTTAACGCGGTTTTATAATGCTTGCTCTGGAGCACCATATAAAAAAATGCATGCACGGTAGAAAAGTGAAAAAGGAGCTCAAAGCTTTGCCTAAAATCAACAAATGCAGGCTCCAACACGCCTTTCTGCTCAGTAGAAAGGTCACCTAAAAGCGGCTCCTCTGCTTCCACCTTAGATTTCACTTTTCTGCCCAAATATTCACTCTTCAACGTCCCGCTAGGTGTGGATCTTTTCACAGTGAACTAACTGCAGGGACATTCAGACGTTCAGGGGCGTTATCCTTCAACAACATGAAAATGAAGGAGGTGTAAAACAATAACCAGTATGAACCACACTGCAGGTGCAAAGTCAACTACGCAATCCGCTCCCGTCATCCTGGAAGACAAAAGTGACATGGCAGGTGGACGCAGGCGAATCGTTGTTTTACCTCAGTTCATAATTTAATTATTAAAAGGAGAGCGGTTCCAACCGGTTGTGCCAGTAGCTGCTGGCTGTTTTCTCCCACTGTGCATGCAGAGACACGGCACAGTTCTCCGCTTTACAACACCCCCCCCCCCGCACGCTGTCTGTCCACGCTCACAGATGGACAGGGGACAGACAGCTTACTCGTCCTCCACATTCAGCAAGGGCAGCCTCTCCCTTATTGTCTCCACAAAGTTCAAGCCACGTCTGGCCCGACTCAGCGGGGGAGCCGAGGCCTATCCCAGCATGCATTGTGTAAAAGGCTTTGGGAAACACCCCAGAGAGGTTATTAGTCTAGACAAACACATTCACAATTACAGCCAATTAGGAATCTCTTAGACAATTTGATGGGATTTCTTTGCAATGAGCAATGAAACAATCTATAAGCACGTTGTTCTTGTCATGTACAAATGTAGAAATACATCCTGGTGCAGTTAAACATAGCACGCTATCAATACACCGCTCAGGGATCGCGGCTCAGCCTCTGTGATACTGAGACGAGGGTGTTTCCTTCTCTTGACTGCAGACATTTGCTCCCTTCATCCTGCCACTTATGTGCTATTTCAGCAGACTTGGTTACTATAAAACTTGCGTTTCCACTTCCTGTCCACTTTCAGTCCAAGCAGCGATATCAGAGCATAACGCGGCGCAGAACACTTTGTTCTCCCTTCTGGCAGCCCAGCTCTGATTTTTGCTTTTTTAGGCGGTCCTTTTTGCATCCAAGAGGAGAGTTTTTCTGCCCCGTTACACAGACGTCACGCTGTATTACTAACTGTTGTCTTTGGAGCAGCTGCAGAGCTGAAACCAGTAAGGTGTGATGTGTTTCTTTGAAGGGTTTACCTCCCCAGATCTCTTTAATAAACACCCCACTGTCCTTAGTTGATGTAAAAATCAATATCAGTGATATGCAGGTGATATCACCTGTCACAAGGTGCTCAAGCACCACCTGTCACGTTTCCTAATGGATGTGTTATTGATGAAGGTGCAATGATTGTCTGAATTATCTGAAGTTTTATCTGAATTTAATCATCAATAAATGGCTCATTTGACACTGAGCTCACAGCGTTTCATCGTCAGATATCAGAGGGGAAGAACCAGCTCCTGTAATTTAAACTACCGCATGAAAGCATCAGGATTCACAGCCAAATCAATGCTGCAATTATCATTAATAACAAAGTATTAGGTCAAAATCAGGAAGTAACGTGCTGCTGTCGGCCATGGGGGCTCACGTGAATGCAGCTGTAATCAATACGATACAGGCAGAAGCATGTAGCCAAACACGCCTTAATCAATTAGGACAAATATCGTTTAATTAGTGGCAACCGGCAACTTAAGGAGAGCTCAGCTGACGGTGATGCTCGCTTGCTAACCGCCGCTATGATGCCATCTAAGCCAATTAAGCTAGCCATAATAATTCTGGCTTGAACCGGTCAGTAAACACCTCCCGATATTAATACACAGACAGAGCTGGCGTTGGAATAAAATTATGAGCGGGTGTTGTTTCGACCTAACCTCAGACAGCGTTTTCCGTGACAAAAGGAATGCGGCATCTGTCTGAAGCTGCGGTTTCGGGGCTTAATTAAACGCATTTTGAACCGGCTAAAATCAGAAAGGCGCGCAGTTTGGGATAAACCGGTGGAGTCATTAGCCTGTTACTGACAAAGTTGTGGTTTTCCGTTTGAATTAATCATCACATGATGAAGGGCGGCGTATCAAGCCCTGAGCCATCAGTTGGGTGGCTACAGGTACACGGAGGTTGTATCGGGTGAGGTGGTCGCTGCCGTTTCGCTGCGCTCGGCGCGGCTAGCCGAAGCTAGCATTAGCCAGAGGTTAGCCATGCCGCTGATTAACTCCGCGGAACCTCCAGCTATTTCACTGACAGCGACGAATGCGCACTGAAAACCTCACGCCCCGCGTATTAGTCACATAAAGCGCATACCTGGCTCAAGTTTCCCTTGAAGAATGCTTCCACCATATGGCTGTTTTCCGTTACATCTGGAAAGATTTGGCTCCTCTCCCAGTTTCCCTCGGCACTTTATTTTGTCCAAGCGACCCAACAAAAAACATGCGACTGAGCCTGGTACGTCCTATTTCCCTTGCCGTCGTTACAACGGTTTACGCATGCGCAATGATGTAAAAGTTACAACGCTGACCGGGAACTGTAGTCTTTAAAGACCACACCAGCTTTTCAGTGCTACTGATTTGTATCACTTTAATACGTTTTGACATATTTGTACTTTAATTGGGCATTTCCATTAAAATCTTTATTATAGTTCTACTCCATTTCAGATTATTGAGTTTTGTGCTCTACTACATTTATCTAATTGATTACTATCTCATTTTTAGCCAAGCAGTACTTTGATTTTGATTAAACATATTTTTCTTATAATGTTTTTGTACTTTAACTTGTATGGAGTATCTTTTCATTGCTGTATTGGTACTTTCACTTAAGGATTTGAGTACTTCTCTCATTACTGTGACATCCACAGAATGTAACTGCGTACACAACATGTATTTACAGTATTGCTTGTTTTGAGATACTGTTTCTTCTTGCAGACTTTTGTGGCATTGGTTCTTCATATGAAAAAAATATTTAGTTTGATTTTTAGATGTGTATTGACTGGGTCATTCAGGAAAACAGTCATTTTGTGGTAAAGCAGGAGGATCAGCAAGTCACATGTTTAAAAAACTTCCTCGTGACTTATGAGTCATTTCATATCATTCAATTGAGTCAACACTCATCAGAAAATCTGATGATTTTCTAAATGTAACATCAGTTTCCCCCGTTTATCATGAATTAATTTAGACTTCAGTGATGGTGGCGGAGAGCAAAGCTGGAAAATCTCCCATAGCTGTGACTGTGAAGGCCTCAGTATTTAATTCATGCTACTGTCAAACACAAAAACAATTCATTGAGCTCTCATGCTCTGTATGCAAGCATCTGCATTTGTTGTCTTTCTCCACTCATTTTTTCAGGTTTTGAGCTTCCCATCTGGATTTTATACATGGAGACAACCGACTACAGGCCATCAACCAAACATTTATTAACTAAACATTTATTCAGCATGAACCACAGTTAGAAAATTAACTTTAAATGAAAAACCATGAATGTCAAGAAATTGCAGTAGATAAAAAGAAGACCAACAGTTGATGTCCGGCGCATGAACAGTCCCCTAAATGTGAGCCTGGAGCTTTGGGTCCTCACTGCACTTTCCTAAGCTGGGATCCTGAATGTGTGTTTTACTTTCTGCTTCACAGTCCCATCTTCGCCATCATCCCTCCATCTCTCGCCTCCTTCTCCACCACGCTCTCACAGAACAGGTCTGGGCTGCTGGGTGAGCAGAAGGCCGAAGCGTTTCTTCACCGTCACCCGGTGTCGGGAGAACTTGTCGTCCGGGGAGAAGCGGGCCGGGTGGGCCGAGCTGGTGGGCTGCTCATTGGGACCAACCTTCTGTGGTGACAAAGAAGGAAAAAGAAAGCCACACGGCTCAGCTGATTTCAGTGCTGAGAGATTTTAATATGATAAAAGGCATTTTTAGATAGTATCTCCAAAACCTGCTGAGTTTCACACCCATGCAAACACTGTCAAAAGTGACTGCAGAAATTGTTCTGCAACCAACTGGACAACCTCTTTGTGGCCTGTGGCTTAGTGTACTGACATCCTGACGCATCGAGAGGCTTAACAATAGCAACACACATTAAATACGTGGCAACCTCAAGATTAATTTCACAAATTCACACTAAGTTCTTAGAAAATATCTTTTCAGCTGACGTGGTTTCCCACAAACCCTGCAAGACAAGTGATGATTCAGTGAGATGGTGACAGCTTATAAGTACCTGGTTGTTCATCTGAACAACAAGCTGGATTGGACTCATAACACCACTGCACTTTACAAAAAAGGACAGAGCAGACTGTATCTGCTCAGGACGCTGAGGTCTTCTGGGGTGCGTGGGGACTCCTGAAGACCTTCTGTGACTCTGTTGTGGCCTCTGCTATGTTCTACAGTGTAGTCTGCTGGAGGAGCAGCATCACAACAGCTGACAGGAAGAGGCTGGACAAACTCATTAGGAAGGCCAGCTCTGTCCTGGGATGCCCTCTGGAACTGGTGGAGGAGGTGGGGGAGAGGAGCCAAGCTGTCCTCCATGACAGTCAATGACTCCCACCCCCTCCAACACACACTCAGTGCACTGAGGAGCTCCATCAGTGACAGGATGCAACATCCAAAGTGTGTGAAGGAGCGGTATCGCAGGTCATTCCTTCCTGCAGCTGTCAGACTGCACAACAAAAAGTGCTCCAAGTAATCAGTGAATTATCTGTGCAATAATCTGTGCAATCCAACCTGTACACAAAAGTCTGTAAATACTACTTATAATTTTTTAAAATGACGTTTTTATTTTTTATTCCCCTCTTTTGTATATACTTATTGTTTTTAATTTGCATGCACTTGTTACTCTACTCTAGCCGCTTTACTGGTGCTGCTGTAAGGGGGGGACCAATCAGAAATATCAATATATTGACAGAACCAAGTGGTTCTACATGAAGGGCAAAGGAAGTTAAATCAGTTTTACAGATTCTGTGAGTGTCATGCTTTTTTTTGTGAGGATAAACTTGGATTCTGGTAACTTTTGATGGCTATTCCATTATTCAAGATGTGCGCTTTAAATGGCTGATAACGGATTTATTTAAGCTACACGTTTTGTGTAAGGAATTAGCTACAAGCTAGTTTAAAAATAACGTGCATCTACGTTGGGTTTGAGCTTAGAGTTAGTTTCATTGCCACAAATAAACCATAACATACACTGCAGTAAAAGTCTGCAATTTTAATAAATAAGTAGGTATAATCAGAGGAAGAATGTTAGCTATGGATAACGTAAACACAACATTATCGTTACCTTCAGGGTGTAGACTCTGTCCCCGTTCTCATTCAGGTAAAACTGCAGAAACATGTCGACGAAAACTTGTTTCAAAGCGTCAAAAAACAACAAAAAATGTCTCTATTTCGACAAAAACCTCAAAGGTTGCGAGTTACACGCTATTTTTCCTAAGGCCTCCACGTGTGGTGAAGTTTCTCGTTGTTCAGAAAGTAGGGCGGATATCCGGTTTTGAAATGAGGCCGCACAGCATCCTGGGAAATGGGGTTTCTTAACGTAGCAACCGGCGCAAAGTTCCGAATTGGGTTTTCCAAGTAGTATCTAATCAAAATTGAAACTTCTCTGAAGGTTTTTTTTATAAAAAATACCAATATATGATGTAAATATAAAAAAATATGATGAAATGTGTTATTTTTTATTTCGCCTGCTTAAGAAAACAGTAAAAAATGGATGAAATAAAAGATTGATTAGACTTACTGGCTCCTCTCCAACTCAGTTCTACCAACTGACATTTTCTTCTGCTTCATAAAAAAATATTTTAAATTATTTCTGGCCTAATTTGTGCGTATAATCAATTTTTAAAAAATGATTACTGAGTACATGTACAAAAAGGAAATGTTGGTCTCTTCATGGTGCAGCTGCAAATATCATAAGGTATTTAAATCAGTAAACAGACAATAAAATAAATACATATAAACATACAAATGCTGTATATAATACAGGAGTAGTGTTATTTTAAAGTATATGAGAGTTTATGAAGTTTAGAATGTTTGTATGTACAGAACTTTCATTTGGAAGAACACAAGTTTATTTTTAAAACATACAGCAGATGCAAACTGATTTAAACTGCAGTTGTTGAAGGATAAACATCTCCGGCAAGAAAGGTAGGCCCTGTGAGACATACTACACAGCGTGTATTATCCACTGTCAAGAAATATAGCAGATACTGCATAAATCCAGCACAATATGAGCTTGATTACAAAGCTGTCATTTCATGGCAGTGTACTATATGCTGTTATGTACTGTTACACGTTAGTGTGAGCGTACAGATTGAATTCCATGAATACTCAGTAGTCGGTGTGCTCGTCTGTCATGAAAACAGATCTGCTCTCATCCATAGATGAAATCTGAACAGCTACTGAGCTTGTCAAATGTAAAATCTATGTTATCCTACACATGTGTGATCACAGCTAACCGATGGATTTCTGCAGTGGTTCAGTGTATATAAAGCTCATACATATATATGAGATGTGCTGGTATTTTAAACCTGAGGGGTTTAAAGGTCTTTTTTTTTTGTCATTTATTTGTTTATTCGAACAGGTTTAAAGAAAAACAAAATAAATAAAATATGCAATGTGCTTTGGCAAAACAAAAAAAAAAAGAGACAGCTCTGTAGCAACATAGATAATCATACCCTGTTCAAAAGAGTGCAGGATGAAGTTAATAAAACTTATCTAGTCCTACCCCTTTATTGTTGTGTTTATATAATTTAATCAGTCAGAGCATGTGTAGGAGAACAACACAGAAGAAAAGAAAAGGCATCAGAAAAAAAAGGCGCATTGACCGTTGTTATAAATTCATGTTTCCGTTTCTCTCTTGCATCCATTCAGAATGTGGTTTATAAAGATTTGTTTGAACTTATTTAGTGATCAGCAGGTTTTCATTTCTTGGCTGCAGCTGTTCCACAGATTGACTGATACACAGTGCATTTTTGTGTTGGTACGTACAGGTTGTTTTTTAAAAATGCATATTCCCCTGAGATTATGTTTGTTTTCTCTTATTTGAAACAACAGCAGCTGGCCTGGGCTTGTATGGCTGCATGCAGCACTCTATTTGCATTTTCTATTGCATTTTAAGGTCTTCTGTAGTTTTACTGTTGTATTATTTGGAACTGCAGAGCAGAGCCCTTGACACATTTCCTGCAGTCGTTCGGCTGGTCCTCCAGGTTTGCACATTTTCAGATATGACTGTTATGTTCAGTATGCTCTCAGGTAAAAAGAAGCCTTTGTTTCTTTGGCATGGAGCATTCTGCCCTTTACGCCCTTACCGGTAAGCAGCTGGACTGGAGAGAACAGAAAAGCACACATTGTGAAATACTCAGACCAGTGAAGGCGTGTTAAATCAACATGCTGCTCAAATTTGCTGCTGGAAATGGTCAAAATGTCACTGACTTTCATTATATTCTCACTTTCTTTGGACAGTTACAAGCAGCAGAGATAAAAGATAAATCCAGCGCTGCTGACTTGATCCAAGACGAAGGAGAAGAGCCTGATTGCACTCAGTCAAGACTTTCTTATCCGTCCCCACATCATCGTCCACTGTTTTCTGCTTCTCAAGAAGACACCCACCAAGCGTCAGAGCTGTCCCCTCAGACCAGCCACGAAGCCATCAGCCAGGTCGGACAGTTGGTCTTGTGATGGATAATTCTGATCAAAGAGTTGACACGCCGACGCGGCCACAAAGGGCCTCAAACCAGCAGTTTGTGCAACAGCTGATCCTGACGGGCGCCATTGAACCCCAGATACAGGCTCAGGACAGTCCCGTTCCAGGCGGCGTCCAGGCTTTACCTCCATTCGCCGTGCTGCAGCCCGTGCTGACACCACTTTTACCAGAGCTCATACACACACCCTACTGTCCTCCAGACTGCTGGCTGAATATGAACCCCGTCGCCTCCACAGCAAACTGCACACTTGGTTTTAGTCCTGACGTGTTTGTGCCCATCAGCAGTCCATGTTTACGTCCCAGTTCTTTGGTCCTCCTGCCTGTGGAACATCCCAGGTGGTGCTACTGTCCACAGACGGTGCCCGTCCACCAGTCCTGCGCAGCAGGCCTGTAGGTCATATGCAGCAGATAAGTTAATACTTGAATTATAAACATAATTGAATCCTGATTGTGATATTGTATCTGACTTCAGGGTCTCGAGAGGAGCAGCTCAGCAGGTCAGCGAGCAGTTTAGCGTAATGCCAGAGTCTGCGTTGTCAGGGAAGAACCAGAACGAAGAGCAGGCCCAGTCGGAAGGTCAGAGGTCAAGGGTTTAGATACAAGGGCAAGGAGGAGACGTCAAAGTGCAAGTCTGTTTTTAACCACGCTGGCTGGTAATATCGTTTTATTGGCTGGTCCACCACTTTGGTCCAGACTAAAATATGTCAACACCTATTTGATGGATGACCATGAAATTTAGTTCATTCATTGTCTCCAGATGATGGATCCTACTGACTTGTCTTTTGGCACCAACATGAGCTGAAATATGTTATAAATATCTGTTTCTCAGTTTGTCCAAGAATTTAGTTTATGGTCAAACACCTGCATAAGTAGTGACTTTCCCATCAGCCTCAGCTGTAGACTTTGTATAGTGCTAATTATCAAATGCTAGCATGCTAACACCTGCTGAATTTTGAGATCTTAGAAAAAAGGCCTTTCAATTAAATGAAAATCGTTAAAAGTTAAAGTGATGTTTTAGGTCCTGTTCTCTGCCCTTTTTGAGTTCTATTGTCTTTCTTCACAGAAAAAGTGCAGAAAAATGATGCACCTAATGAGGACAAACTCCAAGCAAACAGCACAGACAACGAAACTCCGGCATCTCTGCCCTCTTTGGATGAAGACTCGCTGGCAGAACGAGCCTTTGAGGAATACATGACCATCATGGACTCCCTCAGCCTCCAGGTCACCGACTACAAGTTATAACATTTAGGAAATCTTATCAATTATTCGTGTATAGAGGGTTTTCACACCATAAGATTTTTAAAATGCACATTTTATACATTTTTATGTATGAACAGTTGTTAAAACCATCATATACTGTATACTAAATTAAGTAAAAGGACTGTTTTTGTCTTTGCGTTTCAGTTTGTGCTCATGTCCTCCTTGCAGGTGGAGTCAATGCTGGATATGGAGTACCTGGATTCCCTCCTTTCCGCAGACCCAGAGCCCATTGACCTTCTAGCACTGGAAAAACAAGACCAAGAGGTAACACGATATGAAGTGCTGTAAAAGCTTTAGCGCCTTGTGAGCAGGGGGTTGATCTTAGGAGAGCAAGACGATGTCAGTATTTTTTGGTTTTTCCTCTTTGACTTTGCAGGCGACGCTGCAGGAACGTCAACCTTCTGCTGACGTCAGGATCGATGCTGTGCCTGAAGAAACACCACCGGTGCATCGCCTGCAACTTTATGTGTCATTATTCAGCTGATTTTATTGGAGTGGAGTATAGAAGACATTGGTGTTTATCAGGCAGGGAGGGTTTCACAATGCAGAGTTGCATTATGGGAAATGTAGGACACTGGGTTTTGAGGGCAGGGCTCATTCTAGAGCCTGAACGTCAGGCTGCCTCTGCCTCTTCAATTTTGATTATTCTTTTTTAAATCTGTCACTAACAAACCGCCCAAATTTACAGAAGCGTAATGATAAAATGCTGTCGTACCCCTTTAATTTCTTTCTTTCTTTCATACCTTCCTCTCAGGCGTGGCTGACGCTGAACATAGAGTTGTTGGATTCCTTCCTTTCTTCAGATCCAGAGCCTAATGACCCTCTTTCAGTAAAGGAACTTAAGCAACAGGTAACATAAAAAAAAATCTCAGTTTTGTGGCTGTGATTTGTTGCTTTGATATGACAGAATGTTTGGAGAGCTATAATAATGTTAATTTTCATGCCGATGATTTCTTTTCCTCTCTTGATCAGCAGCCTTTGGAGGACCTCCTGCAGCAGCATTTCCATCCACCTCCTGCCAACTGGAGGAACCCCGGCTCAGAGGAAAGCTGGACTACGTCACCAAACAACCCTGTCTATGCCGGGTCTCCTCTTTGTTCCCATGGTTCCCTCTTCACGGACTCCGATTTTAATTCATTTCAGCAGCTGCTCATGAGTCTTACTTCTGATTTTGAGGCAAGAGACAATGATGCATTGGTAGAGGAACATGCAGTCACATTTCCCACTGAGGATGTGTCAGAAGAAGCTTCAACATCCCTCTCAAACCTTGCGGACACACAGTCAGCTGAGACGTCCGAAAAGCCTCAGGGAGGAACTCTACCTGGGGATCCTCCTGCCTCCGAGCCCCCCTCAACCTCCACTGTTTCAGGGTCAGGTGAGGACCCTCATGCCATTGCCGTGAAAGATCCCGGGACCATCTTCAGAGCATCTTTGTTGACTGTCAGCCCACCAGCTCAGAGTGTCCTGCCTCCAACACCAGCTCAGATAAGGGAGCCTGAGGAACCATGCAGCCCCAACAACTTGAACCCAAAGTCCTCTTGTCTCGAGGACTACGCAGTTCCTGTGCCAGCTAATCTGCCTTTGGTAGCAGATTCCAATTTATCAGACGCTGTGCCTGAAAAACAGGCAGCAGAGCCACCAAAAGGACTGCAAGCCCCTGGCACTTCGTCTGGAGAGCGGGGTGAAACGGAGAGAAAATGTGGAGAAAATCTGGGAATAAGTGCTGGAACGACACAAAATCAAAGCCAGGCAACGAAAACAGCCGAGGAATATTCAGCAATCGGAGAGCTGGAGGATCAAATGCTCACAGGGGGGATGCAGAAAGTCAAGGTGGAGGGAGGACAACTGTGTGAGGCCAAGACCCCCGATGTGAGCACTGAGGCTGGGGCAGAAAATGCTCTTTTCACCAAAGTGACACCAGAGGAGAAAGAGTTGGGCGAGGGGAGGAAAGAGGAAGAGATTCAAACGTCCAGGAGACACGCGAGGAGCACGACTGAGGAAAGAGTGCAGCAGACCAGAGCTGGAGGGAAAATCAAACACTCAGAGAGCAGAGAGATAAAATCCTCACCTAAGAGAGAACTGCAGGATGACAACAAAGAGACGGCAGCTGAACCACAGACTCTGCTGGCTTCAAGTCAAGCAGGAGCAGAAAGCGGAGGTGAAACTTGGGAGAGCTTAAGGTCACAGACTCAAAAGCCTAACGTGTCAAAAGGAAGAGTGAAGAGGAGAAGGGTTCAAGAGGACCAGGCAGCAGAGGAAACGCATCACTCATCTAACCCCGAACCAAGTCAGGAGCAGACAGCAGCTGTGAACGATGAAGAGGAAAGAACGGACGAAGAGGCAGAACACCCAAGGCTCATGTCGAGTCCCATGAAAAGACACCGGCATGAAGGTGGGGAGACGAGTGTTAATGAAACAGACCTGATGAGCTCAAGTCCAATGAAAAGGTGAAAGATAAACTCAGAGAGAGATGAAGAGCAGTCGACATGGAACGAGAAAGATGAGGAGCAGCACAGGGAGGACGCTTCAGGCTGTAAACCAAGCCACAGAAAGGTGAAGGACGAAAAGATCTCACATTCATCAGCTGGACAGGAAACTTCTGGAGGGGGAAAAAGCAGTTACCCACAAAGTATAAAGACTTCATGTTGTGCAGAACAGCTCGATAAGGAGAAAGGAAAACTGCTCCGAGGTGGAAAGAAGAGGGATCGCTAATGTGCTAAGTCCAGAAATGTGACCGTGGGAAGTAAAACGCAGCAAAACCTCCTTAAAAGAATTCACAGTTTAATTAATAATTAAATATAAACAATATTCATACAAAAAGTAAGAAGGTTCATTTACAGAAATGTTTTCTTTTACAGAGTGTTTCATTTCTTTCTGCACAGACCGCTGCCCCCTGCAACAAAACGTGAATATCGGACAAAATGAGTGTATTTAAAAGGTAAACATGAACACAACTTCAAGACCTCCACACTCGGTCCTGGACCTGGTCTCAGACAACCCCACACACACATATACACGCACACTGTAGTCGTTATTTAAGTCACTTGATGGCTTTCTTATGTTGGCATGGTTGACTGGTAAAAATACATC